>BTHU01000022.1:15156014-15461014 GCA_036184795.1 Tokudaia tokunoshimensis
TGCCTTCCTGTGAGGATCCATCACAACACAGGAATCTTTCCATAGGCGCCACGTTCTCCCTGAACCATGTAATGTGCATCTTTCCAAGCCAAACATTTATTTTTTGAGACAGCCTCTCGCTGTGTAGCCGAAGCTGACTTCCAATCTGCCGGCTTCAGGCTCTCAGATGGCTGTTAGGAATACAGGCACCATGGTGACCTCACATACAACCACAGACAACTCTATTTTATCCTATTTTATGGTCACTCCGTGGCTTATCCAACCTGATTGCTATTGTAGTGTCTCTTTCCATCATGTCTTCTAAAAATGATGGCGTTAACTTCTTCTGGTAGCTAATTCTGTGAACACACTTAGCTGATTAAAGAATTAATTTCTTTTTTTTTAAAAAAAGATTTATTTATTTACTTATTTTATGTATGTGAGTACACTGTCGCTCTCTTCAGACACACCAGAAAAGGGCATCAGATCCCGCTACAGATGGTGGTGAGTCACTGTGTGGTGGTTGAGAATTGAACTCGGGACCTCTAGAAGAGCAGTCAGTGCTCTTAACCGCTGAGCCATCTCTCCAGCCCCAAGAATTAATTTCTAAAAGCCGATTTATTGATTCAGGGGTTGGTGGTTCTCGCTTCTGTGCTCACACCCAGTGGGATCTTCCCTTGGAGTAACTTGGGGCTGGTTTGTGTGACCAACACGTCACAGCAGAGGTGACTCAGCAGCCCGGAGGAGGAGCCCATGTGAACACACACCTGCACTAACTTATCCTGAGCAAGATTCCCCTGGAAGGCAGAACCTCAGACCAACACCATCTGACTGCAGCCTCTGCGAGACTCCAGGCAATCCTGAGGGAATATGTGTTCCTTCCGTAGCCTGGGCTCAGGCGCTTGCTACTGCCCCATGACTGCAGGGGATGATAGAATGGCGGCCACCACAGCATCCTGTGAAGGACTCAAAGAAACCGGCTGGGAGGAAGACCCATGTCTGCCAGCCAGCAGCTCTGCCCCGGTAGCTGAGGGGAAGGGTCAGAGGCAGATGGGAGACTGTGCAGCTACACTCTGCATGTGCCCTCATGCTCAGGGGAAGCTTGAGGCAGAGCGTGGACTTACTGCTGTAGAAGGTTGTTTTATCTGTTTGTAAGTCTTGGTAACATGTGCATTCCTGGGGCCTTTAGATCCCAAGAGAAGGCATTGGATGTCCTGGAACTTGAGTTAGAGATGGTTGTAAGCGGACATGTGAGTGCTAGGAACTGCGCCTGGGTCTTCTGGAAGAGCAGCCAGTGCATTTAATGTGAGTCACCTCTCAGCCCACACTAGTTCTTATATCTGCCGCAGCCCCTCTTCCTCTTCTTTCTCCACCTCCTTCTCCTCTTCCTCTTCTCCACCTCCCCCCCATCCCTTGCCTTGTTTTGCCACCAGGGATTGAACGGAGGGTCAAATACATGCCAGGTGAGGGCTCTGTTACTGAACCACACTGTTAGCCCACCTACCCACCGTTGTGCGGAGGCAGTTCTCATCAAGTTGTCCAGGTTGCTCTTGAACTCATGACTCTCCTGCCTTCTGTGGAGTAGCTGAGCTGGGCTTACAGGTATTGGCTACAGGTCTGGCGTTCACACCTCTTTGGGGTGCCTAAGTCTAAAAACTTGGTTTTTCATCTTTTCTGTGTTGGTGTTTTTTCAAGTCTTTACATTATTGACACATCTTTTTCTGATACATGGTTTATAAATCCTTTTCCCAGTTCTGTACCCCAGCATCCCACTTGCCTGCCTTCTCTCATTTTCTTTTTCTTTCCTCTTTCTTCCTTCCTTCCAAGCTTTTTTTTGTTTGTTTGTTTTGTTTCAAGATAGGGTTTCTCTGTGTAGCCCTGGCTGTCCTGGAATTCACTCTGTAAACCAGGCTGGACTCAAACTCAGAAATCGCCTGCCTCTGCCTCCCAAGTGCTGGGATTAAAGGCATAATAAAAGCACCCCCCGGCTTTTATTATTCATTTAATATATGAGTACACTGTTGCTGTCTTCAGACACACCAGAAGAAGGCATCAGACCCCATTATAGATGGTTGCAAGCCACCATGTTGTTGCTGGGACTTGAACTCAGGACCTCAGGAAGAGCAGTCAGTGCTCTTAACCGCTGAGCCATCTCTCTAGCCCTTCTCTCATTTTCTTAATGGCGGCTTTTGATAACCCAAGCCTTGAATTTCATGAAGTCCAGTTAATCACATTTCAGGGTTGCACTTTCCAGGGGCCTCTACCCACTGCTGGTGAAGGCCAGTTCCAGTCCCAAGAGCCTGCTGGAGGCTCCAAGGTATTGCAGTTCCTTCCCGCTGAGCGCTTCGCCAAGCTTGACCAGCAGAGGGCGCTGAGGCGCTGCGGGCCGCCGGGCTCCTCTGGGCTCCAGAGGACTCGGGCTGGGACTTTTCCCAGGCCTTTCGTGCTCAGGGATGCTACAGATCTCTAGACCCTTTCATTTTCCCATAAACCAAAAGCTGGCAACAGCCCCAATCTGCTTACTTTCTGTTTCCCTGGTTCTGACCACTCTAGAGATTAAAGCCACACACTGTGCGGCTCTCCTGGAATCGACTTCTTCGCCCCAACCCCCACTGTGTCCACACAGCCGACCACGTCAGAGAGGACGTCTGGACTTCCTTCCTTTTCAGGGTTGAATAGCGTTCGGTCGCGTAGATAGACAAGTTGCTTACCTCGTCATCTGTGAATGGACATGTGAATTGACTCTGTCATGCACATGGACGGACAGGGCATGCTACCCAGTGAGTGCAGAGGAGACAGTCGGGGGTCACCCCCTGGCACCTGCTCAGTGTTAAGACAGAGTGAAGCTCAGATTGAGCGGGAACAGAACTCCCCAGATCCTCCTGCACATGTGCTTAGAAGTTTGCTGGTGCTAGGCTAGGGTGTCATCGAGCCTGTCACTTCTGTGCTCCTGACTTCCACCCCACCGTTCGAATGTCTCTTACAAAGCACTCACTCTGAGAGCCCAGGTCTAAGGCTCAGTCAGACCCTGGGCTGGAATGCTGAGGATGCCAGTTCCTACACCTGGCACCCTGTCCACCCTGTAGACTGCAGTCCACCATTTGGGCCTCCCACACAGCCCATTTTCCTGTGGAGCTGTTCCTGTCACTGGCTGCCATTCTGTTGGCACCCAGAGGGCTTGCTTACCACCCAAACAGCAGATGGCCGGGAAAAGAGAACTAGTGTACACATCACCCAGAGGAGAAACGAATGCAATGGGTGGACCGTGTGGTCAGAGAGGCGTGTGGCTGACACATGGCTTCTTGGTAGGTGATGCCCGGTGCCAGCTGGGACCGTCATTATGTGGGCGGTGTGGCCTTTGAAGGTTGATGGCTCCTGACCCCACGGGGCCTGGGCTGCAGTGGGGGCTGTGTAGGATTTTATGTTTCCCAGGCTCACAGGAGTCCCAGTGATGAAGTCTAGAGCCAACCCTTTCCAGTTCTGGTCATAGCTGTGTGACTTGGTCAAATGCTCAGTTGGCACATTAGAGGAGCCAGGCCCCAGGCCAGGCACTGCATACATTCTGTCATTCAGGGCTCAGTGTGACTGTGACTACCACAAAGAACTGAAGTTCTTAATAAGACAGACATTTCTTCCTCCGCATAAAAATCATGCTGAGGTTCAGGGCAGGCTTGGGGTAGGAAAACCACATCCTCAGGACTTCACTTTCCTCTCTTTCTGCTTGACTAGTCTCCATAGCTCCACCTCCTGCCCCCACAGAGCTGCTTGTGTTCCAGCCATCTAGCTTTCATCCCAGCCAGCAGCAAGGAACGAGAGAAAGAAAGGCACACCCCCGCTCTTGGATCTCTTCGGAACTTTCTAGATGCCCTTACTTACGTCCAATGGCTAGACTGTCCTCTGCCAGCTCTGTCTAGCTACAAAAGAATTTGGGAGATGCAGTTTCTGTTGCAGTCGTGTTTTCAACTAAAGTTGAGGTTTTCCTAGGTCTCAGGAAGAATGAAATGGCCGTCGAGCCACCTCTAGGACACAGCCCTGTTTTTAACCAGTTCTAGTAACGTCTGAAGCTTGCACCTTACACACTCAGTATAGCCCAATTATATAGCAAAATCCAGCGGTCTATCGTGAAACCGTCTCCTTGTTCCTGAGGTCAGTTTGACCAGAGGCTATGGAGGGCAGTGGGTCACTAGGTGGGCCCAGAGATGCCATCACTGGGAGCGAGTTCAAAATGTCTCCTGCCCTAGAACTTCCGATCTGGAAAGCTCCCTGTGTGTTCAGCAGTGGTCTCCAGGGGTTCTACACTGACTGACACTTGAGAGCCCTGGTTGGCACAAGGTCAAGCTAATCCATCCTTCTGTAGGTCTCTGTCCCCATCATACCATGGAGATCCATTGCTTATGCCATCTGCCTCAAGTGTCCCCTTAAACAACGCTCAGCCCAACAGAGATCCCCTCCCCTCCCCTCTCTTCCCCTCCCCTCCCTTCCTTTCCCCTCCCCTCCCCTCTGCTTTTTCTCTTCCCCTCCTCTCCCTTCCTCGCCCTTGTCTCTTTTTCTCTCTTTTCTCTTTTTGCAGTGTTGGGGTCCCTGGGCCTCCTGAATACTAGACAAGCATTCTATTGTTGAACCACACCCCAAGGTGATTCTTGGCAGGTGCTCCTCACTGGGGGTTGGGGGGGTAGGGGGTGGGGGGTGTTCTAGGTAGATGTCCCAATGCCAAGGCAACCCAGCCCCTCACTGGGGGGGGGACATTTAATCAGGTGCTCTACCACTGAGCCACGCACACCCCCACCTCTTCCTGTTTTCCTAATAGACAAGTTGCAGTAGAATGCTCATGGCACCCGGTCCGCCCACACAGAGCATCCATCTTGATGGTTTTCGCTGCTCTCACTGAGCCATGCCTGTCACCAGTTGCAGGATATGTTCAGCATCCTCCGTTTCAACTTCATTTTTGGAATAACCATATCAAGTGACTGTTTGGATTCCAAAGTGACTCCACCTGCTCAGCCCCCACCTCTCCAGTGCAAGCACGATTATTTTTGAATTCAGGTCTGTTTCTTCCCGGAGTCTCTCTGTGCAAATGTGTGAGCCAAACACACAGAGAAATGTTCTTTCCCTGTGCACGGATGAATAGAAGGCCTTTCTCACACTGTTGGGTTTTTGTGTCCTTCCTGAGGGCTTCTGCTTGTTTTTCAGGCCACCTGGCTGGCCCCTGCAGGTCCTGCTCACTGGAACAGGACCAGGAGGCTCACGGTCCCCTCTTCTAGTTTTCTCAGCCTTCAGTTCCCATCTATCTGCTTGCAGAAAGGTGACTGGCATTTTCCCTCTCTTGCTCCTCCAGACCCCTGACCCACATGTTTAGGCAATGGCCTCAAGCACTGACCTGGACTCCTGACACGACTCAGCTAACTATCTCAGGAGCCCAGGATTCTCATGAGGATGGTGTCTCTGTTTTCTAATCACAAAAAAAAAATGTTTATTGAGCGAATAAATGAATGAATCACTCAGTCCCGTTTAGTACTTCTGTGACCTTAGGCATTTAACTTTCCTGAGTCTTTAGCTTCTTCCTCTGTGGAGTGGGGACATAAATCCTCATTTATCTACTAAAGGTGATATGAGGTTGATATTTGAGACTGGGGATGGCCTGGGGATGTCTTAGAGAGTTCTCACTGCTTCTTTTCTTTCCCATCTAGGAGCACAGAGGCCACTTTGTCAAGTCCTAACCTGAATGGCCCTGAGCTGGGCAGCTCTGTTATGGATGGACAGGTTCAGGCAGATGGCCAGGCCCCACCTCCAAGGATGGGACAGCAGGGGATGCAATACCAGAGGCTGCCCGGAAGAGGTCGCAACGCATCGGGCTCTGAGAACTCAAGGGCAGCCTAAGGTTGAAAAGGAGAGAGGGCAGAGAAGTCCACTGCAGGAGCGGCAGAAATCAGGGAAAGGTTTATCATGCACAAGCAATCAAAGGGGAGGGGGGCACAAACTGGACTCCATCAAAATATAGAACGTTTGAAAAAGAAACCCACAGAAGAGAGACAGTATCTGCAAATCTAATATCTGATAAGGGATTCATAGCAGGGTTTTACAAGGAACTCAGAGAACTTAACACGTGGACGCCCCAAATGGCAGGTGTTTGGGGCAGGGGCGGGGCAGCAGAGTTAAGTGACAGTGTGAGCGGTTACAAAGTTTCTTCTCTGTTTGACTGATGAATTGGCTGAAAACAGTACAGCAGAAACTGTAGCCAACCGGGTTGGAGATTTCAGGGAAATCGTCAGGAAAGCAACACAAGCAACATTGTAACACTGAATCAGCCTCAAGGGAAAGGTGCAGCAGGGTGTTAGTGTGACAGCTGGAGACAAGTTCTCCCAGAACAGAGAGGCACCAGAGAAGTTCTAGAGAATAATTTAGAAGAACATTTATTTGTTTGTTTTGGGGGGGATGGGGGGGAAGCATTGTATGCCACTTGGTGCACATGTGAAAGTTTAAAAACAATTTTCAGAAGACAATTCACTCCTTCCATTACGTGGTTCCTGGTGATCAAATTCGGAACTTTAGATTTGTCAGCAGTCACCTATACCCACTGAACTATCTGGTCAGCCCTATAAGGAATATTTGCCGTTTAGAGCTGGGGACATTGTTTGACAGTATTTAGGCACAGATCACTGTTGAAATGGCCTCATAGGAAACTGTTCATTCTGCCGACTCTCGGAAATCTATCATCTTGTAAATAAATTTCCATGCCCTCTCTCTTATAATAAACTGATGGTACCTAAACTAATGAAGCATGTGCACATATGTACACACACACACACACACACACACACACACACACTCACACCCCTCAAGAAACAAATCCACTTGAGGATAGAGGATCTGAATAAAAAACAGCTCTAAGGAAGATATGTAAATTGACTCGGCTTGGGGGGCGGGGTGGAAAGAAGCTGGGTATCATTAGTCACAGAACAAACAACTCAAAACCACAATGCCACCACTTCACGGGTGGCAGAATGGCCAGAATACAAACATAAATAAAAAGGACGTGCCATTGAGAGTGCATTGCTGTGACAGCATGAGATAGTGGCGCCTCATCATATTTAATACTGCCTGGAAGGTCCTCAAAAGGTGAACTGTAGAAATATCTACTTACGCTGGGCACTGTGGGTGGGGGCACAGGCCTTTAATCCCAGCACTCAGGAGGCAGAGGCAGGTGGATCTCTGTGAATCTGAGGCCAGCCTGGCCTACAAAATGAGTTCTAGGACAGCCAAGGCTACATATATATTTAAGTTTAGAAAAACCAAAACCAAACCAAACCAAACCAACCAACCAACCAACCAAACAAACAAACAAACCAAAAAACAAGGTATGAAATTATTGTTGCCAGGCAGTGGTGGTACACATCTTTAATCCTAGCACTTAGGAGGCAGAGGCAGGTGATTCTCTAGTCTACAGAGTTCCAAGACTACATAGAGAAACCCTGTCATGACCTCCCACCCCGAATTGCAGCTCTATCCATAAAGGATCAAAAAGAACAAAGAATAGAAACAACTTAGGGTCTTCATCATGTGGTGAATGGATACACAAAATGTGGTCTATTCAGCCACAAAAAGCACTGAAGTTCTGATGTTTTATTGTTGAGTATGGATGGGTGTTGAAACCATGTGACCTGGAAGAAACTGAATGGAAAAAAAGTGTTGTGATTATAAAAAGATAAAGGGGTAAAAGATATGTTCTATGGGGGTGTGGTGAGGTGTGGGGAAAGGGGGTGTCTCAGCAGGCCCATGCCAAGACATCCCTTCCCTGTGAGGGACCAGCCACAATGATATAGCATTGAATAGAGTTTATTTAGGGCATGGGGAGAGGAGTTAAGAGAGTAACAGAGGCAGAGAAAGGCAGAGAGAAGGAAATTGTAGAGAAGTAGAGGCCAGCCATGACCATGTGGATAGAAGGGGAGGGAATGGGGAGAGAGGGGGAGAAGGGGGCAAGAGGAAGAGAGAGAGAGAGAGAGAGAGAGAGAGAGAGAGAGAGAGAGAGAGAGAGAGAGGAGGGGGTAAGCTCTCTCCTTTTATATGGGCCAAGCCCACCTGGTTGTTGCCAGGTAACTGTGGGGGTGGAGCTTAGACAGTATCCTAACAAAAAGAACTGAAAAAGAAAAGATGTGATTGACCCTGGGTTTGATGGAAGAGACACTTATTGTAGATAAAAGGTAGAACATGGCCAGAGGCACAGCCATCTGGAGCATCCAGAGAGTAAAGATGACCCTGACCCAGGCCATGTGAGAAGATGGGGGAGGGGAGAGAGGAGAGGAGCTGAGGAAGGGTAGATGAAAAGAGACCAGGTAGAAACCCGAAGGGATTATATAGGGATGGACAGCTGGAGGGAGGGCAGCCCGGTCCTTAGGCTGGAGGCATTTAGGGTAGGGGGCAGAGTATGCCAGTCATACTCTGTGACAGGTAGGGACTGAGGAATGCTGGGAGAACCTGGTGACCAGTGCCCATTTTGATATGCTAATGGGCACTTCAATTAGCCATTTGTCCTGGGTTTAAGACCTAACAGAAACCAGAAACAAAAATTAGGTCATGTGGTCAATTTACATGAATTGTTCAGTACTGGGAGTTCCATTCAGGAAGGAAGTAAGGGAGTTGCTGTCCAAGTCCAGGAGAAGGGGAAGGATAGCTCACCTTTACACTTGTGTTGGTCTTAAATAGTGGTGGTGGTTGCTCAACCTTGTGAATGTCATATAACCCAGTGAATTACTTTCTTTGAAAAAACCACAGTCTGCCAGGTGTGGTGGCGCTTGTCTATAATCCTAGGGATTGGGAGGCTGAGACAAGAGGATTTTGACTTAGAGGGCAGCCTGGCCTACATAGCAAGCCCTTATTGTCAGATATACTTTGTGACGTCTGAATTACGTCACCATCATAAAAAGGCCCGTTTCATGTAAGAGCGCCTTGGCTCAGTTCCTGGCCGCACTGGACTTCTGGCAAACCTCAGTATGATGGTTAGCGTTAGTACCCAATTTCCAGAGCTGCTCCTCTTCCCTTCCAAAGCCTGTTTTCTTTTGTAGCGTGCTGAGAGGCTGCAGCCAGGGACTGATGGGCAGCTGGGACAGCTTCCTTCCCTGGCTTAGGGCTGTGATGTGGGACAGTCACATGGGAAGACCATCTGGGCAGCTGTGTGTTAGAGTCTGGGGAGGGGCTTCATACAGCCGCTAGAGGCTAGACCCCACCGTGCTCACACAACACAGGCAAATTCTTTATGTGTGTGGGGGTGGGGTGGGGGTAGGTATTCGTGTCGTGGCATACTTGGAAGACAACCTTGTGTGGTGGTCCTCCTCTTCTGCATTGTCTGAAGCAAGGTCTCTTGGCCATTTGCTGCCTGTGCATATACCTCAGGCCAGCTGGCCCTGGCACTTCAGGGAATTTCCTGCTTTTGCCTAACATTTCTATGCATGGGTGCTTGGATTACAGATGCATGCTTCTGCACCCTGCTTTTACATGTGTCTGGAGATTCAGGCCTCACACTCTCATGGGAAGTTCCTTAACCCACTGAGTCCTCATGGGTTAACCAACACGGCTAAGGAGTTCTTAGAAGTTCTTAGAACTTCAGAGTTGCAGAGTGCGCCTTTGGAGTGTGAACGGATTCCACTGAGTAACAGCCTGGGGCGTGGGCTCGGTGGCAGAGTGCGTATGCATGCTTGAACGCTGCTGGAAAGAGCAAAACCCCAGAAGAACAGGAGCCCGTGTTGCAGCCTGTCCTTCTACAGGCCCACCCAAGGTCCCAGCTTTCAGCAACTTTGCTGGGTTTTGCCTCTTTGCTGGCATGACCCTGTCCAGGGCAGAGGGAGACCTGTGAAGACTAGTCCTGGAGTCCGTCCATGAAGAGAGCATGCCATGATGCTGTGGCCAGGCTGGAGGGAGGGCGATCCCCATCCCACAGGTGGTGTGGAGATGGGAGAAGATGCTAGCATCTGAGCTTGGGCCCCAGTGTATCTCAGTATGCCATTCATGCTTGCTACTCTGGCTCCTTCTGTCTCTCAGCAGACTACTGGTTCCTTTTACTTTCTCAGGTCCTGCCTTGCAGATGGGGAGGGGGTCTCCCCGTTGATAGGAGGTATGAGTGCAGGCTGGGTCACATCTCCCATTTTGCTCTAGAAAGGGTGGAGACACAGCTTTAAGATGGCCTGGGTTGCATGATCAGGCGGCTTCTTATGGTCAGGAGGCCCCTGTGCCTCCTTAAGGGCAGCGTTCTCAGACACAGCTTGAGGCCCTCCGTGGGATCAGTGTCTGCCAAGCATGGGCTTAGTGAATACGATTGCAGAGGGCACACCCAGGTATACAGCTGAGGAGGGGAACCCCGTAAAGCAATACACTGGGGTCCTGGGGAAGAAGAGGAATCTTTCTTTTCTTTTGTGGGTCAGATGATCTTTTATTGAAAGATTTTCTCTTGTTGCTTAAAAGTATAGAACACTTCATGGTTTTGCATGTCAACCTTGTGCTTTTTTTCTGCGTGCTGATGCACATGTCTCCAGGCATGTGTGAATGTGTGTGTGGCAGCCAGAGGCCAACCTGGGGTGTCCTTCCTCAGGAGCCATCCACCAAATGAGGCTGGCTGGCCAGTGAGCTCCAGGGACCTGGATCTATGTCCCCAGTGCTGGGACAATGAGGGGACACCACCATGCCTGGCTTTTTCACACATGTGCTGGGATTGAACTCAGATTGTCATGCTCGTATAACAAGCGCTTTACAAACCCAGCTATCTCCCTAGCCCGCAAGCTCACACTTTCACCAGGGATAAAGCTAACTCCTTGGCTGGTCTCTAAAGTAGCTAGCTGTTCATCTTCTATGGGGCAATCATGCCTGCTCCTCTGGTCTCCTTCCCCCAGCCCACCACCTGCTTTTAAAGTCCCCGAGAGAGGATAGTGGCAGACCACGTGTTCTGGGAGCTGTGGTATTATTGCACCATGACTCCAGGCTGGTCCCCAGCACCCGTGGGAGCTTTGAGATACCTTGAGAATACCTGGACCAGTGTGTACTCTCCACTGGCATTGGTCCAGGAGATGGGAAAACCTGTGGCCTCTACCACTAGTGCCAGCCTTGAGGAACTTGGGGATGGATGCAGGCAGGCTTGAGTCCCCTGATGCCTGGAGTTGGACCCCTTGGCAAGGGCCTGGTAACCAGTAGAGTAGGGCTGTAACCAATGGGGACTGAGAGGCCATCAAGCCCACGTCCATCACTGTGGCCCAGGGGACAAGGAAGGGAAGGGAGGTCAACATAGCTCATGTTCTCAGCTGTCTGGGTACAGAAGAAAGACTCAGGGAATTGGGGTCCTGGCACTATGGAGATACAACGGCTGAGGCTACAGCCTGGCCTGAGTTGCTGACCCCAAGTTCTGCAGACATTGCTTTGTTCTTTGTGTGTGAGCAGATCCCAGGCCCTGTTTACAGAGGGTATGCTAGGAGGTAGTTTCCTGAGTTCAGCAATCTCAGGAACGAGTTCCACCTAGCTGGCGGAATCAAAACTGAGTTCATGTTCCCAGGACCCAGAACTCAAACTCCTGTCCTGATCCTTCAGGTGTTTCGAGTTTGCCTGTTAACCAGTGAAGATGTAAAGAGGGAAGATGCTGTTATCCCGTTATCTAAACTAAAGCACACACGTAGTTAATGTGTTACTTGTCTTGACTTAATTGACTACGTGCTGCTCATCCACTCCTTTTCTCCCTTATCATTCTAAAATTCCTGGCCAGAGTCCAGGAGGGGACCTGGCTTCAAAGGCTGACTCAAGGACCCTGAAGCCAGATGACCCAGATAAGGCTTAGTCACCAGTGTTAATTGGACTATGCAACAGCCCACCCTGCTCCGTTTGCTTTGTGTTCCATTCCTATAAAAATGTTGTACAATCTCACTTCCGGGATGTGCTTCAGGTCCCGACCTGGCTGCTCCCTCTCTCGCAGAAAATAAAGATTCCATTCTTAAGCTTCTGGTGCGTTTTTTTGGCTTCCACCCTGAACCCAACTGGTAAACTGAGGCTGCGTGGCATCTCTTCCTTAGGCAGATGCAATTAGCTTGGCCTGGCCCTGAGGGAGGACTTGGATTTAGGCCCAGAGGGAAAGATCTACCATTTGGCACTGATTTAGGTTCAGAGGATATCTGAAGGACTAGCCAGGTCTCTACAAATCTGAGACCCAGGAAGATGGGGGCAGAATGATTTCCCTCTAGTTGGCTCAAGTATCTGGGGTTAGGTGCTCCATCTGACCTGGCTTGGCCTAGGGCATCAGAATGTTTCTGTGGTGATGATGGGGGCGCGGGGTGGGATCAAGGCTTCATCCAAAGAGGCTACGGTGATCATGGAAAGAACTTCTGTGTGTGGGGGTGGGGTGGGGGGGTGTAGCTTTGGAGGTAATAAGCAGGGAGGGCAGTGGAAGGAGAGAGAAAGAGAGAGAGAGAGAGAGAGAGAGAGAGAGAGAGAGAGAGAGAGAGATTGGTTCTAGTAACACCCTCAGTGTCTAGCTTCCTTGTCTAGTTATCTGCAATGACTGCATAACAGGGGTGGAAAGGGGCCCATCCAGTGTGGCTAGATGAAGATAAAGGGCCAGGACTAACCACATGTACCTCAGAATCTTCCTTTCCCCACTTCTCTCAGTGAGGAGTGACCACAGGTTGCCTCTCTCAGCACATGAAGAACTGTCATGTGTTCTGAGGGAAGGTACTGTGTCCAGTGTGAGTTTGTGTGTTCTAGTTGTCCTCTCCTGACATGGTCAGGATTTTTGCTGGAGTCCAGAGCTCAGGGCAGGGAAGGGCAGACACAGGTCAGTCTCTATGAGCAGTTGGCTGGGAAGGGATGGAGGAACAGCCGCTGACCCGGAAATTACCTGACATGGAAATTGCCAGTCTTCTCCCAGTCTCAAATTCAATTATCGCATTCTGTGGGCAGTAAGGTGGGGACGGATGCTCCCTGCCTCGCTGGCACGAGCGCCAATTGATATAACCTCTCCCAAAGGGCAATCATGGGAAGTCTATCAAAATTACAGATGCATCAAGCTTTCAACTCAATAACCCAGCTTCTGAGAATTCTTCACAGAGGCTCAGCACAAGCAAGCCACAGACTCACTGCAGACAGGCTGGTGACTTAAACCTCAGACTTTCTGGACAGCAGATGATTCCCAGCCATCCAAGGAACTGGACTATACAGTGGAGAAGATACCATCAGGAAAGCAGAGAATACTGCCTGTTCTCTCACATAAACAATAGGAGGCAATTAAGGACCAGAGATGGGGCCCTTAATTAGAAAGAGAACCTGTCGTTCTTGCAGAGGCCAGGAGTTCAGTTCCCAGTACCCGGGTGAGACAGCTCACAATTGTCCGTAACTTCTGTTCCAGGGACACTGACACCCTCTCCTGTAAAAAAAAAACTATATACCAAGTCCTGGTAGATGCTCAGGAGGCGGACGCAGGTTGATCTTTGTGAGTTCAAGGCCAGCCTGGTCCACATAGCGAGTTCTAGGACAACCCGGCCTACAACATAAGACCCAACAACGACAATCACAAAGTCTTTAAAAAAAAAAACCACAAAGCAACAGCAACAAATCGGAGGCGGTGCCGTCTGCAGACGGATGTAGAGTGGTCAACGGGGTGGAGGGCGCCAGAAAGAAATCTCTAGTATACTTACTTACCTATTGCGTATTATAATATTGTATTTAACTAGCGTGTCTATTAGAAATTTTAACAGCAGTGACACTAATAATTGGAAGATTTCTCCCAGCTTTTCTCCTCTTCTGGGAAATTTTTTTTATAGCAGATGTTCAGTGCTATTTGTTAGCATAGCACAAGGTACAGCTGTGGCTGTCTGTCTGTAAATACCAGAATAGCATACAGGAAGAAAATAGAATCCACACAAACAGGAATAAGTCTTGCTGACGTCCAGTGCATTGTCCTATAGCTCTTTCCTCTGAGATCACTCTTTTTTAAAATATGTATTTTAGTTTATCTCTCTCGTGTGTGTGTGTGTGTGTGTGTATGTGTGTGTGTTACGCATGGGTGCAGGTACCCATGGAAGCCAGAAGAGAGTGTCAGAACCCTTGAAGCTAGACTTGCAGACGTCTGTAAGCCCCCTGGTGTAAGCACTGGGGGCTGAGCTCCATTTGTCTGAAACAGCACTAAGTACTCTTAACAGCCGGGCCATCTCTCCAGCCCTGAGATCTTCTCCTTTTGCTTTTTCAAGACAGGGTCTCATGTAACCTTGGTTGTCCTGGAACTCATTATGTTGACCAGGCTGGCCTTGAACCCAGAGGACAGCCACCTTTGCCTCCTAAGGGATGGAGTTAAAGGTGTGAACCACCACACCTGCCTGAGATCACATCTACATCTGCCCCTTTGACTCCCTACCCCCACTCCCCCACCCCAATGGACCTTTTCTTGTAGTGCCAGGAGCCCATCTCAAAGTGTATCAGTTAGTGCTTGCTGTGTAGCAAAAGTCTCACTGGTGCCCCCAGTGACTTCGGACGAGAACAGTTTACTTCAGGTATACTTATAGAGAAGGGACATGTGATGGCCACTCTCTTGTTTCCTGTACCTTCCCATCTCAGAGCCTGGGCTGAGTACAGGGGCTAAGAGAAATGCTAGCTATGTCAGAAGCTGTTGTGGGCTGGGTGTACAGCCCCCTACACTCAGATCCCAAGGGACGGAGAGCGTCTGAATGGTTTCTTTCGGTGAGTTGAGGAGCATCTGCCTCAGAAAGGTACAGTTTATGGATAGTTAACAAGGTAAAATAAATCCTGTCCCACCCCCCCCACCCCACCCGAGCTGGCAGTCAAGCACACAGTAATCTACCTCAGCGCACACAAAGTACAGTCTATTCTCTCTAAATCACAAACCTACTGCGCTCTTGACCATTGCCTGGGTTTAGAACTTCTCAAAGAAGTCCTGTGTTCCATCTGATAAGGAATGTGACAACCCGGCCTTTCACTGGAGCCTGGAACCACTCCCGGCTTCTTGAATAACTTGGAGTTCACCAAGTCGTGATGATATCTTTACCTTCTCTGAGGTACATTTCTAGAGATGGAGAAACGAGCAGAAGGTGAGGATTTTTGCCAAACTGCTCTTCTAATGAACTTGCGTGCCTGTGGTAGGTAGCTCCTGGCCCTGTTCAAACAAGATGCTGAGCTCATCTGAGCAGACACGGAGGAGCTGCGTGGCCTTAGAGCAGCGCCTGGTGAGACCTCGGTGCCGTCTTGGGGCACTGTGACTGTGGGATTTGTCTGTGCCTGTTCTTCATGTGGTATTCCATTTTCCACTGGGGAGTCACATGAACTACAAGCCTGAAGTTTGCGGTATTCCTCACCCTTTCATGCCCCTTCCAATGCCTGCAGAAGCCAGGAAGGAGCATCAGGTCCCTCTGGAACTGAAGTTTGAGGCAAGCAAGGTGAGTTCTAAGAACTGTACTTGCAAGAGCAGTACCTACTCTTAAGCCCTGAGATATCTCTCCAGTACAAGTTTCCCTTTTGTTTTGGAGCAAACCCCTCCACCAACACCCAGCCCTTCCATCCAAAGGGCACCTGACCTACTCTTCCAATCAAAGCTTTGAGACCTGTTTATTGTGACTGGCTAAGGGATGGCCACCTGATCTATGTGCTATCTGATTCTCTCTCAGAGCTGTTTTGCTACACGACCTATTAAGGAGCCTTGTGAGACTTAGCTCTAGGAAGAGTCAATGCACCAGGAAACCTTTGCAAAAGAAACTAGAGCAGGAAAGGAAAGGCAGAAGAATCCAGGAGCTCCACTTATGTGACTGGATCCAGCTATACCTGAAACCGTAGCATCCTAGAGTCTTTATTCCATGAATCAGTAGTTTCTCTTTTTAGCTTTAGATGATTTGAGCCAGTATTTGTCATATGCAAGTGAGTATCCCTGAATGCATGACCTTTGAAGGAGGGCGCAATATTTTCTCTGCAGTGTCTCCACTGGAGGAATAACCCAGGCTAGCTGGAGACACGAGAGGATGGATGCAGGACCAATAGTCATGATACTGTTACAGGGTAATGATACTGTTACAGGGTAATGACACTGTTACAGGGTAATGACACTGTTACAGGGTAATGACACTGTTATAGGGTAATGACACTGTTACAGGGTACCAAAAGAGAAAAATTCCCAAGAAGCCTGAATAAATTGAATGTAATCTTTATTAATTGCTAGTGGTGGGATTGTTCCAAGTGGATTAGCAGGAAGCAGCCTGGACTTCTAGTTTGTTCTAGTTTTTAAGGAAAACGAAATCACAATTACACATATACAGGAAGGTAGCTTTGGACATCTACAACAGGCAAGTGTTGTTTACTGAAGCAGAGAGATAACACTTATATGATGAGGCATTTAACCTTTAGCTCAGAGTCACATTATGTAGGAATTTAGGGCTGGTCCAGAGACCAGTTTACCTTAGGAATTTAGGGCTGATCTGAGTGACCAGAGACCAGTTTACCTTAGGAATTTAGGGCTGATCTGAGTGACCAGAGACCAGTTTTACCCAAAATAGTTTTAGAACTTAAAGGATTCTTAAGAATACCTTCATAAAATGGTATAACTATAGTTCAAGCCTACTATAATACTGCGGGAATCAGAGTAACTTAGGAAAAGAAAATGAAGGGGCTAAATATCTTACAATGTCTCTCTTAAAGAAATTTATCATCATCATCATCATCATCATCATCTCTCTGTGTGTGTTGCATGCAGGTTTCTGCAGAGGCCAGAAGAGGGCTTTGGATTCCCTGGAGCTGCAGTTACAGTCTTGAGTAATCTGAGTGGGCACTGAGATATAAACTTAAGTCTTCGCAAGAGCAGTGTGCACTCTTAAGCACAGAGCCATCTCTCCCGCATCTGCAACTCTTCTTGTGGGTTTGAAACTCTTCAAAATAAAAGTGGAGGAAAACACAAACCAAACATTAAGCCCATGGCTCCATTGCTTTCTAGCTAACAGTGCAGAGTCTTGGGGAGAGGACCGTTGTTTTGAGAGCCTTGGCCTACTCTACATCCTTGTCAGTCCTGGCTTGCTAGAGCTCAGCTCCCCAACCCAAGGAGGTGGGTGACCCTGTAGAGCCATGCCCTCAGCTTTTGTCAGTTCCCTGAGTGCCAGCAGGTGACCTAGGTGGTGACGGATTGTCACATAATCTGACTTCATTGTCACATCTAGAAGGTAGAGATGAGGTGCTACCTCATGTGGGTGGGATTTGTGACTTAGGTCAGTCCAGGGACCAGATCTAGACTGCCCTGGGCCAGAGGGTGTAGGGTGGCAGCACACCTGTGCAAGCTCGCCCTGATCTACTTGCAGAACTAGGTGGGAGGAGTTGGATCCTATCACCAAGCATTTGGTTGGAAGAGGTCACACCCTGCCCTGGCCTCAGGGCAATGAGCTCATAGTGAAAAAAAGCCCCTTTCTGGGACCGGCCCCTCCCCTGCACCTGTGGTTCCCTCTGGGTCTTTGGACCCCACTCTCCACTTCTCCACTGGAGACTCCCAGGTGTGTGGGGTGAGGCTGTCCGAGGGTGACATGTTACCTCCACTCCACAAGTCAAGTGATGGAGACTTCGCTGCCCAGGCACCACAATCGACACGTGTCCCCAAAATCTGTGCACTGGAAACTTAGTCTCCAGTGCAGCCGGAAGAATAGGGCTTTCCGGATGAGACTAAGTCCTGAGGATGCTGGTTTACATGAGGTTTAATCACTCAGGGATTAATGGATAGCTGGGTGTGGCTTTGTTAGAAAAGCGCTCTTTGTTTTGGTAGCTTGCTCAGTCTTGCGACACAGCAAGGCCAGCATCGTCTGTGGATGCCATACCCTCTAATATCATGCCTCCAAAACTGGGAGCCAACTGCACGTCTTTATAAAGTACCCCAACTTGTTTTTTGTTACAGTCACTGAAAATGGAGGGAGCAAGAAAAGTGGGGTGTGGAGACCATTTAACCCCCCAATGTAGAACTCAAAGAACAAGATACAATGGCAGAGAACTTGTAAATGACGGGAACTTTGAAGGCCAGGCGCAATTGTTATTTTCAATGGCCCTTCCCCATTCCCAGCAGAGAATGGGCATCTTCCAGCCAAGCAAGCCCCCAGTGCTCTCTCATTCGCTCAACACTGTAGTTAGAACCCGGCATCATGGGGCAATCACTATAGTTTCAGTGTGTAAATTATTTAATTATTAAAGCTGTACTCTTTAAAATGTCCACATTTTGGGAGCCTTTTTTATCCTGCCAGCTCTCTCCTGTAGCCTTCTCTCTATCCTTCTGAGACAGGCTATTGTATAGCCCAGATTGACCTTAAACTACCTGTGTAGCTGAGGATGACCTTGAATTCTTGGTTGGTTTTTTTTTTTTTTTTTTTTTTGGTTTTTCGAGACAGGGAATAGCCTTGGCTATCCTGGAACTCATTCTGTAGACCTCAAACTCAGAAATTCACCTGCCTCTGCTTCCCAAGTGCTGGGATTAAAGGTGTGCGCCACCACTGCCTGGCTGACCTTGAATTCTTGATTCTTCTGCTTCCATCTCCCAAGTGCTGGGATGATATGTGTGTGCTAGTCCCATTGACCCCATGCATTTATATGTGCTGGCAAAACACTCTACCAACTGAGTCATATCCTCCACCCCATTTGTCTGTTTTTAAAAATCGGTATTTATTTTATGGGTGTCTGCATGTATGCCTGAGCACCACGTGTGTGCAGTGCCCTTGGAGGTCAGAAGGTGGCGCTGGATCTCCTGGGACTGGAGTTACAAATGGTTGTGAGCTGCCATGTGGGTTCCGGTTCCCTGGAAGGGCAGCCAGTGCTCTTAATGACTGAGCCATTCATTTTCTGTATCCACCTACTTGGGTCCTTTAGAAAGGGACAACGTTTAGCTCTTCTCTGTCTTCTAATCTGGGGTCCCAAGGTCTCCTCTGGGCAGCATCCCAGATGCCCCAGGCAAATGATGCCCGCCAAGTGATCGGTCACGTGTCCTATTCATTTATTTGCGTGAGCTCTGGTGTCAGGTGCATAGGAGGCCATTGGTGTCTGCAAGGGCTTCATGGTCACATGTCTTTAGCTGAGTGAGCCAGGTGCTTCCAGAGACAGACAAAGGCACTTTAAACTGAGCCTGCTGGAAAAACACCAGAAGCCAGGCAAACTGCACACATGCTAAGTGGAAAAAACCCCTCTGTTTCCTCGAGGAGGATCATGCAGCCCCTTGGCGGTTGCATGGGAACTTACAGACAGCCCAGACCCTGCTGGATGCAAATTGGAAACTTGGGCTGAGAGACCCCTGCTGGCACAGGTCTGAGTCAGCCTCTCAGTGGAAGGGCAGCTTGCCTGTGGCAGACCGTAAGCACAGGCTATGCTTAGCAGAAGGACCTGTGAGGGCTAAGGTTGCATTTTAAGTTTTAATTACTGTGCTCAAGAGATCTATAGAATAACAATGCGTCTAACCTGTAAGCCTCACTTTCCCAAGGATAGATAAGCCTGTAAGCTCCACTTGCCCTAGGTCAGATAACTTCCTGGGATGCTGGGTGCTCTCCTTCATGTAGGATAACAAGCCACGTGTTTTCACTTCTGTAAATAAGGTTGATTGCCCCAAATGCAGAAGATGTGCTTGATTGCAAGTAGGTGGGAAGCACATGGGCAGAAGTATGTGAAGATGTCTGCTTGTCCCCTAGTGAATGAAGGCTTGTGGATTTGCTTTTATAAGCGCCTAATGTAATTCACAGGCATTCTCTGGGAATCCCAGGTATGGGCCTGGCCAGAGTCCATCACCCTGGTCAGTATTTAATAAAGCTTGCTTCAAATTTGGCTCAGAAAATTGTGGTAGTGGTCTTATTCTCACTTGGTGGATTAACAGACCTCGTCGCAGTGATCTAGCAGGTGCTGAGACTAGCAGCCTCCTGGCCCTTTCTGCTTTGTGCATAACACTCTGCTGGCTTTGTGGTATCTGTGTCTACCTCATGAGTGTCCGCATCTTCTAGAAACAGGGAGATAAAGCTTGTTCCTGGCATATTAGATAGCCCTTCTGGCTTGGTGGCCAATCCTCCGGTTGTGAGTAGATTTGGTCAATAAGATGAGGGCAAGAGACCTAGGATGCCTTGACTGAGGAGTTTGCTCAGAGTCTAGTAAGTTCAGCTCAATAAACTTGGCCTCTATGCTGTCCCTGTGACACAGGACACCATCTCAGGAGCAATGAGAAGCATTGTTTTTTAATTTATTTATCTTGTGTGTAGGGGGCTTGCAATGAGCGCACATGTGTGTTTGCTCATGTGGAGATCAGAGATACACCACCAGATGTTGTCCAGAGGGGATCCCAGAAACACTGCCTTCCTCTTAGAGCAAGGGTCTCTCATTGGCTTGGAGCTCACCCATTACGCTAGACAGGCTGATCAGTGAGTTCCAGAACTAGAATAATAAACCGCCACGTCTGGCTTTTTACGGGGACGTTGGAGAGCCGGACCCATGTTCTTGCGCTTGCAAGGTGAGCACTTGACAACAGAGCCACACGCCCCAGTCCCTCCACCGTGTTTTGACCACTTAGGGTGGTGCTCAGGAGTCCAGGGGATTAGGCTGTAGCATCACTCACAACTCTGCAAGGCAGGCACCTCCGTTGTCATGTTCATCAGTGAGAAGACAGGCGGTCAGAGAAATTAATGAATATATCCAAAGTCACAGCCTTCGGGCGGGGGGCGGGTGCTAGGACTTGAATCTGGTCCAGGACTCCTCACTCTGGTCTTCTGTGCATTCGCTCAGAACATCCTTCTTCTTCTTGCATTTGGGGAGAGATCAAGTCCTCCTTTTCTGCAGACTAGGGCAGCTTTGGCCCAAGTGTGGAAAGGCGCAGTGACTGGAAGCTTTTGTGGGCAGTGCGCTGTTGTAACCCCCTCGGCTTCTCTCTCTTCCCATCCCAGTAGGCTCTCTATTGCAAAACTCCACAGACAGTATTTATGTGGCTAGCGCATATTTGATTGTGTAGGAATAGTGTAGTTCGCTTAACCGAATCGCTGGCATCCTGGTGATTTCTAGTGCTTATTATAAATAATCCTCCTGAGAATACCGTCATACATCACTGGTCACTCTGTTGGAACAGATTCTGCAGAAGGAATTACTGACTTAAACGGTAAGAGCCGTCTTCAGATGGACTGCTGCCCCAGCTATAAACTGTTCTCCACAAAGCCTGTGCCAGTCTGCACGGCTGCCTCCATTTAAGGGCAGTGGGACAAGACAGAGGCCACATGACAAGCGAGGTCTGCAGAAGGCATCAGGGACAAGGGAAACTTACACAAAAGCAGGGCTTTGCTCTCAAGGACTGTGATTGGATGGAGTGGCCCAAGGTCAGGGTGGGACTGGGGGGAGGGCCATGGTTTACCTGCCTGTCCACAGGGCAGAGCACCAAAACCAAAGCCTTGAGGGAGTCAAGGGCTTCTCTCAGAGGCCTGGGACTGGCCGCGTGGCAGCTTCAAGGTGGTGTGGCAAGCCTTCAGCCCTCGAATCCAGGCACACACCTGCTGGGTATACGCTGTGTGGCTGCCTTCTCTGTACCTCAGTCCCTCCTATACATGTGTCATGAAGGCTTTCCTCAGAGAGAGAGAGAGAGAGAGAGAGAGAGAATTAGCTCAGACCTGGTACGTCTAAGTGTCTGCAAGTGCTGGCTGAATTTATTATCACTGCAGCCCAACCCACTGGGCTTCTCAGCATGCCCCTGCGTTCAAGCTCTCTAAATTTAGTTCCTAAGAAGCTGCCTGGTGCATCCTGGGAACAGTAAGTGGAGGAGGGGGCCGTGGTTCCTTCCACACCTAAGGTGCCCCTTCAGCAGGACCTGCGGGTGGGAACCTCAAACATTTGCTCATTCCATGTCATTTAGGGGCCTTTCACTCTGGGCCAGGAAAAGAAAAACCCAGACTTTGTCTAATGTGTGCCTCCTCAGTTCAAATTAAGTATATCTGTGCTTGGAAAAAAAAATATCAATCACATCTGCTTGTTTGATAGGTACTTGCTGAGTGTCTCCCATAGGGACAAGTTGCCTGTAGATAAAGCTGTAGCCTCCAGAGCTTGTGCAGGGGGAAATATTTTGGGTAGTGATACTGTGCGCAACGTGTGTGTATGTGTGTGTATGTGTATATGTATACGTGTATATGCGTATGTGTGTGTATGTGTATATGTGTGTATGTGTATATATGCTTGTGTGTGTGTGTGTGTTTGGAAGTGCTGGGAATGGAGACCAGAACTTCACCTATGCTAATATTCTATCATTGTGCCATACCCTCCCAGGTCCCCAAACATTTCTATTTTATTTGTTTTCTTATAAATGAACATGTGCCCTTAAAAAAAAATCTAAAATCAAAACAAGGGCTGGAGGGATTCCCTCAGTGGTTAAGAGTCCGTACTGATCTTCCTAGCATTCACACCAGGTTGGGCGGAGGGGATCTGATGTCCTCTTCTGACCTCCAAGGGCGTGTTTGCCAACATGTATGTACTCCCACATGGGCATACACACATGCATTAAGGATGTGAAAAGTACATATTTTAAATTTCAAAAATCAACCCTAGAAGTTGGTGAGATGACTCAGTGGGCACTTGGGAAACAATCCCAGGAGCCTGAGCTCTATGGTTGTACAGTTTGAAATCAGTCATGCATGGTAGTTTCTCCATCATTATTGTTTTTGCTTAGGATTGCTTTGGCTGGTCTTGAGTGGTTGTATGAACTTCCTGTGACACTCCCCTCCACCCCACCCCCCAAGGCCATGTACTCTGCCTCTTTGGTATCTGTTCTCCAGAACTGTCTCCATTCATGTGCTGAAACTACCAGGGTGTCTTCCATTCATCTGTCCCAACTTCCCAGGTGAGCCCAGAGAACTGGCTGGGTTAGACCTGAGTTCTAGATAGGCCAGCACACCTGAAAACTGAGACCTGTGCCTGACAGCAGTACCTGGGGATGGGTGAGGCTTTCCCCTGACAATATTGACTCCTCTTTCTAATTAAGGTCATGTGGACTCTGGTATTAGCCAGCAGGACTGGCCTGTCCTCCTATCTGCCTTCCTTTCCTTGATATTTGTTGAACACTTACTGTGTTCTGAGACTGTAAGACATGACTGCTGTACCCATCCAATGGTGAGCAAATTGCATGTCCTCTACACGGAGCACATGTCTCTTCAGGAGTCTGACCTTGGAGACTCTTGTCACATGAAGGGCCGAGAAGGCTAAGAACTTCAGAGAGGAGTCACTATCCTCTTTTTTGGATCTTGAGCAGCTGCTAAAGGTGGAATACTGCCTGGATTCAGCCTCTGCATCCTCATCTCCGAGTGGAGGGAACCTCGGATACAGTCCTATCGAGCATCAGAAGCGGATGCTGTATCTAGGCCTTGGGTTGGTGCTTTTGCAGAGCATCCTCCCACAGTCTTGGCTTGTGAGCCTCAGGAAATCCAGCAATGCAGTGGGAAGTGTCTAGAATCAGGGTGACACACTCGACACACTAAGAGATGTCCAGGGATCTGAAGAAAGGTACAGCGTGGGTCCTTGGCTTCTAAATTCTATACAAAGGAGCCGTGATTCCACGTGTTGGAATTCCAAGGGCCTGCTAGTGATACTAGTCTTGTAAAGAGAGCAATGGCCTTCTCCAGTAGTGTCATAGCTGTAGTAGACATAGGGAGTGAGTTCACCACAGGAGGTATGTAATTGGGATTGTGGAGAAACACCCTCAGGGAGTGTAGAGCACATGGCGCCCAGTTAGATACAGGCTCTCCAAGACCCATCTCAGCCTGGGTTGTGCCCAGGTTTTGTGGGTAGGGTCATAATTCTTCACAAACACGTATGAATGTGTGTGCACAATAGCTGTAGGTATGGCCAAGGTCTCTCTGGGTAGCCCAGTCTGGCCTTTGCCTCCTGAGTGCTAGGGTTAAAGGTGTGCACCACCACACTTCTACTGTTGTAAGTGACTGGTTGCTTTCGACACCAGTCATTCAGCAGGTATATGCCACAGGCTGTCCCTGTGTTCTGTTGGAAGCAGGAGACAGACAAACGACAGACAGACTAGTGTGCTGAGATCCCTTTGTCATGATTTCTCTTACACAGGCCCTGCATATAGCTTCCATACACACGCCAGGACCCAGAGGGCCTTTGCTGGATTAAACCCTGCCCAGGAGAAATTGCATTCTGCAGGCTCAGGTTAGGAGAGGCAATACTGGGTGTAGTCTTTAGCCCCCTTAGTGAAGTTGCAGAGGTCCTCCTCACCCACATTCTGCCCCAGCCCAGGAGGGAGGCGCAGCTTGGATCGCCATCTTCAGGGACACTCAGACCTGCAGAGCTGCCACCTGCAGTCTGCTTCTGGCTTGAGTGCAGATATTGGTTCATATTTGTGACGTGCGTCTTTGACAGGGTGCCATACCATCAGGGTGAGAAAAAGAGATGAGGACATTCTGGTATCTTCCTTTGTGCTGTTTTCTTCAGGTGTGGTGGGCCCAATGGTGTGCATCACAACGAGTGAGCGCAGGTGAGACAGACGTGGGTTCAAGCAGGTGCCTAGCATGGGCTCAGAAATCAGGTCAGTTTTCTGTAACCTTTGCAGTCACAGAGGGGGAGGGGCTTGTCTGTGGGAGTTGAGTAGCTCAGGGGGTTGAGAGAAGCTCCTGGGGGGGGGGGTTAGGGGGAGATAACAATCAATATGGTAAGTTAAGGGGTTTCTGGAAACCTCTTCCGGTCTCCACCTTGGGACGGTCTTGGGACCTCTGAGATTTAGGACGGAGAAGTCCTTTTTATTTCTATCTATCATTTATTTTTTTGGACGGTTCCTGGTTCCTTTGTTGCTATGTGGTCCAACTCCGGGATCTAGTGTCCTCCTCCCCCCTTCCCCCTTCCCCGTCGCCCCCCCCCACGCCTCCCCTGGTGTTGGGATTACAGGCTTGGGCTACCACGCTACTGATCAGGGCAAAGGACATCTGTCTTTGAGATCTGGATTCGCTTAATCAAAAAAAAAAAAAAAAGGACATAGTGCTTACTGGTACCAAACTCCGTGGATGATAGTGAGGTTTTCCCATATCCTGGCAGTACAGAAAGGCCGGGAAGACACTCCAATTTTGCGACCATGCTTGGGCTCCTGGGATAGGATACCCCGGGGTTGTCTGTTTTGTCTTGGCAGAGGATCCAGGATTTGGAGCTCTGGTTAAGTCGCGTTGTCTGTGGCCTGCCACCTCCGGGGAAAACAGAGCCCCTCGAGGCCCACAGTTCAGCGGACCACTTCCAAAGAGCTTCATGGTCAGGCGCCGGCCGGCCGGGGACCCTAGCGGCAGGTGGTGGCGCTGGGGCGCATCCCGCAGGTGGCGGCGCCCAGCCGCAGCCAGGTGGGCGTGCCAGGCCCCGCCCCGCGCTCCGGTCTTGGGGAGGGTGGGGCGAACGGAAGCCCCGCCCTCCCCGCGCGCTAGTTCGGAGCCGGTGCGGGAGCGGAGGCGCGCGGAGCCGGCAGGAGCACGCGGGAGCGCGGCCCCGCAGCGGCCCGGCCCGAGAGAGTAGCACGCAGGAGCAGAACGGCCTGGCGACCCCCGCCCCAGCCAGGACCCCGCCCCGGCGCGACGCGGCCCCGAGAGAGGACTCTGGCCCCGGAGCGCGGCCTCGCCCGCCTTGCTCGCCCGGGTCCCCGGGCTGCGGGCATGGACAGCGCCCGCTCGCCCTGTGAGTATCGAGCCCTCCCGTTCGTCGCCTTTGTGTGCGCGCCGCGCCGCCGCAGCCCCCTCCCCGCGCGCCCCGGGCCCGCGTCCTTTGTGGAGCCTGCTCCTGTCCGGTGCTTCCCTTTACCCCGGGCCTCCCTGTCCCCCTCCCCACCCGCCCGCGGGATAGCCTAGCGGGGTCGCTCCTGTACTGGCCTTGACCCCTTTCTCCAGCCTCCCCCGATCCCTTCTGTAGCTCCTTTGAGCCCTCAGGGACACCTAGCAGGTCGTCCCTCCTGGAGTCCCTGGGACGGCTTGAGAAAGGCCGTGTTCCCGGCTCGGGGCTGTGTGAGGCAGGGCATCCCCTTGCAATCCTCGCCTCGGGGTCGGTCTGCAGCCCCTCTCCCGGGACCGCCGGGCAGGCCACTTCTGCGGTGGGGCTGGGTCAGGGCGCGGGCCCAGAGGCGGCGCTGTCTCATCCCGCGGCCCAGGCAGGTGCGGCGGGGCTGGCGCTCACGCGGGGCCCGTGTGTCCTTGGCCCGCAGAGATGGACGGCGATGGCGGCCGCCGAGACGCCCCCGGCACGCTGATGGAGGCCGGGCGCGGCACGGGGCCGGCGGGCATGGCGGAGCCGCGGGCGAGGGCGGCGCGGCTCGGACCCCAGCGCTTCCTGCGGCGCAGCGTGGTGGAGTCGGACCAGGAGGAGCCGCCGGGCCTGGAGGCGGCCGAGACGCCGAGCGCGCAGCCCCCACAGCCCCTGCAGCGCCGGGTGCTTCTACTCTGCAAGACGCGCCGCCTCATCGCGGAGCGCGCCCGGGGCCGCCCCGCCGCGCCCGCGCCTGCCGCGCCCGCTGCGCCTCCCGGCTCCCCGAGTGCCCCCTCGGACCCTGGCCCGGAGCGAGCGGGCACGCAGGAGCCCAGCCCAGATCCCACCACCGCCTCAGCCGCAGCCGCCCCGGTCCCCGACGGCGGCCCGCGGCAGGAGGAGGCGCCGGCCCCAACACCGGAGGACGCTGGAGCCACCGAGGCAAAGCCGGAGCCCGGGCGCGCACGCAAGGATGAACCTGAGGAGGAGGAGGACGATGAGGACGACCTCAAGGCCGTGGCCACCTCTTTGGACGGCCGCTTCCTCAAGTTCGACATCGAGCTGGGCCGGGGCTCCTTCAAGACGGTCTACAAGGGGCTGGACACGGAGACCTGGGTGGAGGTGGCATGGTGTGAACTGCAGGTGAGCGCCGCTGCCCCGCAGGTGGGCTGTTTGCAGTTGCGTCCTTGGGTGTGTCCTTGCTCGGATGCGGGGCTTTAGGCAGCCCTGGGGATGGTGGCTGGTGTGTGTCACTCTCTGTGTGGGTGTCCTGCAGGCTATGTGCCGCGTGTATGGATAGCCTGTTGGTGCTGTTTCTGGACCTGTGTACAGGTTGAGGCCTGTCATCTTGGAGGTCAAGGCTGGGTGCGTGCTGTGCCCAACTGTGCCTACGGTGACATAGGTTCTGGAGTGGGCAGTGGAGGTTCGTTCTGTCAGCTCATGCTCCTTGTCCGTCCTCAGAACCCACTTTTACTGACTCAGTAGAGACCGGAGGGTAGTGAGAGAGAAGGCTGTCTGTCTCTAGGCCCTTTCCTAGGTGGCTTGGAAGCTCCCAGCTGTCCTCAAATTAGCATTTTCCTGTGCCCTGCAAGATGTAGGTGTGATAGCTGCAGATGCCTACAAGGGCTTCCTCGGATTCAGGAATGATGCTTGGTGGGTCCTTGGGGCCCTGCTGGCCAAGGCCTAGAAGTCCTGTCAGCGCCTTTCCTGGTCCTCCTGGTGTTCTAAGAGCCTGGTTTGTTCACACCTTAGCTGTGTGAGTGAAAATCATGAAAAAACACCTGCCTTTCTTCTTTCTCTCTCTGTCTAGCTCTTCCCCACCCCCTTTCTTCCCTCCACCTCTATCTCTGTTTCGGTCTCTTTTTCCCTTTCTTTTCTGGAAGCGGAGGCTCAGCATGCATTTTTCATAACCTTGCCCTCACGTTAGCTGTGTCAGCCCTGGCCCTGAAGATTATATAAACCGCAACCCTAGCCGTCCTGGGGCCAGGCTTGGAAGAGGAGGCAGCTCCTGTCACAAGGGGTGTTTCCAGGCCCTCCCTTACTGGGAGGGAGGGGCCAACTGGGAGAGTGCTGGCTGGAGGTGTAAGCCTACCCCGCTGGCCTGTAAGGTTAGCTGGCCTTCCAGGGCTAATGCATCCTGGGCAAACCTGGGCGAGCTGGGTGCCAGGGCTGCTGTCCACTGCAGGGGGCCTGCACCTTTGTCTCAGAAATGGGATTCAGGTGCTGTGTTCTCAGCACCTGCAGGGCGCTCTGCGTGTGTGTACAAGCTGGGCTCATTTCAGAGGTGACCTGTCATCCGTTTTGAGACAAAGAGCTTCAAAAGTCTTGTCTCCCTTTGGTTCTGTCATGGAAATAGAGCTTTGCCGCATGAGAGGGCCAGTGGTGACTTTCAGCAGGAGTTGTCTCCTTCCTCCTTCATGGTTCCTATAAGGATCACCCCTGTCTTTTGCCTGGCGTGTCCTAGAGCAGTGCTTCTCAACCTTCTTAATGCTGCAACCCTTTTAATACAGTTCCTCATGTTATGGTGATTCCCCCCAACCATAAAATTATTTTCACTGTTACACTGTGACTGTAATTTTGCTACTGTTATGAATCATAATGTAAAATACCCGTGTTTTCCCATAGTCATAGGCAACCCCTCTGAAAGGGTCTCAGTCCACAGATTGAGAACCATTGTCCTAGACCTTGCAGGGAAAGTCTTGATTGTACAGAATGGATGGGAATGGGGAAGGGCACAGTCTGTGGCCCAGGATCCTGAAGTGTGCCCTGTGTCCCTGCTACCTGAAGAGGCACGCAGAGAGGACCCAGCAAGGGGATGTGAGTCTCCATTCTGGAGAGTGGCACGATTCTTGGCTCCCTACCTTCCTGCTCTTGCCAGATGACCAGTGTAGTGCTCAGGGCACCTGCTGGTGCTGCTACTATGGAATGTCACTGGGGGTGGAGGACAGAGCAGGGGGGCTCCAGCAGGCTGGATGTGAGAGACTGCCAAAGGCCAAGCCTGTCTTTGTGGCTGAGGCATTGCAGAGGCCCGGGACTCTTGTTAATTCCCCTTCCCTTTAAGGCAAGGCAAGTCAGCCTGCCCTTGTTGTGGGCGGGGCAGCAGAGGGTGGGGCCTGGCCCCTGGCCAGGGGTCTTTGGATACTTGGCTCTAGGTGAAAATGGGGTAGCTTTTGGATTTTAGTGCTATTCCTTGCTTGGGGATGACTGAGATTCCCCCTCCCCCCAGTAGACGGGGAAACTTGCCTTCACATCTCCTTCAGTGAGAGGTGCTGTTAATGTTTGGCTTGGGCTGCAATGTTTTGTATGGGGTACTTTCCTCTATCTGGATCACCCTGGGTACGGCTCACATGACAGGGGTCTGGGCCTGCTTAGAGCCCCCTGGGTGAGAGTCTCCAGATCACAAGTCATATCAGTCATGGGAACACTGATTAACTGCCTGATACCATGCAGGAGATGGCTGGGTGTCACAGGATCTGGGAGATGGCAGAAACCTGACTGCAGTGTGGGGCACAGGCTTGCTGAATAAGCTATGGGAGAGCCCACCCAGAGGCCCCTGTGTGGTATCCTGGGTGGAGGAGATAATGGGCCAGCAGGGATTCTCCAGATACCCAGATCAGGGCATAGGCTATGAGAGGGGAACCGGAGTCTTTGTCCTGGGTCTAGGTGGGATCTCTATGCATCATATGCAGAGGACCCCATCAGGGTATAGGCTATAGAGTTCTTGGCTTTGGACTCAGGAGGGAGTCATGTTTATCCACCATGTACTGGGTTTTTCCTGAACTTCTGCGGTCTCCAGTGTTTCCAACTGCCAGGGAAGGCTCCTGAATTCTGGATGGCATGGTGAGGGGAGGGCCTGTCAGAACTTTGTTTTTCTCCTGAGGAGGTTAGCCTCCAAAGGGCTTTGGTCTGTTTACTCAGGTGCCCACTAAGTGACTGCTTTCTGTTTGCACCCTCAGTGGTGGGCTCAGTGTGGTCTCCACAGTGGTACACTGCTTGAAGTCTCTTTCCAGGGTTCTCTGCCAGGAGGCGGAATCAACAGAGTCACAGGCCTGAGAGTAGTTTAGAGGACACTGGGTTCCCTTTAGTGACTCTGTGTTGAAAGGGCTTGACAGGGAGAGCGGTATGTGCTTATTCCACATCAAGGACAGGGAGATGGCCCACCTTCTCAACTGTAGCCGTGCCAAGCTGGAACTGGAATTGTTTTTTACGTGTGTGTGTGTGTGTGTGTGTGTGTGTCTGTGTGTGTGTTATTTGAAAATATTTCCTCCCGTCATCTATCCTTTGACTACACTTTATCCCTGCTAACAGAGTGCTTTATTTTTTTAAAATATTATTTATTTAATGTATATGAGTACACTGTAGCTGTTTTCAGACACACCAAAAGAGGGCATCGGATCCCATTACAGATGGTTGTGAGCCACCACATGGTTGCTGGGAATTGAACTCAGGGCCTCTGGAAGAGCAGTCAGTGCTCTTAACTGCTGAGCCATCTCTCCAACCCCAACAGAATGCTTTATAATGTCGATGGAGGAAGCAGTGCACCCCTAGAATCCTCCCGTTCTCATCGTTTCTCCCTGCTTTCCGGGGACTTAGGGTCCCAGGGTCTCTGTGCCTCTGTCTGCTACAGAAGTTCTGCTGTTCTTACAGGGCGGGAACTTCTCCCTAGTGGGACCCTGTGCCAGGTGTGAGTCCATACACCTTAGAGAGGTACTCAGTCCTTGGTCCTTAGCTTGGAGCCTAGCTGGACCCTAGCAGAATGGTATGAGGCCTAAGCCTTGCTTGCTAGGGTCAGAGAAGACATGGGATCGGGTCTTGCAGTCACTAAGCGGGTCCTGCTGCTGCTGTTGCTGCTGCTGTGTTATGGGCAACAGTGGACTTCTAGAAGCGGTCCATGTTCCAACCTCAGGCTCCCTCCAGTCAGATGCACAGTGTCCTCAGCTGCCAGTGCAGGGATCAGGTATCAGCCAAGGGGTCATCTTGTGTGGCTTATGCCTAGGAAGGTAGCCCAAGTACCCCTCAGACTCTTTCCAAGGGTTCTATCTGCCTTCATGGGATCTAGGTGAGGTGGAAGGCTCAGGCCCAGTGCCTGGAGCGCCCTAGGATCATGCTGTGGTAACCTTATGTAGGAAGCCTGGCTGCTATCTTATCTACTCTCATCCCTGGCCCTGTGGTGTGGGGACAGGAGGCAGTGAGCCACAGTCCCAGCAGGCAGTGGTTGCTTGTGCGGAGAGGACACTCTGAGACAGCATGGCCTGATTTGGCTGGCGGTCATCTGGCCTTCTTCCTGTCTTCTTTTTGTTTTTTAATCCTCCCGAGTGCCTAATTTCGTTCAAAGAGCTGTGATTGACAACTGGTCTGTGTTAGCGCTGAGCTCACCTCCTTCGTGCGTCCTGACCGCAGTCTCGTTTGTTTGGTGGGAAAGGTTGGCTCTGTCTGCCTGAATGGCCTGTGGGCATGGCTTTCCCATCAGGTGTAGAAGTGTGGGCACCCACACTCGGGCCCCTCCCTCCCTCCATCCATCCCCCACTCTTGAGTGGTGTCCTGAGGTGTGTGTGGTGAGCCGTGTGGTCAGACATGGTGAGTAGCAGTTTAGGCTGTGGTTACCATTGCTGGGGTGTGGGGAGTCCAGGCACCCAAAGAGGCAGGGGCTTCTACAGATGCATGTAAGGCTGAGGAGTGTTCTCAGAGGCCCTGGCTTTCGGAGGTGCCCAACGGAGTCTGATCCAAGGCTAGATCTTCATGTGACAAAGGTCCGACAGCTCTGTTTCTCTTCTCAGTCTCTGCTGAGGACCCTTCTCACACATAAGGGTAAAATGGCACGTGCAGTTTATATGACCTTCTGTCCTTGACCTGGTGTTTCTACAGCTCTGGGTGCCCAGATACCTGTGAGGTAGCTGGATCCACCTCCCGTGGAACAGGCCTGGGACTTTGTGTGAGGATGACCACATCTCTCTCCATGTTCTATCCGTATGTGCCCTACTGGGCATGTGCTGAGTACTCATCCTCTTGATCTGCATGTTAAACATGGAGAGTGGCCAGGCATAAGACTGAGGCCCAGCCAACCTAAAGGTAGTTACTGGGATAGCAGACAGGTCCTATGGTGACTTGCAGAGTGGGCACTGAGGGCTGGAGGAGTTCAAAGTGGTGTCTGATTGGCTGGGCACTGAACTTGGGAACAGTTATAAAGGCTGGGTAGGGGTGTGCTGGCTGGGAGGATCGGGCTGGTGACTGCAGCCTCAAGAGACCTCTGAGGTCAGGGTGACTTCTGAGCACTTGGTCACCTGAGGATTGTGCAGGCTTTGAAGCCCCATGTTTCTAGGATGACCATGCTCATCAGTTAGGTGGCCTTTTGTTGAGCCTGGCTCCCGGTTCCAGCCCTGGGAGCATCACTGTAAACAGATCAAATCGTGATCCCAGGAGACATGGAGAAGTGTCAGCAGATCTCAGAACTGTGGTGGGAAGAGAGTTGGGTGCTTGGGAGCTTGGTGGGAGTGGGACTGGAATCATTTGGACTGGGCAGCTGGGTAAAGGCCCTGGGGTTGTAGCTACAACAGCAGACATGGGATGAATGGATGGTGAGGCAACTAGATGGGCCTCAGGCACAGCCTGGAGGTGTGGCCAGGGCTTTTGTCAGTTCTGAGCAGAGGAGAGGGCAGGAGGACATGGCAGGGAGCCAGCTAGGAGAGGGGTGGGGAGGAGGCTCAACTCTGATGGACTGTGTGAAGAGAGTGTCGTATTTGAAGGTGGGGAAGGTGGGTGTGGGCAGGGACTTGGGCCAGCAGGACACAGGACAGAATTTTGCTGGCAGAACCTGCCTTTGGGAGCCTCAGGTGTAGAGGCAGCTACGAAGCCTGAGGCGGGTGGGGATGGGGGTGTGCGTCTGAGTTCCAGTGGAGGCCAGGCTAGAAAGAGGGGTCCCTGGAGCCCCAGTCTTGCCCGGTGGCTTTCCCAGGTCAGATGTGAGTTCTGTCCACTGAGTCATACAGGTGGGGGCAAGTGTTTCCTCGCTTCAGGTGCTAAGTTACAATAAGTACTACGGCCTCATCTCCTCCATTTTGCTAGCCGGCTATCCAAGGCAAGTTCACAGTGTGGGCAGGGCTGGGCTGCAGGGCTGGGCTGTTTGGCTTGTTCAGAACTGGACTGCTCATCTTCCAGAAAGCTCAGTTTTACTTGTGGCTCTTGTGTGCCCTGTGGGTGTCTCTTAGGGCTTGTGGCTTAGACCTGGCTTTGGGCCGAGGCTGCAATGTGTCCAGCGTGAGTGCTTGGGGCCCAGGTTACTGCAGTAATGGAGGAGAACTTGACCTGGTCCAGTGGAGGTTTAGGTTGCGTGTCTGGTCTCCTTTGTGGTCTGCTTCTGACCAGCAGCTGTGTGTGGTGTACCCCTTGTGTCTTTTTGCAGAGCTGATATGGATACTAGAGCCTCCGAGGGCTACACTGAATAATTGTAGGAAGGAGATTTGGGGACATATAGCCAGGTAAATTATGCCACCAAAGATTCTGGCCCTATACACTCCGTGTGTGTGTGTGTGTGTGTGTGTGTGTGTGTGTGTGTGTGTGTAAACTCTGTTACCTGATTCTGATCAGTGGGTACCTTAGTGTTTTTGCCTTGGGATAGGAGGATGGTGCTGTCCACCTCTCAGAATCGCATCCCTCAGAGGACATAAATGGACCTGCAATGGTCTTCTTCCTGCCTGCCTGCACTTGCTGTGGAGAGAGCACAGGGCTCCCACCTGGTGGGGAGCAGCAGAGCCCGGGGCTCTGGGCTGCACCAGCCTCGTCATCCAAGTTGCAGATAAGGGTCTGGGTGTGAAGCACAGCACCTGGAGTTTCAGAAGGCAAGTCAGGACCTGGATATAGCCGCTGATACCCAGGGTGAAGACTTCTGCCAGGCAGGCGGGGTGGCAGGGTTCGGTGGGCGGAGGGTAGCTGCAACTTCACCTCCTCCTCAGCATTTTGAAGTCCAGTTTTGCTCCTGGTTCCCAGAATATTGGATTACTGCTTCTAAGCTGGCTTTCATTAAATATATATTAGGACTATGGAAAAGAATAAGAGAGAACTGATGGAGATAGTGTGGGGTTGGCAGAAGGGGAGACAGATGAAGAGAAAAGGAGAGAGAGCCCAGAAGAAGACCCACGCAAAGGAAGGTGATGGCTTTAATAAAGGAGCCTTCGATGGAGTAGTGTGAGGCCTTTCAACACATGGTTGTTCCAGTCCAGGGATGCAGCTCAGCACAGCGCTTACTGAGTGATCTGGGCGCCAGGGTCCATCTCAGCTCTGCGAAAGGACACAACACCAAAGGTAAAGAAAGATCACACACACTTCAGACCCACAGCAAAGCACACAGGGCCCAGAGTGCGTGCCCTTCTGACGAATCAGGCTGGAAAGGAAGCTATGGGAAAACCAAGGCAACCTTGGTTTCGCAATAACCTTTTAGATGCACCACCTAAGGCGCAGCCCATGCCAGGTAACTGATGAGCTGAACTTCATTAAAATTAAAATCTTGTCTGTGAAGGACACGGTCAAGAGGATGAAGAGACCGGCCACAGACTAGAAGAAAATGTTGACAGATACCTCTGATAAAGGAATCTAAAACACACAAAGAAGTTTTTAGAACTCAGCAGCAAGAAAACAGCCAGATTAAAAAAATGATCACATGGATAAAGTAGGCTAAAGGTCTAAATCGACGCCTTGCCTGTCGGGGTGTTCATAGGGCCGGTAAGCATGAAAAGATGCATCACATGTTGCCAGGGAGATGCAAACTGAAGCCCCAATGAGAACGCACTGAACACCTACAGGAATGGCCAAAGCCAGAGCAGCCGACCATACCACATGCTAATGAGGACAGGGAGCAACTGGAGTGCTCCCTCACCATGCTGGGGAACCCAGCAAACTTCCTTCTTAGTATTTACCCTATCATGAACTATACCCACATTAAAGACCTGTGCATGCATGTTGATTAACGACCTCATTTGTGAGTGTTAAAACATAGAGGCACCAAAGCTACCCTTCAGTAGATGAGTGGATTGTGTGGCAAGACCAGAAATCGGAGTATTCCTCAGCGCTAAAAAGAGCAGAGCTGTCAGGCCGTGAAAGACAGGGAAGGATCTTAAACGCATTGAGTAATGGAGGGACTGACCTATGACGAACGCACCACGCCAGGGCAGATGGGACTGTGCTAAGTGAGTCCACAGCTGTGTGCTCTAAAGGGCAAAACCAGGGCTGGCAGGATGGCTCAGGGAGTGAAGTACCCAAATGCAGAGAGAAGGCTGACCCCTAAAGGTCTGACCTCTGTCCTCTTCAAGTGTGTCTCCACTCAGTAAATAAACATAATTTAAAAAAGAAGTTCAACAAAAAGAGACAAAGTTGTGGAGGTAAAATAAAGATGAAGCAGGAATGGGTTACAGCAGACTACACGGCAAGCTGTTCTCTGTTGTTCTCTGTGAATGACAGTCACGGCTGCAGGTGGCTTTCACTCATCTGAGGGCACAGGTATATGGCCTAGGGAACAGTCAGCCTCGACTGTTGTCTCCAGGGAATCATGATATGTCTATTTTGTCTCATTGCTTATAAGTGTGCCACAGCCGTGGAAAGTTCCCAGCACAGAGAACTCCATCCTTCCAAAACCCTGAACTTTTCCAAAAACAGAGATTATGAAGAGCCTTCCTCCCTACTACTCATCAGATGCGGCTGCCCAATTGTATGTTTTACCCTCCAGTGTCCTGCTCACACATACACAGGATGTGGTAGCTATCAAGTCTCTCCTAATTTGTTGCTTCAAGGGGTTGTGCTATACCGTGTTCCTACCTGACTCGGGGATGCTGTCCTGATCCTGGGGGAGATGTTTCCAGAGAGTGTAGCTCAGCTCTGCTCTGGAGAGGTAGAGAAGGTCCTTGGACCAGCAGGGCAGACTTGAGTCAGGGAGTCCCTCAAGCATCTGTGGCCCTCACCCTGATGTTTAATGATCAGCTATGTCCTAGAGGCTCTGGACATCAATGACATTATGGCCAGGAGCACTGTCCCCACCTGAGGGTGAAGGGGGTCGGTGAGAGGTTCAGTGTCTAGAGTTCAGGAGGTTTTGCTCAGTGTGGCTCCCAGGTTTTTCTCAGTGAGGAGCTCCTGGAAGGCCTCAGTTTTACAGGACCTGGACATATCAGCTAGGATGAACATGGTCACAGGGCAGGAAGGAAAGGGAAGGGGCTTGGGTTCAATGGGAACTTCCTTGGGTGCTAAGACACACGTATGAGCCCATCAGTCATGAAATCTATTATCAGAGATGAGAAAGGCTCATCTGGAAGGATCCCATGTCAGATGGCATGGCCCATGGTATCTCTGTTGCTCGAATGCCTTGCATTTGTTCAAAGTGAGGCTACAGAAAGAGGCCTCGGAAGTGCTGGGTCAGCCTTGTGTTGCTATTGCAGAACTTCTCGGAGTCTTTATAATGCTTACTGTGTTGTAAAGTGCTGGGGTATATGGGAGACTGGTTTGCCTCCACCTTTCCATTCTCTGTAGGGCATCTCATGTCCAGGGTAGGGAGGGACACGCTGGTGGAAGGTGGCTGCTGTTGGAGGTGCTCTCAAGATATTTCCCTGAATCTCTGCAAGTGTGGGTTGTCCTGCACAAGTCAGTGGTACTGTTAACAGCACGTGAAGCTAGCTGTGGATAGCTGGTCTTGGCCCTGTGAACCCTGCCAGTCTCAGGCCAGATGTCTGGGGAGGACCTCCTGGGAGGACTACCTCCCTTCACTGTCCCTTACCTTCCTCTTAGTGTGCATGCTTGTGAATGAGTTGGGAAGACTTTCAACTGAGCCAGCTGTGGTGAGTCATGCTAATCTTAGGTCATGCCCAGAATCTGAAATCTAGAGATAGCCAATCAGAAGCAGCTCTCCAGTATGGTAGGGACATAAGACATTTTTCCTTTCTCTTTAGCTCTCCTCACCCATATTGACATTTGACCCTATTCTTGTTTGTTGTGTCAAAGCTGCAAAAGGGCTGCCACAGCTCCAGACAGCACAACCACAGTCGAAGGCAGGAGGCAAATGCATAGTTGGGTAGATAGGAGCCTAGTAGTAGCCTTTAAAGACCCATTTCTCCAAGGGATAATCTGTATTTTAATTCTTCTTTTGTTTTCTTTTTTTGTTGTTTTTTTCAAGACATGGTCTCACTATGTAGATCTGAGTGTCCTGGAACTCACTCTGTAGACCAGGGTGGCCTGGTACTCAGAGATTTACCTACCTCTGCCTCCCAAGTGCTGGGATTAAAGGCATGTGCCACCCAGCTTGTGTTTCAGTTCTTAAGGAAAATGTTTATAGGTATTTTCTTTGATCTTTCTGGCTGCAAGATGATCTGTGGCCTTCGTTGATGCAGGGATGTCTGGGAAAGGCTTGGTTTGCATAGCTTTTTGATATATTACCTGAGGCTGAGTCCCCTGGATGTCCAGGATGGCGTGGCAGATGGGATTTCTCTAGGGGAGTGTTAGAGCTGTGTGCAGAGGAGCCCTCATCCGCCTTGGTCAGTCCCACCTGCTGGCTAGCCTGTCCATTCCTATCCACACCTGGCCACTGTGGGCATCTGCAGGCCCTGAGGCTGTTGGCTCTCTCTCCTCTGAATGTCCTGCTCCTTGCCCTTTACCCACCCTCTGGGCCCCATGACAGTGTTTTCCTCCTCCCCCCAGCTGTCTGGTTTCCATTTCCCTCAAACTTTTAATTTTTCAAAACCCCTAGCTGTTGGCAGAGTGGAGTTAGGAGCTGGGCGTTCAGCCGTCTCTCCACCAAATTTGTGTGCATTTTATCTGACCCACTTTGGGTTCCTCCCTGAATACTTCGGCAAGCATCTCCTGACAGGAATAGGGACAGGTCCCCACAGAGCCTCTGCAGGGTCATGCCCAGGTGGGTGGATCCTGTTGGATGTTTCTGGTGTGTGGCCTTGTGATTCCCACGATTGTTCTCTCTGGGTTCCCTGTTCGCACCTGGGATCTAGTCAGTGAAGAAACTGGTGTGGTGTTTGCTTGTCATATCTATTTTAATATAGAACAGCGGTTCTCTGCCTGTTGGTCGTGACCCCTCTGTGTGGGTCACTCAAGATCATGGGAAAACACAGATAATCTGCATTACAGTTAACTGCAACATTGCAGTTATAATGTAGCCACGAAAATGACTTTGTGGTTGGGGGTCACCACAACATGAGCTGTATTAAAGTGTCGAAGTGTTAGGAAAGTTAAGAACCACCCATCTAGAACAACCCCTTACCATTTATTTCTGCCAGTTAGCCTTTTGGGTGTTGTCTTCCAAGGCTCTGCACGGGGGTACGAATCGAACCTCTGCTAGTTCTGCCTGGTGCTTCTGCCCAGTGGGGTTGGATTGTGTGTCTCTGGAGCGGCTGCCACAGGGGGTGGGGGTGGGGGCTGCACGTGCAGATCACAGGGCTGTCCAAGCTGCCGTCCCTGCAGAGACGCGAGTGCTTCTAGCCCAGAAATAGCCGTACCGACACTCACGGACACCCTGTACTCTAGAGCCTGAGCAGCTCCCAGAAGGGACTGCATCCATCTCTGCTTCTGAGGAAGAAGCAGAGAGATATCAGGAGGGTCGTTCAGTTTTACTTCAGGCACCTGCTTTGAGTCCAGGATTGCCATGAAGTCTGATGGTACTGGGCAGTAGGCTGTGGCTGTTCCAAGGGCCACTCTGTTCTAAGCCGGCTTGGTGCTGCAAGGGACCCCTAGCCTTCCTTCACTCTGAACTCCTGGTTAGGAGGTCTGGATAAGAGATCCAGCTATCCCTGTCCACCGACTCCTGGTTGAACTCCTGTGACTTCCCGAGACGGCACAGGATGCCTGGCTGATTTGAATTGGGTCAGAGGTTGTCTGAGCCGTTCCTCTTCTGCGGTCTGTGTACTTGCTTCATTGGGGTGACACCCTAACAGGAGTGACAATCAAGAGTGGCTGTCTCTAGGGGTGGTGTATGGTATGGAGCCTACAACCTCCTTCCTTGTTGAATGTGACAGTGTCTGATGCTATCTTCTTGGGAAGTCTTTCAATGTCATACTACATTTTCGCTGACGTACACGGAGAAGTATTACCAAATGCCCAGGGCCACCTCCAACCACCCTAGCCCCACATCCCACCAGAGATTGGTTGAACTATGTGGGTACAGGTCTATTACATTGTAAATTGTGCCTGAGCCAGCTCTGGTGTTGTCCCCTTGCTGGGGGGCAGGGGTGGTCAGAGACCCTTTTTAGTCCTTACCTCTGTTGGTCCAGTTGGCTCAAACTTCTGTACCCTTCCAGGCTGGGCTTGGGGCTATGGTCTTTGTCTGAGCCTGAGACACTAGGAAAGTTTCTTCATATTCTGGGGTGTGGTCGCAGCCTGGCTGTTCCTCCCAGAAGGTGGCTAGGGTGTAGAGCTTGGGGTGGAGTGTCTCCTAGCTGTTCTCATGCCTTCAGGGTCTCAGTGCTTCTCCTGTTCTCTTGGCTGAGCCTGACTGTTTGGCCCCCTTACCCCCTTTTGGCAGTAGGGTTTGTACTTCTGACTTCAGGGGGTATTATGGGGTGCCCTTTCATCTTCACAGCAGATCATCCTGCCAGGCCAGTGAGCAGAAGCTTCCAGCATCGCTTCAGACAGGCTTGGGTGTTTCTTCTCCTTAGTAGTTAGTTTCATCAGAGGAGAGAGTTTGACCCTTTTGAAGGAAGTGTGGAAAACACAAGGTTTTGGAGGGGAGTGAGAAAGGGCAGGGACATGTGTCACCGTCCCCTCACGCTTGGGGCAGGGAGTTTCAGAAGCCCTGTGATCCCCAAGCCTTTGGCACAATGTCAGGGGCTGGCCAAGTGCCACAGCAGACAGGTCATGGCTGAGTGAGGTTGCTTCAGCTGCTGAGAGACTGTTGGGTTAAGAAAGCATGCTGGGAACTTCTGCCTGCCGAGCCCATGTAGACACCTTTGTCTCCGGAGAGCCCAGGTCCTCTTGTACCATGCTTGGAGGTGGGAAGAAAGTCCCTTTTTTGCTTGCTGGCCTGCTGTGCTGGCCCATCGGATGTGGCAGGTGTGGTGGATGGGTGGGCCTTAGCCCCAGGAGTAGAGGTGATACTGCATTTATAGGTGGCCTCGCGTGAGTGAAATTGGAAGGTATTCACTGAAATGCCATCAGAGGTTTGAAGTTTGTTCTGGGGTTTCTACACTGTTTGCTCATCTTTGGTGGAGTTGGGGACAGGTGTGGTAGTGGCCCATAACCTGTTCCTTCTGGGTTACTCGCTTTTTGTAAGTTCAAGATGAAATTGAATGACAGGTACTGGGGCTTTAACTCTGATGATAGAGTATTTGGCTAGTGCCCTAGAAATCCTGGGCTCAGTCCCTAGTGTGGACTAAACCAGGTGTGGTGTTGTGTACACCTGTAATCCTGGCATTCAAGAAGTGGAAGTAGGTGGGTCAGCAGTTCAAGGTCATTCCTGGCTGCATGGTGAGTATGGGGCCAACCTGGGATACACAAGACCCCGTGGGCACCCCTGCCCCCCAAGTGGTATCTTAAGATGGTCTTCGTTAGAAGAGAAGGGACATGTGTGCCAGATTGGAGAGCGTGCGCTGCAGGAAACTTTGGGGGGAGGTGCTCCCTTTTGAGTGCTCTCTGCAGGCTGCCCACGGCCTTGCCACTTCCTTTGTGTGGCAGAACTCGTGGGAGCAGGGCCAGGGTACCTGCTCAGCTGGCCGATAGCCCTGGGTACCTTCTCCTGATGATTCGGACCTAAGCCCCAGGTGAGGTGTTGGCCGAAGCCCTGAGACAGCATCCTGCTGGAGGCTCCCCCTTTTCCTCCCCATGGCTGCCTGCACCTCTGTGTCTACTGCCCCCCTCTTCCCCGGCTCTGTCTCCTCTCGCCCCAGGAAGAACCCGTGAGGTTCACTTCTGGCCTGTCTGAAATGGCCTGTCAGCCTCTGTAAATATTTGATGACCGCAGTGATAGAAAGACAAAGACCTACTCTGTTCCCTGCCGGGGAGTGAGATGGTGACATTGGAACGTTCCAGCCTCTCTGGCTGCTTCCCTGATGGCTTGCGGATGGTTTTCAGGCAGGTTCTTTGTGTCTGTTCAGCCCAGGCCAGAGCAGAGCCCCTCGGCCTGCCAGGGTGGACAGTGGCAGCTGCCAGCTTCCCACCTGGAGTGCTTACTGGGTGGTGAGGCGCTAAGCCTGGCTTCCGGTCTCATCCTTTTGACTTCCTAGCCTTGGCCACTGGGCCAGGTGTAGGGAAAGAAGTGGTGACCCAAGTATAGCACAAGCTCTTGGCAACATACAGGGGCCCGGGTGCCTTTCTCTATGGCTTGTTTTGGCCTCCTGTATGGCTGCGTGTGTGGACAATCCTGCTGGGTCATGTGTGTCCAATTGCATGTATATATCCTCTGCTTGGCTTGCTTGGGAACAGTCCTGCCCTGGGGGTGCTTCCGTAGGAATGAGGAGCTCTTTGAGGAAGCTTTATGGAGGGGCCACCTGTCCCACGGGTCCAGGGGATACTGTATGTTTGGGAGGAGCAGGAACTACCTGGGGACCCTGGGGCTCTGACGGGAGGGTGAACATTTGCACAGCTGACAGCCTTTAGACAAAGGCCTTTGCATGTTTTCTCTCATCTGCGGGTGGGGCTGTGGCAGGCTTCCTGGTGGAGGTTGAATCATGAGGGTCAGAGCTTTGACTGAGTGGCCACTGCATCCGGAAAGTCCTCCCGGCTCAGCACGAAGGTTTTCTGGGGTTTGGAGAACATCAGGGTACATTCACGCTGTTCTGGGTAGACACTCACAGTTGTGGGGGTGCTGCAGTTCTGTAAGCTGAGTGGTATTAGGGCTTACGGTGGGGACAGCTCTTGGCTGGCCTGCCTTTGTGGGGTTCCTGTAGGGACTGGGCCCTTGTCACCAAGGACCATGTCTGATGGTGTTTGTCAGATGTGCAAGCTGGTATTCAAATGGCAACTGTCAGGTCCGTGTCCTGGTGCACAGTACTAGTGTGGATGCTGAGGCTTGAGTCTCCAGCCTGGTCATGGGGCAGCAGTGTCCCCAGTGGACAGGCTGGTATAGGGCTTCCATCTGACTCAAATGGGAAGCCTACAGTGTCCTTTGCTAACTTAGTTCCCTGAGGACTCAGGGTGCTACATAAATGCAGGGGAAGTTCAGTTTGCCCAGCTCTGGAGGCCTGGCACAGGGAACCCACAAGAGCGAGGCAACCTCCCAGAAGGCAGGCACCTTCCCTGAGCCTCGGGCCTGAGTGTAGCAGAGAAGATGACAGTGACTTGTGGTGTGTGCTCTGTGACATGGGCTGGGAGACTCTGTCTCCTGTTCTAATGTGACAGCACATCAGGACCCAGAAAGTGCCACCAGGAGGGCACGGTATACATCAGGTATGCCTGGCTAGTGTAGCAGGGCTGCAGGGTTCAGGCTATGGAGGGCTTAGCCTGCCTTCCCCAACTCTCCCAGAACTGCAGAGCTGTGCCCTGCCTTAGGCTGAGGTTGACTCAGAGCAGGTCAGGAAACGTTAGGCCAGGCTTGGTGGGTGAGGGAACAGGGCTGTGAGAGAAGCCTGACCTGAAGTGTGCTGACAGGCCATTGTACTGACCTCTCATCCCCAGATTCTCTCTCTCTCCTGCCACTTGGCCATCAGATTCAGCACTGAGCCAATTCCCCATGGCTCCATTAGCGGACCATTTGTAGTAGTGTCTAGGGGATAGATAGGAGCTGTGGCTGAGGGGACTTTGTGGGGACCACCCTTGCCAGGGACGGGGCAGAGGGCACATCTCAGTATATTGTGCAGACTGGCCACTGTGCCCTTTGGTCTCACCAGGGGAGGGGAGGGGCAGCTGTGATCAAGATGGGGTGGACTAAACCCCACGTCAGAAGGCCAGATGACTGAGATGGACTAAGGCTGTCAGTTGGGCTCTGCCTAGAACCCTTGTCACTTGGAGAGACTGCCTGGGGGCTAGCCTCCTCTATTCCCTATTCTCCAGCTCCCATTCCAGATAGTGTCCTCTCTGGCCCTTTCAGCTATGGTGTCCAGGCCTCTCCCACCCCCGTCACCTCCTGGCTGTCCCTCTATTTCCCTAACTGCTCTGGCCAGCCCTTCTCTGTCCCTCTGTAGTCTCCTCTCTGTTCCTCTGGCCGTCCCTGCGGCCTGTCTGGAGCCTGGTCTCCATAGCAACAGTTGCTGCTGTGGAAGCTGGCGCCCGCTGAGTCTCATCCCGTGGGGAGGTATTTTTGGCACTGCTGAGGGATTTTATTTTATCTTTGGTGTTGACTTTTACTCTGTGCCACAGAGCTGGGGCAGTGCTGGAGAAGCCTTGATTTGGGGACACCTGGTCCTGGGGCCCTTTCCTGGCACCTGTGAAGGCCTGGCTCCAAGGTTGATAGGAGTATATTTTAGAGAACAGGTCTTGGGCCCCAGATAGGCCATAGGACCTTGACAACACTAGAAATGGGTGCATATTGGTGAAAAGGGGTGCTGAGTAGTTCTGATCCCCAGAGCGACAACAGCCTTGGCCAAATGGTGTTGGGGCTTATGGTAGGGACAGCTCACGGTGGGATCCATGATAAGAACACAGTGCTGTGAAGAATGACATTCCACATGGAAGGCTAGTCTCAGAGCTGCTCTGATGCCTCCCTGTTCTTTTGCTATGGTAGGCACGATCTATGTGGTGCTGGCGTTTGTCCCCTACCAAGAGGTCATTTCTGCAAATCAGGGCTGCTCCTTTGAGATCCTGGTATTGGGAGACTTTTGACAGATAGACCAAGAAGAGAATGCATGTCATGTGATACCTTTGAGCTACCAGCAAGTGACTGAGTGTGTGTGGGCCAAGGGACCTGGAGATCCAGGGCCAGGTGACACCAGCTTGGTTCCTGTCCTCATCTGAGATGCTAGTGACATGGACTGCCCAGCTCTGACTCTTGGTGTGTCATGAGATTGATGGTCTTGTTGACTGATAGGGATAGGTGCGGCATGTCCTACAAGGTCCTAGGTGGGCGCATGCCTGCCCACCCTGGGAAGCTGGCCCTGATCACAGTCCACTGTGCTGCTATGCCCTGTGGGTGAGGCCCTGGTTGGAAGATGGACAAAAGGGACCGTGCCTCATGGAGAGATAGGAAGAGTCCCTACTAGGGCCCCACGTTGCCTCCCTCTTCCTCTTCTTCCTGGGAGATGTGTGTGGCAGCAGCTGACTGTTGCAGAAGCCTGGGAGGAAAGAGCTGGGGTCTGTAATGAGCTGTGCTGTGACTGTCAGACCCAGGAAAGACGAGGTGCCTCTTAGGCCTCTCTATCTCTGCCTCTGCTGGAATGAAGTCCTCAGAGTGGATCGTAGTGCCAACTCAGTCTTTGCCAGACCCTCCCTAGACTTGAGAGGTTCTCCATATGTGGATTGTCCAGATCAGGAATCCTAGCCACATGGGGAGCTGAGGGCCTGGTCAACAAGTTACTACTCCAGAGGGCAGCTTCAAACAGATCAGAAAATACAAGTGCCTCTGATTACAGAGTGGTGGGTTTAGCCTGTCTTTGCCTGCCATTCCTCCGTAGGGAAGGGATTCCCCAGCTAAGCACCCTCAAGGGGCATGTCTCCTGCCTTTCCCAACCCATTCAGTAGGAAGCAGGTGCTCAGCCTATGCTCACACGGCAGATGAGGCCAGCCCCTCCTTTTCAGCTCCTCCAGGAGTATCCTGACAGGTGGCGGAAACTTAGGGAGAGGCAGTCACGCTTCGCAGAAATGGCAGTTCTCTCTCCAGTGAGTATATTGGTGCAAACCCGGAGCCATTTATAGAGCAGATGCCAAAGGGAGCGCTTCAGGAATTAAACTCCATGGTAACCTTGCCGTGGAAATGAAAATAGTCTCGCTGTAAACAGCCCGCTGCTGCCTGGGTCATGGCCCGGGTCTGCTGGAGGATGCTTGCTCTCCATGCTCTCACCAGCGGCTGTCTTAGATTTCACCAAGCTCTGCAGATGGTGGATAATTGGGAAGACGTGAGAGAGGAGCCCCTGCGCATCCAGGGAAGCTCAGCTGTGGCTTTGGTTTTGTGTGTGAAGCCCGCATTGCCTATTTGTACCTGCTCCCTGACTTCCCATCCAGGCGCATCATGAGGGTCCCACGACCCTCTCTCAGTTCTCTGCTGGGTCCTCCTGGGTGTCTGGTTCCTTCTGCTACTTGTAAGTAACACTGCAGGGATAATTCCCAGGCAAGGCACAGAACAGCATGGTGCCTGCCAGCTTCCCTGATGAGCCTGGAGCTGCTGGTCCCTGGTGAGTGTATGCTTTGGTGGTGTCTTATGTCTTTGTCCCAGAATCCATTGCTAGGATGGGCAGTTTTCTCCTGCAAGTGGCGTTTTTGTGCTGACATGACCTGATGCTTTATAATTTTCTGCGAAATACTTTTGAAGAACCAGTAGAAGAAATATATTGTCCTCATTGTAGAAAGTGAGGACTTCTGCTCCCGTGTCTGGTTCCTCTCCCGACGGTGTCTGCTGTCTGTGTTCTTATTCACACGTTTGGTGAGCTGCTCCCCCTGGGTCTTCAATGGTGGTGGTTCTAGAAGAGCCTCGTGCCAGGCTACAGCAGCCTGAGCTTGCCAGCCTCATCGACCGAAGGCTGCTGCCGCCTGAGGAGAAATATAGTCCCTCGGAGATAGCTTTTGTCTTTCCACTGGTCTCCAGAGAAAAGCTTCTAGAGAGCTGACAGGTATGTGTAGGCTTCTTATCTGGGGAGAGCAGCCATGAGGCCAGGTCTGTCCCAGGTGGTGTGGGGCTGGGCAGCTGTCGGACATGCATTTGTGACTGAAGTTGTGTTCGCCCCACAGTGGAGGCTGAACCTGGGCCTGGGTCAGGACATGCTGGTCCTCACGCCCATTGCTCGTTTGGAATGTGGACAGGATGATGACCTACTGAACCTTGCTTCCAGTGACCTGGGGAATATGGTGGGTCCTGGTGGCCTCACGGCCATCCTTGGCCTTCTCCCTCTGGGAGTAAACTCTATGGTCAGCTCCAGGCCTTGGGGACCTCAGTGGAGAACAGCCTGGGTCCTCTTGGTCTTGACTTGTTCTTACCAATGGGCCGTGCTTAGGTCAAGGAATATATGGCATTGTGACGGAAGGAGAACCCTTGTGTCCAACCACAATGTCTGTAGCTAGCCTGGGCAGTGCGGCTCCCCCTCAGGTGAAAGTGGAGTGGAGTAAATGCCTATCTTACCAGGTCTTTAAAGTTTTAAAAATTATCTATCTATTTATTCATTTATTTTGTGGGCCTGTATGTGCACATGTCGCAGCATGCATACAGTGGTCAGAGGACAGTTTGCAGGGGTTGATTCGAGGTCTGGCAGACTGAACTCGAGTCACCAAGCCTGACAGCAAGAGATTCTACCTGCTGAGCCATTTCTCCAGCTCCTATTTTTACCAAATCTTACCAAAGATTTGATTTTACCACAAAGGGGAAGCTGTAGTTGTGGTTGAGGGGGTGGTGATGTAATCTGATGTGTGGCGTGCAACCCAGGATTGCAGCCAGACCTGTGCTGTTGTATGTTGTGTGACGTGAAAGGTGTTGCGATGTGATGTAAGAGTGGAAGCATGTGACATGTTGTGTTTGAATGAGCTTCTTAAATGGGGTAGTGGCCTCATGTAGAGTCATGTGACTGACTGTGTCAGGGACTGGGGAAATTTGCCAACAATAAAAGGTTTCTGAACATGAAGTGACAAAAAATATCAACTCAAAATCAAACACGTAAGGAGTCCCAGGAGCCCTCAGCCATGTATCGGGGCTTTTCGCCGTGCATGCCTTCATGCTGGGAGACAAACCGTGCCTGAAATCCCTTGGTTCAGAACTGTGGTTGTGAGCTGCAGTGCTTTTCCTGTGGTACTGTCTTTTACTCTCATAGGGACATAATGTCCTCAGGCTACAGGAGACCCTGCCACACAGAAAACCAAACCAAAACAAGCAAATAAAAAAAATGCTGTTTGAGTTACTGACATGAGTTTCACAAAAACTGTTCAATGAATTTTGGCTTCAGAATGGGATAGAATTTCTAACGGTTTCTGAAAGGGCTTTGAACATACTCCTGCCGTGTTGCACTGCGGATTTATGTGAACTGGAATTCTCAGCCCTGATTATTTTAATTAATTAATTAATTAATTGATATCCCAAATGCTGTTCTGCCTCCCTGTACCCCCTCCGAGAGTCCCTCCTCCTATCTCCCCTCTCCTTCTCCTCTAAAAAGTGGGTCCCCCTGGGTATCCCCACCCTGGTGCATCAAGTCTCTGCCAGATTAGGTGTATCCTCTCCACTGAGGCCAGCCAAGCCAGGCATGGGGACTGAGCTGCACATCGTCTACATGTGTTCTTGTTCCAGCCCATGTATGTTCTTTGAAACATGAAAGGAGTCTTTCCGAGTCACTCTCCGCCTTATTTCTTGAGACAAGGCCACTCACTGCTCCTTGAGCTAACTGATTGGGGTAGGCTGGCCGGTGAGCTCCAGGACTTGTCACTGGTCCCCAGCACTGGTACAGCAGGTACTCAGGCACCTGGACCCTGTCCTCCAAAGAGTTGCTTTAAAATACAGTGTTTATGATTTATTTTCAGTAAATATAAATCTTAGATCTATAGATCTATTATATATATACATATAATATATATAATTCCTAGGGTCACATAACAATCTCTTAGGCAGAAAAGGGTTAAGAAGCCCTGCTATATGACATAGGCCATGAGGTGTGAGCTGTGTGTGTGTGATGAGTGTGTAGAATAGAACTTGGGATGCAGGACGGTAGTGAGCCGTGGAGGCTCCAGAATGTATAGCTGCCTAGTGTTCTAGAACTTCCATTTGAAGGTTTTGGGAAATTTCAAGGAGAGGAGGTGCTGGGGTCTAGGTGCTGCTCTGTTCTGTGTTTGCCTGAGGTTAGGGAGGGGGCTAGCTAGGCTCCACAAGTCTCCCAGTCCCCACCCACTCGCTTTCTTATTCTCTCAGTCACCCACTCACTCACTAGTCAGTTACTCATTCATTTACTATGCATCCATTCCCTACAATCACTTATTCCTCTACCCATTCATTCATTCACCATTCATTTATTACGCATTCATTCCCTACATTCACGTATTCATCTACCCATTTGCCCATTCATTCATTCACCTGCCATTGACTTGCCATGCATTTCTTCATTCACCACTCATTTACTACGCATTTATTCCCTATATTCACTTATTCATCTACCCATTCATTCATTCACTCACCTGCTCATGCATCTGTTCACTCACTCATTTTGTCTTGCATATTTCCATCATTATTTAGTTCATCTGTTCATTCAGTCATGTCTTCCTCATACGCCATTCAGTCACCCGCCTTGCCCATTTTTCTCCCATCATGCCTTGCTCTTCACTGCCTCCACTCAGTGTTTCTTCATTCACTGACTCGGTTTATCTCATGCTTCAGTTCACATAAATCTGAAGCGCAGCGCGGCAGGAGTGTGTTCAAAGCCCTTTCAGAAACCGTTAGAAATTCTATCCCATTCTGAAGCCAAAATTCATTGAACAGTTTTTGTGAAACTCATGTCAGTAACTCAAACAGCAATTTTTTTTTCTATTTGCTTGTTTTATTTTCTCGTGTGGCAGGGTCTCCTGTATGTAGGCTAAGGACATTTTGTCCCTATGAAAGTAAAAGACTTAGTTCCACAGGAAGAGCACTGCAGCTCACTACCAGTTTGAACCCAGGATTTCCGTTGTGAGAGATACCTCAAGACCCTTTAGGGGACAAGGAAATGGAGAGATCTTGGACTCCTCTTCCTGGATTCATGTAAGCTTCAGTAAAGCCAACAACTAGGATGGGGAAAGGGTTCATTCATTCATTCATTCACTCATTCATTCATTGGGTTTGGTGTGACATTCCTGTCTAATGGGTCTCAGTGATTGAGAATGTGGGCCTACCAGTAGCAGCACCAGGTCTCAGAGAGACAGGCCTGTGCTGACCGTGTGCCCTGTGTGCATGGCTGCTGTCTTGTCCTTTATGCCTGCTGCTGGTGACCCCTGGCTGTGACATTCCAGTCAGGAACAGTCCTCTGGGCCTCCGAGAATGAGGTGTACACAGGACTCTGGACTGTCTTGTGTACACACGTGGTGCAGACACCTGAGAGTGTTTGCAGGAGGTCAGGTTCTGACTTGACACCTGCTGTTGTTGAGTTTGTCTGAGTCTAGTTTCCTAAAGTAGGACCAGCATGAGTTTGCCCTGCCTACAGAGATGAACCTTGAGGGCAGAGGTCCTATCAGCAGGTCACTTGTGGACCCACGGCATTCATGACCTTCAGTAACTGACAGTAAGAGAGAAGTAGAGGCACAGGGGAAGGGTCATTTGAGGGAGAAGGAGAGTTCCCCAAACCCAGATCTTTCCAACACGCAGTCATGGCATGTCTAGCTCCCAGTTCTCAGGATGTGAAATGTCCTAGCCGAAGGATGAACAGCATCTTGCAGAGTCTCAGATCCAGTTGGAGGTAGAGCAGGAGGCCCGTCTTCACCCAGATACCAACCTCCTTCCAGGAAGGGACATTAGTGGAGCACAGCTCTGCATTCATATGCAGTCATGCACTAGCTTTCCAGAGAGGCTGGAACAGTCTTGTATTTCTGCCTCGGGCAAGCTCTGGGGAAGGCGGTTGCTGAAGCTGGGCTCTTCAGGACAGCAGGGTAATTGGCATGGTGGCTGTGTGGGGCGGTGCTGATTTCATCTGCTGTGTCTTCTCATTCATTGTGTCTGTGCCATCCGGGGGTCATTATTTCATCATACGCTTGCACACGCTTGCAGCGGCGATCTTCACAACCATTTCATCTTCACAGGCGTGGCACCCTTTAATTAAACGAGCAGTTCCTGGGGCTCTGGGAAGTTTTGAGTTTGTGTTTTTACTTTGTTGTATTTCTGTCAGTGAGTTTCTTTTTTCTTCTTTCTCGTTCTCATTCTCTCTTTCTCATTCATATTCATTCTTTCTCTCTCTCTTTCTCTCTCTCTCTCTCTCTCTCTATCTCTATCTCTATCTCTATCTCTCTCTTCCCAGTTATACTGGAAATGTACTGCATTTCCAAGGCTTGGTAGACACTCATACTTTCTGGATACCTTCCAGGCAACACAAGCATTGTATCACTGCTCTATTCTGCTTTTTTTTATTTTTTTATTTTTTTGGGGGGGAATATTATTAGGTAATTTAATCCCCCATCTGTTTTTTTTTATGTGTTTAATGTGTGCCCATACAAGTGTATGCACATGTGTAAACATTCGTGTGGAAGCCAGAAGTCAACCTTGGGTCTCATTCCTGCATTCCTCAGGAGCCATCTTGGTGTGTATGTTGGATGTGCATGTGTGTGCAGGCATGTGTGCAGGCGTTGTGCCTACATGCAGAGGCCAGAGGAGGATGTCTGCTCTGTCATTCTCTTTCTTATTCCCTTCAGACAGGGTCTCTCACTCAGCCTGGAGCTAAGCTGGCAGCCGGTAAACCTGAGTGATCTTCCTGTGTTCGCCCTTCCTCAAGCGTGTGCACGGCCACACGTGGCTTTTTTGACACAGGTCCTGGGGACCCAGACTCAGCTCCATAAGCTTGAGTAACCAGTACTCTTACCTGCTGAGCCATCCCTCCATCCCCATCTCTCTTTTTTTTAACAACTGAGACTCTCTCATCAACCCAGAATTTGCCATACAGAGTAGGCCGGCTGGCCACAGAGCCTGAGAGATCTCCCTGTCTCCGCCTCCCCACTGTCGGAGAGGAGCCAAGTCTGCTACTCACCTGGCCTTTAGATTTTACGTGGTTCCTGTTCTGTTTGTTCTTTGACAACTTCATGCACATACATGATGCATCCGTACCATCCTCACCCCGCCTTCCCTTGTCTCCTTCTCCAGTCACACCCTCCTTCTCTCTGACAGCCCCTTCCCAGATTTATGGCTTGTTATGTCACCTGGATTTTTCACATGGGTTCTGGTGATAGAACTCAGGACCTCATACTCACACTTGCCACCTAAGCCACCCCTCATCTCGCCGCTGCACACATCTGTCTTGTATCTCGCATGACATTACTGTCCCAGTACTGGTTGCGTGTGACTAATGTGTGTATCCTTTCCTTTGCCATCTAACCTTTCCTGCGGTCCCAGCTGTGACTGTTTGTCCTTTACCTGAAGGTCTCTCCTTTGTATTCACTTTAGTATCTGTTTGTCAGGAATATCAGTGTCTAAAAGCACCTTTATTCTTCATTTTTTTTTTCCTGGTTTGTAATCACGGGTTGACAGTTGCTTTTTCTCCAACCCTATGCTGCGCAGACCATTTTCAATGGTTTCCACTGAGGTCAGCTGCCCCTCTTCTGGTGGCTCCTTTGAAGGTCGTAGATACCTTGCCTCCCAACCTATTTGCTATTTAAACAGAAACATTTAAAATAATGTGCATACACGTGTGTTTTGTGCGAGAGGACAAGCGGCTGCTGAGAGCAAAAACGGTTCCAATTTCTTGGAGCTGTGAACCACTTGACCTGGATGCTGGGAACTGAGAGTTCTTTGCAAGGGGGCAGCAGGTACCCCTCCTCCTTGCTATTTTAAGATTATCTTTTTGTATCTGAGCTTTTTTTTTTAATTTTCAATATGTTGTGCTCAGGTGTAATATTCTTTTTATTTAGTCTGCTTGGGGCTTATACTTTTTTTTTAATCTATAGATTTTTTTTTTAAATTGGAGGGCATTGATTTTTACATATTTTTTTTGGTTCCATTTCTACTTCCGGAAACCCATTTACAAGTAGGGTGGACATTCCTTACCGTCTTCCATGTTGTTTGTTATTTTCTTTCTGTCTAGATGTCAATCTATGTATTTTGCTTATGCTTCTATGTGGTGTGTGCATATGCGTATGCAGGCTTATGTCTGTGGTGCATGTCTGTGCATGCATGTGTGGAGACCTGAGTTGATGTTGTATTGAGTCTTCCTCAATTACTCTCCACCTTATACAGTGACTCTGGGTTTCTCATTGGATCTAGAATTCTCTATTTTAGCTAGTCTGGTGCCTTAGTTAAGGTTTTTATTGCTGTGAAGAAATGCCATGACCACGGCAACTCTTACAAAGAAAAACCTTTAATTGGAGCTGGCTTACAGTTCAGAAGTTTAGTCCACTATCGTTATGGCAGCAAGTATGGTGGAATGCATGCTGACAAGGTATGGGGGACATAGCTGAGAGTTCTACATCTGGATCCACAGGCAGCAGGTAGAGAGAGGAACCGAGCCTGGCTTGAGCATCTGAGACCCCAAAGGCCACCCCTCGTGACATACTTTCTTCAACAGAGCAACACCTCCTGTTGGTGCTACTTCCTATGATTCTATGGGAGTCATTTTTATTCAAACCGCATCTGGATAGCCAGCTTGCTCTGGGGGGGAGGGGGGGTCCCCAGTCTCTTTTTCTCACACTCTGAGATTACAGGCAGGTCACCATGCCCACCAACTTTGATATGGTTCTGGGGAATCCAAATTCTGGTCTCCATGCTTGTGGAGCCCACACCTTACTGGCTGAGCCATGGCCTCAGTCCCGATCTTGTATTTTCTATGGCTTACCTTCCAGTTTGCGAGACCTACCCTCATCTATATCTACATCAAACCTATACATGGAGTTCCACATTTCAGTGTCTAGCTCTAGATTTTTATATTCTTATTCTACAGGTCTTAGTTCTGATGAAATGATTCATCTTCTGTTTTGTTGGCCACACTAATCCCATATATACAGGTAAACCATCCATCCATCCATCCATCCATCCATCCATCCATCCATCCATACATACATACATATGCACGCGCATGCACACGCACACACACACATACCATGGTTTATAGCAGTGCCTGGGGAGACCAAATGAGGGCACTGGATATCTTGGATCTGTAGTTAAAAAGATGGTTGTGAGCCATTGTGTGGGCGCCAGGAATCGAAGTCCAGTCGTCTAGAAGAGCAGTCTGAGCTCTTTACTACTGGGCCATCCCTCCAGCTGCTAACGTGGTTCTTTTCAAGTCCACATCCAATAGTCAGCATTGTTGTTACTGGTTTTTTGTTTTTCTTCTCGTTCTTGTCAGTCGGCCTTGTTCCTCTGTCTGGACATTTGTTATTGACATATTTAAAAGTTGTGGACAAACTAATTACAGCTGTGGATGATCTGTTCCCCATACCCCTCTTGTTGACGGATATGCATCCCTCTCTTGTATCCCAGGCTGGCCTTGCACTTTTTCATAGCCAAGGATTGCTCTGAGCTCTTGATACCCTTGCTTCTCCAGGGTGCTGGGATTGTCCCACCAGACCTGGCTGACTTTATCTGTCGCAGAGATCTCCTTTTGCTTCTTGAGGTGGTTAGAATAAGGCCCACGTCTCTACCACTCTGCCTGCATCTTAAGAGTGTGTCTGGCTGAGAGGGACACCCTGGATATTCATGCTCAAAGCATGGCTCCTCAGAGATCCAGTGTGAAGCCATTCCCTGGTCTTGGGTCCTAGCAGCCTGACCCCCAAGGCCATTTTAGATCTTGGTGGAGTCATTCAGACCTCTTTGGGGAGAGAATGTAGCACAGACAACTTCATTCTGGGGGTGTTAATGAGCAGGGCTCGTTAAACTTTGTATATTTGTTACCCTGGATGCATGGATAGATAGAAGAGGTCTAGGAATCAAATATAATAATGTATAAAGAAATCTATTTTAAAACAAATCTCTGGCATGCCTATAATTTTGCCATTTGTCAAAGACAAAATCAAACAACACACTAATGAAATGGAGGTGCTTGTTTATTTTTACATGAATAATTAAATCTTGGTGAATATTTGATACTGCTGGACACAGAGCACCTCAACGCTCCCCAGACCTGATCAATACTATGTCTTTATAATTGTCAATACTGAGAACACTATTTACAGAAATATGTAGCACAAAATTGTAGAAATATGTCTATGGCCTTTTTTTTTTCAGAAATTGTTAGAAATTCTGTCTTAGCCCCAGCCAGAGTTCAATGAATGATATTAAGGGGTTTTTTTTATTATTATTTTTCTTATTTTTTGAAATTATAATATAATTACATCATTTCCCCCTTCTCTTTCCTTCTCTCAAGTTCTCCTGCTAAAATCATTAACTAATAAATTCTTGCTGGCGGGTTTGCTACTTGCCTCAATGGTTTATGTTCTCGAATGAAAGACATATATCTATCATCTTTATATTTTGATGGGCCTTATATAGTTCAATCGGTGGGCCATTGTCTAATCTCTATGTGGTTAATCCGCTTCCTGCCAATAATCCCGAGTTATTATTTATTAGGTTTTATATTCTATCTTAGCTATTTCGGACCCAGAGGGCTGTTTAACCGGGCTGTGTTTTGGGCTGCACTCTTCTGACTCCTTCGCATGGTGGCCACACCGCTCTGCACTCTGCTAAGACATGACAGATCTCTCATCTTTCTCTCTCTTTCCTGGTCCCAAGTCTGGGAAATTCTAAAATCTTGCCTCTGTCTGTCCCTCTCAGCTATTGGCTGTTGATATTTTTATTTACCAATCAGAACCAATTAGAGACAGGTTCCCAAAAACTACATATAGTCATTCAAATAAACAGTTTTAGAGACCCAAATTAACATTAAAATATAAACAACACTAGGCCAAACCCACGACATTCTCCTGTGTTCTGATCCTTGGTCTATTTCAAATTCATGGCCTCTTTTTTTCATTAATTGTTGTTACATGTATAGATGTATATGTATACGTACGTGTACGTATTCCTAACTCCTGCCTGTTCAGTCTGTATATGCTACTTGTATGTGTGTTTTCAGGGTTGACCATTTGGCATAGGATAACCAATGGGTATGCTCCTCCCTGGGGAAGACCACTCTTACCCACTCTCGACTTTCCTGAGTTGCTTCTAGTCCTTTGTGTAGGGTTGAGGTCCTCCTTATAGTCCCCCCTGACCCCCGTCAACGTTGGCACATGTCTTGTCCTTATTCAGCTCATGTTTTGTCACTCATGTTGGTGACAATTTATGGGTGAGGTTTCTAACTTTGCGACAAGATACAATTTCACAGTGAATCCCCTTATCTTCTGGCTCTTACAGTCTTGATTTAAAAAAAAAAAAAAAAGAATTGTAAGCCAGCAACTTAAACAGAAATTTTAAAAGCAAACATTCTTAACACAACACAATCCAAAGAGATGCTATTTTGATACTACTTATATGCTGAGGGATGACAGAAAATATTTAGTCTCTATTTTCCGTAATTAGACCATCGTGTTTCTATAAGAGCAGAACATTGTGTGTGTGTGTGTGTAGTAAAAGCACTGCAGTTCACAGCACAGAGGAGTCTGTTACCTGCGCACAGAACTCGCGGGCACGACAGCAGATGCAGTACTTAGTGCTTGTGCCGTGTGTTCAGGGTCAAGGCTGCAGTGGGGTCTTGTGATTTAACACCAGCAAATGCTGTCGGAAACACCATGGATTAGCTGTGCATTTGCTTTTGGATCTGTATGCGGCCACTGCATTTTCATAAGCCTTTTAAATTTTTTTATCAGATATATTCTTTATTTATATTTACATATGTTGTCCCCTTTCCTGGTTCCACCCCCCCCAAAAGTCTCATAACCCATCTCCCCTCCCCCTGTTCCCCAATCAACCCTCTCCCGCTTCCCTGTCCTGGTATTTCCCTACACTGCGGCATTGAGCCTTCCCAGGACCAAGGGTCTCTCCTCCCTTTGATGTCCAACAAGGCCATCCTCTGCTGCCTATGTGTCTGGAGCCATGGGTCCCTCCATGTGTACTATCTGCTTGATGTTTTTGTCCCTGGGAGCTCTGGGAGTACTAGGTGGCTCATATCGTTGTTCCTCCTATGGCGCTGCAAACCCCTTCAGCTCCTTGGTCCTTTCTCTAGCTCCTCCATTGGGGACCCGGTGCTCAGTTCAATGGCTGACTGAGAGAAGCCTTTTAAATTTATTTTCCCATTTTAAAATTTTATTTATTATTGTCGAGTGCACGTGTGTGTGTGTGTGTGTGTGTGTGTGTGTGTGTGTGTGTGTGTGAGTATGTGTTAAGTTCAAGTGCAGGCACATGTGTGCCAGAGTGTGGGTGTGGAGGTCAGAAGACAACTTTGAGGATTTCATTCTCTTCTTCCACTGTGGGGTTCCAGGGATCGAACTTAGGTCACCAGGCTTATACGGCAAGCACTTTTACTTGCTGAGTCAGCTCTCTGGCCCTCATAAACCTTTTTGCTGTGGCCAGATTTCTGTTTCCTCTATCCATCTTCAGCTATGCTATTTAGGGTGGTAATACACATTTTAAGAAGCAGGCCTTGGGGCTGGAGAGATGGCTCAGCGGTTAAGAGCACTGACTGCTCTTCCGAAGGTCCTGAGTTCAAATTCCAGCAACCACATGGTGGCTCACAACCATCCATAATGGGATCTGACACCCTCTTCCAGAGTGTCTGAAGACAGCTACAGTACACTTACATATAATAAATAAACAAATCTTTAAAAAAGAAAAAAAAAGGAGGTCTTGGAGTACTGAGCCAGAAATGGGCTTGATACAGCAACACACGCATTTCTTAGCCCTCTTGAGTGCTCTGAGCTTCATGTCTGGCCATCAGCTAGTATACAATAGAGGGGGGTTTTACGTTCTAGGAGGGGGTGCCACAGCTTTCAGCCGAACGTTAAGACCCCATTGCTACGCACCCTGAGATGCCCTCAAGGGTTGGACCTGTTAGAAGCATGCAGCATCTGCCTGGTAAGGTAGGCTGCCAGAGTTCAACCCCAAGGGAGTGGGCAGTCCTGTCAGCCTGGCATCCAACACTGACTGAGCAGAATTCCACAGCCTCACCCTGACGGAGCTGTCCCTGCTGACTGAGCTGTGTTAATCCTGCTGACCCGTGGCTGTGATGCCGTCCAAATCTATCTTTAGGTGACCCTGCAGGGGACAGGCTGTGAGGTAGAGCCTATCCTTTCTAGAAATCAGATATGTGGTCTGGTCAGCTCGAGGGGGACTGGACCCTTCAGGTATTCAGGGAGGTGCAGGATGGTCCTCAGGAGGGGTTTCCAGGGCAGGGGGATTCTGTGAGCTTTCTGGCTTGTATGCACTCTGAAGCTCCCACTTTATGTCCTTCTAGTTTAGGAAGTATCCAAGGCTTCCAAGGTGCTTCTCTACATGAAAGTAAAGCTGATATTCCCTTAAGAAAATTCAAGTAGCTGGTGGTCGTGGCGCACACGTGTGATCCCAGCACTTGCGAGGCACAGGCAGGTGGGTGGATCTCTTGAGTTCAAGGCCAGCCTGGTCTACAGAGTGAGGTCCAGGACAGCCAGGGCTACACAAAAAAACTGTCTCAAAACCAGGAAAAATAAATAAGAAAAAGAAAATCAAGGTCCTTTTTTACAACTGGTCTTCCTCCATGGTGGCCCTCCTCTGTGATGGCCCCCTTTCACAGCTGTCCTCCACTGTGACCTCCCTCTATAGTGGCCCACACTCATAGCATCAGCCTCTGTTGTCAGCTATTGTCCTCAGTGGGGGCTTCAATCAGGGCCCGGACAATTTATAGCTGGCATTTGGGGTGAAACAGCCATGCTGGCTTCCAGACCAGCTTTGAAGAGCACTGAGCCTCATATTGGGATCAGAGTGGGGTCAGAGGTCAATGCCCTCAATCCCTTACTCACAATAGCCTGGGTAGGAAGGGTCCCTAGGGATTCCTTTGGGGAGGTGGGAGGCGTGTGTCCCTTTCATTTGAAGGCAGGTGCTCTGGGATAGGTGATTTCCAAAGAGGTGGCTTTCTGCCTCTTAGCTGACCCCTCCAAATGTGATGAGGTCATCTGTTCCCACCAAACATGAGTTGCTTATGTCCACTCACACCCTGGTCCCCAATGGTACACACACTGCAGGTGGGGCCAGCTGTTGTTCTGGAGGGTCTGAGATAGCTCTGGGTGGCAGCGGGGCTTACATTCCCTTAATCCTCCATCTCACAATAGCACATGGGCACGGTGAACACTCGGCGACCTTTCTAAGTGCAGCAGTGATGTTTTCTTCTAGAAAGAGTAGATGGGGATGGCAGAGTCACCCTTCCCTTCTCCTGACAGGTGTGCCACTCCTAAGCCCGCCCTAGGCTTTCTGCTTGCAATTATCACCGATGATGCCGGTCCCTGGGAAGGTGGCCAGGTGGCATTGCTCAGGGGCGAGGCGTGGGCTGTGGCTTAGATCCTGTAGGGCCACCACAGGCTGGAGAGGAGGCCCTCGGGTGCTGTCCTAAGGAGTGGAAGAGGCTGTATGTGTGCATTCTCTAGTTTTCCCTGAGCCGTAGGTTGACTCTGTAAACTTTAACACCTCTATCTGGAAATGAAATGCCCACATGCCCTGCGCCCAGTTCCACCTGCTGTTCCTGGCATGTCTACCTGTTTCTTTGTTCAGCTGCTCTGTTCTATCTGACACAGCTGGGCGCAGGTGCACAAGCTCCCCACTGGCATCCACCCCCATCCCGCCCCAAAAAGTGCCCCCATCCCAGCTAGTACCAAGCTCTTCCTGAATGTAGTGTCACTGCCCATCGCTTGGTATTGAGGAGACTGGGCTAAAGGGTCATTGTTATCCCATCTCCCTCTGGACACAGTCTTCAGCCCTGAGGCCCTGACTAAAGGGCTGAGGGTCTCCATTGTTTAAGGTAGTTGTCAGCAGGGCCAGGTCTCTTGGGTTTCTTTGGTGAGCCAGAAACCTGGTCCAGAGCCTATGGGTTACACTTAGGTGTGTTCTATTGGATGTGTGCTTTGACCTAACAGAGAGTACACCATGATGATGTATATTGTATGCTTCTAAAGACGGCAGTGAGTCTCTGGAATTCTGGTCCACTCTGACTGCTGGGTACCTCCCAGGCTACCACCTCACCCTCCTTTCACAAGATATGCACTAGCATTTGGGTGTGGGCTGTAGGCGAGCATCAGTTGTCTGACACTTGGAGGACAAACAATGGCTAGCTTCTCTACCTGCTCTGTCCGGTGTGGCCTCAACCACTCACATGACCATTTTAGAAGGTCCCAGTGAAATGAAAGACAGACTGACTCCAGGCATTGTGGCTATCTCTCAGACTCACTGGGAAGCCCAAGTGGACAGCATTGTATAAGATTTATGGGTAGGAGGTGTCCCCCCAAACCCTCTGGCCTCCCTCTGATCTCTCTCCCACAGACAGTCAGGTAACACCTAAAAGTTGCTTCTTCCTTCAAGGGCTGCTTACAGATCTATGAAAATCTCCCTTCCTCTCCTGTACCACCCTGTCTCCATAATGACCCGGCCTGCTTATGGGATGGAGACTGTATGGAGTGGTATGCAGAGGGACTCCTTGCTAACAGGCACCTCCCCCGGTGGCACTTGTGAGGAAAAAGGCCTGGTATCCACTTGGTCTCTGTGTAGCCTGAGACTACTAGAGAAGTTTAATGAGGTCAGCCATGCCTGTTTGCGTCCTGAAGAAGGCTCATGTCTCCCATCACTTTGAGGCCTAGCAATTGGTCCAGAAAACCCACAGCCTCATCTCCTCTACCACGTCATGGGCCAGGCCTCAGAAGAGCTCTGTGTCTAGATCACCATCTGCCATGCGCCATCCCCTGCTAACTTTCTTTCTCCTGGTCTTTATGTGAACTTCCCTTTGCTTCCATGCTAGATGGTAACAGGTCTGCTGGTCTCCACAATAATTCTCTCTGCTCTGTGACAACTCTATTTTGGTAGATGGTGGCTTCCTGAAGTCCGAGTCCTAGAGTGGGGAGGGGAGGGTACGTAGAGTCTGCCCTCAAACTGCTCTACTCATAGCAAGGGTGGGACTTCCTGATTGATGGATGAGGTGCCTGCTGGTCCTGATGGAGGATGTGGGAACACAAGATCCAGATCTCATAAGTGCGGGGAAGAAGTGTGAAGCCTCCCCACCGTGGCTTGTGAACCTTCTTTGTCTTTTACTGATCGAGTGGAGTGGACCTTCTCAGAGTTCATGGACATACACCAGAAGATAGGCAGACTTATACCAGGCCTACATTCTCTCCTGAGGTAATTAAAATCCCCCCTAGGTGCCTGGTGCAGCTGCCAAGAAGCTCCCCACGGTGCAGAGAAGGCACATTTTCAGTAAAATTTATTTCCTGTTCTGGTCACTGGTGCATTATTAATTCCTAGTGGTCACCCAGTTCTGGAGAAGCACATTAGGTCTCAGAATCTTAGGTACACAAGGATTTTATCTAAAGGGCTGCATCTCAGAATCTGCTGGGGAGGACTCGGGGAGTGTCAGAAGGGACTGAGAACACCGCTGCATTGTCTGCATTGGGAAGTGACTGGTGCGGAAGCTGATGCCTGGCACTTGGATCCTATAGGAGACATTTACAATGGAGAGAGAGTTGATATTCCCAGAATGTTACAAATGGGAAAGGGAACCTTAAAGTCATCCCTGATACCCAAACTTTTGGGCTTATGCTAGTCTGAACCAGTAAGTCATTTAAAATAATTAAGCCCTGATAAGTTGGCATTTTGATGTCTATATTCAAAATTAACTCTACAGTATGGATTGCTTCTCTTTGGTGGGGGTACCCATATCTTTCGGTCAGTGACCGACTGAGAGTCCTAGAGTCAGGAGCTTGGCCTTGAGAGAGCAGGGCCTCAAGTCATCTGACACCTGTCATTCTCCCTCTGCCCCTATCCATTCCCTTCTAAAGAAGACGGCATTATCTTCAAAGGCGGCGAGGCGCCGAACTTTCCAGTACACGTTTTGCCCTCAGATAACTGAACTTCTCAGTATTCTTGACAAAGAAGGCTAGGTAGGGCAAGTGCCCGCTGGTGACTTCCCTGAGTCCTGAACCCTCAATCTGAGCACAGGCTTGAACTAACAAGGTGGGCAGTGGGGCATGGCATTGATGGCTGCTATCTCTTTCAGAAACTGACTCTAGGTACGTGTCATCCACTGCCTGGATTTCCAGACCACATCTGTACCCACTGTTTCTATCTGGTAGCTGTGGGGAACACTTTGACCTCGATGGCAATATCTTCTCATAAACACAGATTGGGAGGTACACCCTGGTTGCTTGGTGATGCATATGACTGTGTTGCCAGGATGATGTTAAGAGGGGCTGGGGTTCTCCCTTGTGCCTGGTGTAAGAGGGAATGAAACCAGGAGCTTTCTCTGCTGGTCACAGGGGTAGGGTACCACGTCTAGCCAACCCATGGGAGCCTGAATCCATTCAGAGCCATCCACAAGCTGACACCCACTGCTGTCCAGGGCTTTTCCCCAGCCTGCTTGCATTATACCTTGTGTGTTCTCACTTCAGAAGCCTCTTCCTGCAGAGATACTGGCCCTGTTTATGTCTTACATCGAGTGGGGAATTCATTCTCCCAGGCTGCCTGCAGAGAGGGTTCTGTCGTGGTTGGGTGCCCCAGCTGGCCACACCCGCTTGCTCCTTCAACCTTATTTTTTTTTTAAAGATTTATTTATTATTTGTAAGTACACTGTAGATGTTTTCAGACACACCAGAAGAGGGCATCCAATCTTATTACAGATGGTTGTGAGCCACCATGTGGTTTCTGGGATTTGAACTCAGGACCTCTGGAAGAGCAGTCAGTGCTCTTAACCGCTGAGCCGTCTCTCCAACCCCAGCCTTATTTTTTGGCTCAGTGGGCAATTGCATGTTTACGTTCTTGTCTGTTGGTGACTTTCCCCTAAGGTTTCTTGCTTGCCTAGATGCTGACCTGAAGCAGACCTTGGAGGGCACAGTGACTTCACCCTCGCAGACGTTGTGTCCTGTATACCTACCCAGCCCACAGACTTCCAGATCACACACCTTCACTTGCCCTTTGCTGTGACAGGAAGAGTATGCACCCACACCAGTAGAGACAGTGGGCCTGACTAGGTCCCTAGGGACCTGAGGGTGGAGGGAAGCCCTGTTTTCCAGGACATTATGGAGCATTCAGGGATACTGAACCTTTCTGGAATACTGAGGTGCTTCAGGAAGTGGGGGGACAGAAGAGAAGGTGTGCAGTTGCAGCTCTGTGCTACCTGACCAGATGCCTGCTGGCCCCAGGATGATGGCACCATTGGGTGTGAACACATGAGGGAGGTGAATCTTTGGGCTCTTCCCGGGACCTATAACCCCATTCTGACTAACTAATTGGAGCCCAAACTAGGCCTAGTCTCCCTTCATAGGATAGCTCCAGAGTCCAGAGCCTGTCTTTGCTTAAAAAAAATAGTATTTGGGGTCTAGAGAGTTGGCTTAGCAGGTAAGAGTACTTATTATTCTTGCAAAGGACCCCTGTCAATTCCCAGCAACCACATAGTGGTTCAGAACCATCTATAACTCCAGTTCCAGGGGATCCAACAGCCTCCTCTGACCTCAGCAAGTAGCAGGCATGCTCATGGCACACAGACATACATACAAAGCCAAATACCCATACATGTAAAATAAAAAATTAAAAAAGAATATTATACTAGGTTACATTTTCATGAAAGTACATGGTATACTTTGAGCGTATTTCTCCATACTTCCTTTCCCTTGTGGGTGCCTTCGCTTCCCAGTGGTTCCCTTTGTTCTCCTGGAAAGTTTCACTTCTCCTTTTGTGTAACGTATATGTACATGGTTTATGCATTTGCATAAAACTCAAGCACCCAAACATGAGAGCATACCTGTAATACTGTCTTTCCTCGAAGACATCATTCTCTTGCTATGACTATACCAACTATATCCGTTTTCTACAAATAACATCTTTTCATTCTTTATGGCTTTAAAAAAAATCCTGTGGTGTTTCTTTGGTTTGACTCAGACCACAAGCTCATCCTCTGCAAAGAAGCTTGCACCAGTTTCCAGTGTTAGCCAGCACCCCGCCACCATGCCTGAGTGTGGTTCTCACCCTCTTGGAGTCCTCAGAAGGCACAGTTCTCTTCCCTTGCTATAGAAAGACTCTGCTCTCTTACAACGAGTCCCTCTTGGGCCTGACTCCCTCAGCCATCACCCTCTGGGGCTGTTGTGATGGTGCTGTGGCCCTGGGCTGCCACAGGGGTGGTTACCTGCAGACATTTGCACTTTCTAGGCAGCAACTCTGACTTTTTTCTTTTTTTGAGACAGGGTTTCTCTGTGTAGCCCTGGCTGTCCTGGAACTTGCTCTGTAGACCAGGCTGGCCTCACAGAGATCTGCCTGCCTCTGCTGCCACCCCTCTGACTTTCTTCATACCAAAAGCACCCTCTAGTGTGTGTCTCCATGTTGTCCTGAAGCACGGGTTAAGCCCATCAGGAAGTGGTTATCTGATCACCTGGGTTGTCAGACCTGAGCACCCCGAATGGCCCTCTCCCCACCTTGGAGGCTGCCATTTTGTCTCCCCTTTGCATGATCTGCAAATGGCGGAGCAATGGATGAGGACAAGTTGGTTAATCTAGTGAAGAGAGGGCCATGCTCCAAAGAGCATGATCTTAAATGACCAAGGAACATGGCACTTTGGTAAAAAGTCCTGGTGGCATGGAATGTATTATATTGTCTCTGCCCCACTTTCTGTCCCACTCCTAGAGACACCACAGCTAACAACTTATGACTTTGAAGTCTTTAATTTATTGCCTTTAGATAGTTGGCACCATTAATACTGGGCCACACCCTGGGTTAGATAACTATCAACACATGAATGTATGCACATGTGCACATGAGGGCACATGCGCGCACACACACACACACACACACACACATGCATGCATACACACATACATGTACATGCACTCACATGGGGAAGACAATACTGGACCGTAGCTTATGCAAAGCACCTTCTCCCACTACCTATTTATATTAGTTTTATTATTTACAGCTTGGACATTGCACTGTGAGTCATACGCTGCTGTTGGTCGATGGTGAATGTTGTAAAATAACTTGGGCTTTAATGGTGCTCTGAGGCTTCTCTCAAGTCACTAACTAGGCCCATGGGAAGGGAATTGGAGACAGTATTGCTGCCCTGAGAAGGCTTTGTGGGGAAGCTGAACTGGCCCAGCAGCCATCTTCTCAGCTGCTTCGTCAGTGACCCCCAAAGTCAGTTTAGCTTTGTTCCTTTTGTATGTGTGGTTTATGCTCATGTGTCTGTGTACAGCTACATGTGCCTCTGTAGAGCCTAGAGGCAGATGTCTGGAGTCTTGTTCTATTACCCTTTACTTATTTACTTGAGATAGGATCTCCCACTGAACCTGAAGCTAGACTGATGGCCAAGCAAGCCTTTCAACCCTCCCACAGCACTATGTGTAGGGGTCCTAGGTGCATACAACCACACCTGGCCTTTATGTGGGTGCTGGGGATTCAAAGTCATGCTTGCACAACAAGCTCTCTTGCCTGCTGAGCTGTTTCCCCAACCCTGACACATACATTTCTGTTTGCAGTAGGCTCGCTTCATCTAGAGGGCTTAAAAAGTTCCTACTTCCCATGTAGGAACCTTTGAGTTCCTACATGTGAGAATATAAATCTCATCAGCCTGGAGAGGTGTGCATTTTGGCTGGGTATAGAATTCTTAGTCGGCACTTTGAGAATGCTGCTGCCCTCTCCAAAGCCAATATCACTGATCCCCCTCACTGCCTCCTGAGCCATTTCTTTGTAGATAGGAAATCCTTTCAGACATCAGGATTCTGAAGTTTCACTGGGACAGATCTGAAGGGCAGGTCATTTTTCATTTCTGACCTGACTTCAGTAGGCCTTTTCATCCTAAGATATTCTCCTTTTAATCCAGGGAAATGCTATTCCACTGTATATATTTAGAGCCACAGTTACATAGTTGTTTGTCTTCCAGGTAGTTCTCTTAATCAATCTCTCTCTCTCTCTCTCTCTCTCTCTCTCTCTCTCTCTCTCTCTCTCTCTCTCTCTCTCTCTCTCTCTCTCTCCCCCCTTTAGATTTACCTTTCTCATTCAGTCTTTGGAAAGTTTTAACTTTTTATTTTTTGATACATTTTAAAAATTGAAGTGTAATTTATAAACACTGAAATATGTATCTTAAAACATTCAAGTTGGGGCTGGGGAGACAGCTCAGTTGTCACTGGCAGAGGAAGCATTAGTTTATACCTGAAGCATCGTGGGTGAGTGAACTGGGTGGGTGGTACAGCTGCTTTTAATTCCAGAGGAAGAGACAGAATCCTGAGAGCAAACTGCTTAGCTAGACCAGGGAAATCAGTGAGTTCTGGGTCTAAGTGAGATCCTGCCTCAGTGTATAAGGTGGAGAGTAACTCTGGCGCTCACACAGGGAGAGGCTGGCAGATCTCTGTGAGTTTATGGCCAGCCAGAGAGTCAGAGAGACCCTGTCTCACTATCCTGCAGCCCCCAAAGAAATCAAATATGAATCTCAAGCTTTCATACACTTACAGGCTTGAACACATGCACATGCACACACACTAAACAAGTTTACATTGTACACACACACACACATACACACATACACAAGCTTGTGTTGGGCTATGGCTGTAGCTGAGTGGTAGGGCATATGAGAAGCAAGTACAGGGTCCAGGATTCAATCCCCAGTTCTTCCCAAACTAGCAAAAAAACATCCTTTACCACCTCCCGACCCCAGACCCCCGCACACCAGATTCTCAGTTCCAGATCTTGCCCACACCAGAGGCAGCCACTGTCCTGAAGTTGACCCTTTTGTTATTAGTCAGTCTAATATAACAGTTCCCAATCAAAGTGGTTCTCACCAGACACATGTTTATGCTTGGCTTCCTTAATTCAGATGCTTTGGGGATTCACACAGAATAGTTTTTAATCAAGACTTTTGTTGTTGTTGTTGTTGTTATTGCTTTTGTTTTTCCTTCTAGTTGCTGAGGTTTATACTGTTTTTGTGGGTATAGCGACAGTGTTTCTGTTTACTGGCATGGAATCCTTCAGCTGATGTTAGGTGGGGCTGTGGTGTAGCCACTCTTGTGTCATCTTTTGAGAACTTGTATTTCTTTTCTCTCTGTGGATCTTCTCTTTGAGGGGAATGATGGGACCCAGAGCTGGTAGGAAGCTGCTTGAGAGATCTTGGCCATTTCTCCAGGTTGTCCGGTGAAGCATCCGTCTGTCTGCATCATTTATGGATGCTGTCTTTCCATTCAGGGGCCAAGTCCTTTGTCAGATGTATATATTGGAAATGGTTTCTCCCAGTGTGTAGCTTTGCTTTCATTATCTTAGGCAAACAATAATTTTAATGAGCGGAACATGTTACCATTTTACTATCTAGATTAGAGATTAACTCATTTGTACTCAGTATTTCACTGGATTATGGAATATGTTTACATATTAAACAAAGCCAGCTCAGCTTTCAAAATTTGTAGGAACTAATTTCTGGGTGTTTTCTTTTAGAATAGAAGTTTGCTCTTGAATACGCAGGTCCACATCTTGGGTCTTCATGGGAAGAACATTAGTTATCTGTTTTGAAGTCTCTGAATGATTCTCTTTTTGGTACTGGTTACACTTACGATTTCTCTTGGCTATTTGACCTTGTTGATGATAGCTACTGCCCCACTGATGAACAGAGGGTCAGATGAGGGTCTGTATTATGGGCAGGGGTCTGGCCTAAACAGATGTGGCTGCCATGTGGGATATAATTTCTTAACACGGTGACTCTTGTCATGACCCTATGGGCCACTGCTTCTGTTGGACTCTGACTTGTCATAGTGTGGGGCTTTCTAAAAGGGTCCTCAGGATCTTTGCTTACATTTCCTTTCAGCTCTTATCTCTCCTTGATCTATTCCAAACCATCTGCTTCCTGTCTCCTGGAATTCCTCCGACTTTCTGTGTTCTGGGTTCAGTTGTATTAACAGTTTCCTTTGCGACTATAAACACCTGTCTAGTCACTCTCCTGTGGCTCTGGGGTGTGTGGTAAGGGAGGCAGGACTGGAAGGTGACTCACTCCCCACTTAGATGGAGCTGAGAAGGGTTCTCTATGCTTATAGAATGGGGGGGGGGGTCACCCTGGAGCCCATGGCTGTGGCATCTCATGAGAAGAACTTGTAAGCACAGAGCAGAGATTGGGGGCGTGTGAGCTCTCTCGGGTTGTTTTGAGTGCTCCAGGATAAGAATCCATGGATGGATTTGGGAAAGGGGGTGATAGAGTCAGGGTCTAGGTAGGCTGCTGGGATTAATGAGGCAGGGGCTAGGGCAGAGGGCGCACAACTTGAAAGTTTCAAGATAGCAATGAGGTTTTGTTTTCTTTAATTTGAGACAGGCTCTCATATAGCCCAGGCTGACCTCCAACTCGATATATAACTCAAAATAACCTTGAACTTCTGATCCTTCTGCCTCGACCTCCCACGTGCTGTGTGGGCCGCCTGGCCTTGCTCATTGAGTGCTGAGGACTGAACCCAAGGTTTTGTGCGTGGCGGACAAGCACTATGTGTAGTGAGCTACATCCCTAGACCCACAATGATATTTGTTTACTGCTCTGCCGTAAACTTTGGGACAGCAGATTCGTTCTGCCACCAGGCCAAGCACAGCGGCCCAAAGCCAGGCGAAGCATACTTCTGCTGGGCTGCCTGCTCTCAGGAGTGCCTTTGCCAAGATGGAACTTTGGGTTTCTGGCACTGCAGTCCACTGGGTCTTGAGCACCTCCCCCTACTGTGTATGCTTTAGAAGCAAGCTGACATTTCATCCCTTTAACGAATACTCTATAATGAATGATCTCTGAGGGAACACAGGCCTCCGAGGTCTTTTAAAGGAAAAGGTGTAAAAGCTCAGCTGCACAGGGTGTGAGCTGCTTCTTACAGAGGGCCCCAGGCAAGGGCTGCATCTGGAGTTGTGGGGCCCAAGGGGTTAACTGTGGTGCACCATTTGTCACTGTGGGCAGAAAGGAAGGGTAGATTCTGCTGTGTGTCACTGCTGGGAACTACCTGCCCCTAAGGCTTCTTTTCCTACTCTCCCCTGGAAGAAGGGAGAGTGGCTGGCAGGACCAGGGCACCGCCCACCCAGTGTGCCTTTCTCTGGCTTTAGGACCGGAAGCTCACCAAGCTTGAACGGCAGCGATTCAAAGAGGAGGCGGAGATGCTGAAAGGTCTACAGCACCCCAACATCGTGCGCTTCTATGACTTCTGGGAGTCCAGTGCCAAGGGCAAGCGATGTATTGTGCTAGTGACGGAGCTGATGACCTCAGGGACACTGAAGACGTAAGTGCTGCACACGTGTGGGCTGGGGTAGCCTTGGGTAGGGGCTATGATAGGGCAACAGGTGTTGGAATGCTTGGGTCAACCTGGCTGGTGTCTGTGATCTAGTGTCCGTTAGCAGTTTCTTTTTTTTGAGTCATGCAGACATTAAGGGCCAACAGTACACAGAAAGGGGTTGGGAGTTCAGTGGCCATGGCAGTTTGCTTTCTTTCCCGAGGTCTGTGCTATGGGGGTAGGGGAGTGTCCCCTTTGGGTGGCAAGAGTTGAGTTCCTCTGAGTCATTTTAACCCCGAGGCCCCAAGTAGGACCTTGATGTTCTCTGTCTCTGGGCAGCTTTACTCTGCTATGCAGATTCAGTGAGGGAATGTCACTTCCTACCTCCCCACTGGGTGAAACCAGGGCCCAGTGCACACCTTGTGTGGATAGCCTGGCCTTTGTGACCTTGACTGTAGGTCTTCCTCTAAAACCCAAATGCTAGGCTGGGACCCTGCCCCATTTGGTGGCTTCTTATCACATCCAGGAGATTAAGGCTATGATTGGCATGGGTTTGGTAGCAAGGTCTCCAATGAAAAGGTCCAGTGGAGGGCCGTGGTCCCGGCTCAGCCATCTCCATCCGGCTGAGACACCCTGGGTAGGAGAAGAGCTGTTGGCATCTCCTTTCCCTCACTGCCTGTCCCACACAGTTGCAAAGCTCATGTGGTGGAGCTTTGTCACAGATGGACTGTGCCAGGCAGGGCCTTTTAAGGCCCTGCAGCAGGGGAACTGCTTGATGGTTCTGCCCCTCCCCCAGGTACCTGAAGCGGTTCAAGGTGATGAAGCCCAAGGTACTGAGGAGCTGGTGCCGGCAGATTCTGAAGGGCCTGCTGTTCCTGCATACGAGGACACCCCCCATCATCCACCGAGACCTCAAGTGTGACAACATCTTCATCACTGGGCCCACCGGCTCTGTGAAGATTGGTGACTTGGGTCTGGCCACCCTTAAAAGAGCATCTTTTGCCAAAAGTGTGATAGGTGAGCCTGTTTCTTCTCCCTAGGCACATAGGGAACCACACGTCACTCAAGGAGTCACAAAAACCTGGATTTGTTCAATTACCTCAGACCCGGTGCAGGAGGCTCATCAGAGTGTCTGGGTGTCCAAGCAGCCCCAGGATTCTGGGGGCTCAGCCAGAGGACCTGCCTAGTGGGGGAACACACTGCCTTCCAGCTTGCCTGGAAATAAATACTGGCTCTGTTTCCCACTGAAAGTACTTTCAGATTCAGGGGTGGGGTGGTCTCTGCACCAGATTCTTGGCTGCGTTGGGTACCACCTATGATCGCCTGCCAAGGGTGGTGGGCTAGATGCCAACTTCTGAGCTGCGGTGGACACTGTGACTGCTCAGGAGGAGGAAGTGGTGTTACCACAGAGGAATTACACTGTTTGTGGGAAGTGGGACTGGAGCTGGTCCCGGCAGTCAGGGAGAGGAGTACCCGAGGCTGTGGGGCACAAAGAAATGACGATGTACAGTGTCTGAACAGAAAGGTGGATCAGAGGTCCAGCGTGGTTTCTACAGGGTGATAGAAGGTGGTGCTGAGAGTTTGGGTCCTTTCTCGTCCTCAGGCTTTGGCTACAGGCCTCTCCTCCTCTGAGGGACCTTCCTGGCCAACTTTTGGGGGATGGTACTCTGGGTCCTGGGATAGTAGTAGCCTGCAGTTCTATGTAAGGATACAGGGATCTGGATCATGTTATATGGCCAACCTTGAAATGACTAGCATAGCACTAAGTGTCTAGCAGATGCTGGGGAGAATCTTGTGGGCTTTGGAAAGAACATTAGAGGGACTTCAGTAACAACTGTCTTGGGCTCTTCACTGTCTTGAAGTCAGGTGTGCCCCTCCATCAAGGCTGGTTACTCACATGTACAGGACAAGGAGTAAGGTCAGCCTCAGGTCCTTATGAATTGTTTGGGGAAAGAAATTGGCCAGTGTGGCAATCTTGGGGAACTGCTATATTCTCAGTAGTGTCTTTGGAATGTAATTTTTAGCATAGCTGTCTTGTCTGGACAATGGCCCTTTGGAGCCTAGATCTCTGGCATCTTTATCCTGATAGAATAGCATGGTAGGGAGCTGGGACTGACCCAAGTCTCAGTTTCCTGTCTGTGAAAATAGGTAGAGCTAAGCTAGGAAGAGTACTTGCAGCATAACCATAAGGACCTGAGTTCAAATCCCCAGAGCCTACATTTAAAAAGCCAGGCAGTGGGGTTAGAGAGATGGCCCAGCTCTTAAGTAGAGCTATTATTGCTCTTCTAGAGGTCCCAAGTTTAGTTTCCAGCACACATATCAGGTGGCATACAACCATCTTTAACTACAGCTCCAGAGGATCTGGCTTCTGTCACCACCCTGACACATGGGGTGCGTGCACACACACACACACACACACACACACACACATACACACACACACACACTTTAAAATAAATAACGTATACACTTTTAAGCCAGATGCGGTTGCACATATGTCTATAACCCTATCACTGCAGGGATGCGGGAGGATTTCTGGGACTTTATGGCCACCAGTCTAGTTCTAGGTGCAGTGAGAGACCCTATCTCAAGGGAATAGATGGAGAGCGATAGAACAGGACACCAGGCATCCTATGGCTTTTGTGTGTGTGTACATACCTACATACTCCATGCATATATACTATGCATGCACATAACACACACACACCTCATCACATAAAAAAATCTTTCAAAAGTGAAGAGAAATGGGTGGGGTTTCATGGCTGTGTGGTTGCTGCATCCTGACATCTGAGCTCTGGAAAGTTTCTAGCTAGATTTTGTTTTTCCTTGGATATGACTTCTGGTTGCAGACCTTGAGCCCTGACGTGTGATTGGAGGACACTTCACGGTCACCTACCTCAGAAATAAATGCTCAGAGTTAGACTGACCCCACTGAAGGAAGCTGAGGCCCTAATGTCCCACAGCCTGTGAGCTCTTTGCCTTTTTGGAAACAAGGCTTTGAGTTGAAGACTTGGATGATAAGAATACATTGGGATGGTGTTTCTGGCAGGCCTAGGAAGGCGCTGAACCATTATGAGGGCCCAGCTCTGTGGGGTGTCCCTTGTCACCCTGGCTTATGCTTGCTGAAACCTAGAAACTTAGGCTAGGATCAGGTGTGTGCTTGGATGCTTCTGACTAGGGGGTTGGAGTGAGACTTACTTAGGGGGATTCCCATGAGCACTGTCTTGAAAGTCCTGCTCCCAGCAAGTGCCAGCACTTGGGGAGGCCGGGGTCATATGGGGGCTCCCCAAGACCTGCTACCCAGGTATCTCCAGGCCCTGCAAATGGAGTTTATTCTTGGGACTGTTAGTAGAAGGTGATAAATGTCGGTACTCAGATCACTTCGGCTAAGTACAATGCCATATGTTACATTTTTTTTTAACGTATTTTTAAAAGCCAGGCATGGCTACATGGTTACATGGCTGTCACCCTAGTACTGCAGGCTACATGGGCCTCGCATTCTCATTGCGTGTACTAGATGCTTTGGTGGAGCTGGAGATCCCTACAGCCCCTTTGCAGGACCTGAGAATGAAGTAGGTACACTAGTGCTTATATTATGTCCAAGGCAGAACCCTTGGGCTGCCGAGGTCAGACCCACCCAGGAGGCCTCCTTGCAGGTGGTAGAAATGAGGGAGTGACGAAGGACTTGCTTTCCTGATCTGTGAAATAGTGGAGTCAGATGAAGGCCTCCGTGTTCCATCCTGGTGAACAGGGCTCTGCCCTCTGTGGGAAACACACCCAGGCCCTGAGCTCTGGGCAGTTTTCAAGCAGGTTTTGTAAATTTCCCCTTGAAGAGTGAAATGGGAGAGAGGCCAAGGTGAACTGAAGATAGGCATTCTAGAAAGAGCTTTGGGGTCAGTCCAGGATGGGTGGGCATTGCCAGGTAGAGAGTACGAGGGGGGCCCAGGCTGTGGGGTACCATGCAGATGCTATAGGTAAGTGCTTAGGAGTTCCAGGCAAGGTAGGGTTCACCTAGAACACAGGGAGATGGATTCTGCCTGCTCAGTGAGGAGACAGGCAAGGGCCAGTTGTAAATTTGTTCTTGTTATAACAAGAGCCAAGAACATAAAGAAATCTAAAAAAATAAAGCTTTTGAGTCCCATGAAGGAAACTCTTTGTCTTTCATTACAGACTCAGGACACAGTTTTCGTGGGCTATGGGGTGAGTACAGGGTTAAGCTGGAGTGGGTCTCTACCTACCCCACTGCTGCCAGACTTCAGAATAAGCATACATTCTCCTGTTCATTAGAGGACCGAGGTGTCGTGTAGTCACAAGTTAAAGTGACCTCTCCATTAGAAAGGAGCAGGGGCTAGACCACAGGAGTCTTGCCTGACTTTGGCAAGAGGAGCTCGGAGAGCAGTGGCACGTGGGACATTCCCTAGCACCTGGTAGAACAGCTGGGCCTGGGATGGGGGCGGGGACTGCCACTTTTACTCTCACACAGACTCATCTGCAGGGACTGGGGGATGCCTGGCAGATGTACAGGGCAGCCATGGGCCTAGGGCGAGAAGTTCCGCAGCTGACAGCGGAACATAAAACGGGTTATTGAGTGGAACAGCAGCCTGGACAGCTGCATGTGTGTATGCGTCGTATGAGCATGTGTACATGTTATTTCTAAAGTTAAGATTTAATTTAGTGAGATGAGAAGGAAAAATGAGTTAAGTACATCCTTGTTCAGGAATTATCAGGGTCTCCTATCCTGGATTAGAGCTAGTTCCAGCCTCCAACCCATCTCCCGGAGTCAGGCTATCTGGGATACTTCTTGCAGAGAGGGGTCCTCAGTTCTTGCGGTTCCCCAAAGAGTCTAAGCCTGGGGATGCTGCTGTCTGTTGACCCTAATATGTGGACAGCCGATGAATGGAGTTTCTGCTTTAAGAGTGGATGTTGCTGCACGAGCTAAGTTGTAGCTGGCCTAGCTCCAAGTCATGGGAGCCTGGCTTCTGTCACAGTCCTACTCTAGGGCCCAGGTCACACCCCTGGAGTCCCTTTGTTGGCCCCTCTAGCAGGAAAGGGCTTTGTGGTTTCTCCTTGTTATCACAGGACAAATTGTCCCACACAGTCCCTGGCAGAGGCATCGAGGGGTGGTGTTATGGGGCAATAGAGGTAGCCCTGGGGAGGGAGCCCTTCCTTCCTGCAACTTGGGGTTTCCGGCTAAGTCAGCTGACCTGTTCACTGTGTTCCAGCTGCCACCATGGTGACCCTCCTGAGTGATCATTGTGCTCTGGGCCCATGAGACCCCCTGGGATATCCTGGGGTCCCAAGGATATACGAAGGTGTGGGAAGGACCTGATTCGTTTGTAGGCTACCCCTGCCTAGGACACCTCTGCCAGGCATCTTGTGGCTTAAGAAGTATATTCACTATTCTGCGACCAGGGATGGGAAGAAACGTAAACATACTGAGCACCAGTAGTAGTACCAAAGAATTTCAAGAATACAAAAGGTTAAAAGTTCTCAGCACGAGGCCTCTTCTTGGTCTTTGTCATTTCTGATGGGCTTTCCCGATAGTTCATATCTTTTACATAAGCCCAGACTTATATTTTTATATTTTGTTGGTTTTGGGCTAGACTCACAATGCATATTAAACAGAAATAATGGGCAAGAGATACCAACATAGAACTGGAGAGATGGTTTAGAGGTTAAAAGCATTTGCCACCTAAGCTCAAGGGTCCCCAAGCTGTTCACGTCCCTGGCACAAACCTACCTGACAGTGGCAGCCAGTAAGTAGAGTGGCAACCAGCCTCTAATCCTATTGGTTATGAGGCAGAGACGGGATCCTCAGAGCAAGCAGGCTAGCCAGACTAGAGGGCGATTTGAATTTTTGAGGCAACAGCTTGATTACTATCTATCTCTGGGTCCCCTGGCTAGCCTAGGCTACTCTGCTCCAGAAGAGTGAGCCAGCCTGATCAAAGGAAAAGGAGAAAAAGAGTTGTGGGAGAGGGTGCCAGAGAAGTGACACTGTCCGGTTACCCCCTGGCTTCCACATGCGTGTGCATACATGTTCATGCATGTGGCAGCCGGGGAGAGCATCACCTCACTTTGTGTGTGTGCTTGATGTCTTATGAGCGGTATCTCTGTGGGATGTGTCAGGTAGAAGCCATTGTTCCTCCCTCTCCCCTCCCAGACTGACAGTTGCATGTCCCGTTCGTTGTTATTTATACCCCGAAAACCTAATCATTTCCCTCTCTGGAGACATTGAGGGTCTTCCTGAGTTTTTGCAGGCAGAGGCAGCTTTGGGGTAACCAACACTTTTGTCATCTCTGGGGAGACTGGAGAACTGGCTGATGCTGACCTGTTTTAAGGGGTACACTATCCACACACAAGTCAGGGTATGCTCAGAGAATAGGGATGGTCCCCAGAAGCTCTTATTTTCATCCCTGTGGCTTGGAAAGGCTCTGAAAACTGATGGCTACCCCTGGAGCCATAAGGTGAGGTTTGTACTGTGTCTGTAGAGCACACCTGCTTAAACCCTGGGATCTGTCGATTCTACTGTTGTCCCGTGTGTATCATGGGACACATACAGAGGCGACTGGGAGCATCCGTGGGGCCAAGGAGCCACGATCAGTAATAACTGTGTCTGCTGCTCCTGATATAGGTACCCCCGAGTTCATGGCACCCGAAATGTACGAAGAGCATTACGACGAGTCAGTTGATGTCTACGCGTTTGGGATGTGCATGCTGGAGATGGCCACCTCGGAGTACCCCTATTCGGAGTGCCAGAACGCCGCCCAGATCTATCGCAAGGTCACCTGTGTGAGTCCACTCAGCCACCTTGTTAGTAAGGACAACAGCTTTGGTTAGTGTCCTTTCGGCAGCTGTGCAAGAAAAGGAGTGCGCACAGGCTCCTTACCCTGGGGGACCACCCCCCCACCCCCCCGCCAAGGCTTGCCTGGGTAAGAAGTCTAGCAAAATAGTAATGGTGCAGTGTGTGGTAGTTATCCCAGAGGCTGTTACCTGCCTGGAGCCAGGAAACCCAGGAAGAAGAAGAAAAACTAAGGCCTGAGAGACTAACTCTGCTGGGGCCTCCTTTCAGGAAGTGCACCCAGGCTGGCTGTCGGGAAGCCCCATCTTCTTTATTTTAGAATCACAGTTTGTTTTCCTTTTTGCTAAACCATCATCCTACCCAAGCACATCCCTGGGCAGCTGTCAGCACTGTGCAGCCTGGGAACCTCAGTCCTTGTTTAGCTGTCACTGTGATTTCTGAGTTGATCCGAAGGCTTCAGCTGTGCAAACAGATTGGGCTGTCTCCCCTCTCTCTGTGGTGGCCCCTATGCTGGTGGAACAAACACAGCATCTGAGGTGGAACAGCTGGGCCAGGGCTCTTCTGGGCTGGTTCTCATGATGTGTCATCTTTGCTTTCATGGACAGGCCAGCAGGCCCTCAGGGTGTTCCCTGACCTTGGTTGTTCTGATCTCCACAGTCCTTCCTGTGTCCTCCTCAGCCTGGGCAGCCTGGTGGGATCCTGTGTTTGCTCTGCACATCTTATTTCCACTTGCAGTTCACCTCTGCAAGTGTGTGTGGCCTAAGAGCCCACGTAGCTCCACTCTGGGCCCACCCACACAGCTCGGCCCTCTTGCAGGTGGTATGGAACCTCTTTGGCTGTTAGATCTGAATTATGCCACTTAGTTGCCTTGAGCCCCTCCTGTGTACACTATAGATAGATAGATGGTGACCGGCAAGAGTCCTTAGCTGGTGGCCTTGGCCAGAAGGCCACATTAGTGTAAAGTTACTCCAGGGAGGCAGGGGCTATCTGCCAAGCAGGGTGTTAAAGTCCTGAGAGATCTTGGTGGTACTGGTGTGGGATGTGGAAAGGGATCCGTGGGCTGCAAGCTTGTTCTGTCCACAGTAGGTGGTGGTTCGTCCTCTGGACTGGTAACAGGAAGGGGCATCTTAGGCAGAAGACTGGACGCGCCCCTCATTCTGGCTGGCAGGCAGCACAGAGCTGACCCCTCTGAGATTCCTCACTCTCGTGTGTCCCAAGTGGGGATGCAGTAGCCAGGCTCAGCAGATATATTTCTTTGCTTTCTTCCCTCTTCTCCTTTTCCCTTTCTTCCTCCCTTTAAAACAAAAAAGGCTTTTTGAAAGGGCAAGACTTTTAAAGTCTCAGTCTTGCTGAAGTTTGAAGCACACGAGGCTTGAAGCCTTCGATACATTTTATTTTTGTAATTAGTTACTTCCTCCCCCCTGCAGTAGAGCAGATTAAATGCTGCCAACTCCTACTTCCGATCTGAGAGATATCTGTTCACGTTGAGTGGCCGGTGGTTCCCTCTCCCTCCTGAATCTCTTCCTGGCCTGTGGTCAGAAGCAGTGACCACAAACAGTACTCCTGACTCCCCGCGGAGGGGACGGGATAGGGAAGAGGCCCAGGTGTGCGTTGAAAGGCCTGGCTCTGAGGGAAGTGTGGAATCCACCGTGAGCTGAGGCTCTTCACCAGGACTAGGGGCAGCTTGTGTGGGCGGCTCTGCAGCCGAGCTGAGGGACAGCTCTGTGGATGCTCACTGCCAAATCTGAGGCATCGGCTGCAGCATCAGGGTCTACAGCACAGGGGGAGGCTGTGCTGCACGTTGGTGCCAGATGACGCTCTCATGGCAATGTGGTGGAGGGCCTTGGCCTGAGTGTGAGGCTGGGGCTGCTTTATACACCCATGTCCTCTGTGTCCTCCCTGAATGGGAGGAACATTGACTACTGGCCTTGTGCTGAGGAAGATGTCTTCCACAGTTGAGTCTCCACATTACTTTGGAGAAAGGGTCTCTTACTGATCCTAGAACTCACCGTTTTGTCTAGACCGTTTGGCCAGTGTGTCCTGGGATCTGCCTGTCTCTGCCTTTCCCAATGCTGGACTTGTAAGCATATGCCAACACACCTGGCAATGAGGTGAGCACTGGGCGTCATGCTTACAGGCCCACAGGCTTACAGCAATCTTTTGACTGCCTACGCCATCGTCTCAGTCTTTAAGTATGACTTATTTTCCTTCAGCACTCACCATCCTGTCCTTCTGTTGGCCTACTTAATATGTGTGTTATAGGCCAACCTGCGCCTCCTTAATGTTACAAATCCTGTGAGGAGAAGGGAACAGAGCTGTGTGTCCGTTTGTCTCTGCTCCATGCCCAGCAGCTTCTGCGGCCCTGTCTTTCTGTCTGCATGTGTAACCTGTGATGTTTCCATTTCTGGTTGGTTCTTTCTCTGTAGCTATAATTTCTGCTTGTCACCAGAAGTATATTTTTTTTATGACTACTGCCCAGCTGGGATGAGTTTTACCCTTGCCCCTTGCCTCCCGTTCTCAGCATGCTCTCATTTCCGTTGCCTGACTTTTCTACCCGGTGAGGAGTCCTGTCTTCTTGCCACCTAGCATTTCTAGTAGTTTGTTGGAGTGTTGCACACTGTACCATCACAGCATCCCTGCTCTGGGTAAGCTATAGCTGAGGCTCAACCTACAGCTCCTTGATTCTTTGTCCAAATCAGTGGTACTGACTAGGTACTCATCTTGATTCTAAGCAAAGGCTTGAGAAGACTGTAGACTTATGAGATCTTTCTCATTCTTTCCTTTCCAGAATTCTGCCTCATAGCTTCCCCAGCTCCAGAACACAGCTCTGCCCTCAACTCACTGAGACCCAGGCTCCAATGGGTCCCGGGCTTCAGGCTGGGAAGAACCCTGGGTAGCAAGCTGGGCCATGGGCTGCACCAGGGTGTCCATGGTGCATCAGCTCTGGGTGGTGCCAGGTAACTTTGCTCTCTTCTTCTCAGGGCATCAAGCCGGCCAGCTTTGAGAAGGTGCATGATCCTGAGATCAAGGAGATCATCGGGGAGTGCATCTGCAAGAACAAAGAGGAGAGGTGAGCCACACGCTGGACGCTGGGCTCCGGTGTTCTCCAGCTGAGGCTAGTCCAGCTGGCATTTAGGGCTGCGTTCTCCATGCAGCCTTCTGAGGTCAGGCAGACTGGCGCAGGCTATGTGACACCAGGCTTGTGAGTTGCTGTGAGCATTGTAGGGCCCACATCCTTTCCTGCCTCCAGAGACAGACTCCTGATTCATTCTGAAGTGCTGGGGATGCAGGGCTTTGCTCTGTCCCTCATTGAACAGCAGGCTGTATACCGTAGGACTTGTTCTGGCCACATCTTAGCCCACAGATTTCACCGCTGGACCCCTTGGTGACTCTATAAAGCTAATTTGTCTTCAAAACAGGACTGGCCTTCCTAACTGGACAACCAGGAAGCTAGGGGTACCTTTTAGCTTTTCTACCCATGAAACAAGCTGGGATGTACCTAACCATCCACATGACATTCTCAGGAGTAGACAGGGATGGGTAGCTGGTCTTCGTTGCCATCAGCATGATGTCCAGAGGAAGCTAGGCTTATGATAAAGGGTGCTGTATGATTGATTGTATTTGCACTAGAGAACAGACCAGACAGTGGTTAGGGACCTGTGTTTGGGTGCATGGAGGTGATCATGTAGTAACTCCTAGCTGCTAGATGACCTGGCCCCTGGGTGGAGCCTCCTATGGCTGGGTTCTGGCTTCAAATCCTGAGGTCTAGCAAGTCCTTATTTATCTTTCTGTCTGTCTGCCTCCATTCCTCCACACCCCTCCTTCCTGAGAGAGGCTCCCTACTAACCTCACTGCTGCAGTGAGGTCCAGGAACCCTGGGTTCTATTTTCTCTCATCCACCCTGAGCCAGGAGTCTCTTATGAGGATGGAAGACTCACCTGTACCTCAGCAGAGTCTGTGTTTCCTTGCCTAGCAGGTGGCCTGGTACAGAGTATGATTTCTTTTAGTAGTTGCAGTAGGAAGCTATCTTAAAGCACAGTGCAGTAAGAGCATATCAGGTTATAATTTCTCAGTGTCTCCTGGGAATTAGGGAATGCTAGTGTACACACCTGTGTCCTACCCTTGGGGGCAGACCCTGCCAACAGGAAATGAAGTGAGAGAACATTCTAGCACAACCTGCACAGTGTGCTGGGTAGTGACCTGGCATTGTGCGTATAGATGGGTGTGTAGCCCTCTTGTCCCTTAAGCCCTGCCTGGGAGCCACTCTCTCTCCAGGTATGAGATTAAGGACCTGCTGAGCCATGCCTTCTTCGCGGAAGACACAGGCGTCCGGGTGGAACTTGCAGAGGAGGATCACGGCAGGAAGTCTACCATAGCCCTGCGGCTTTGGGTGGAAGACCCCAAGAAGCTGAAGGGCAAGCCCAAAGACAATGGAGCCATAGAGTTTACCTTTGACTTGGAGAAGGAGACCCCCGATGAGGTGGCCCAGGAAATGGTAATGTGCACATAAAGGGGCCCAGACTACCCCTTGGGCCAGTTTGTGTTAATTAAAAAAAAAAAATCACAAATCAATTGCTTTTCCAGAAGGATACTTGCCCCCAGGGTGATGGTGGGGGTATGGGCGGGTCAGTCCTGAGAGGCAGGGGTTGTGGTCACTCCTGTGTGGTTGAGTGGTTGAGTGTATACCATGATATGAGGGCTAAGGATGGAGCTCCTGCACAGGACCTGGGAGACGAGCATTTGGGGCATGGTTACGGAAGGATCTAAGAGTGACTCTCGAACACTGTGGACATTTTCATTATAAGCTTGTTTTACTGACATGCTACTCGGGATCATTGTGGTTTTAACATGGCAGAATCTCTTCAGGTAATATAACATTCTTGCTGTCTTAGTTAGGGTCTTACTGCTATGAAGAGACACCGTGACCAAGGCAACTCTTATAAAGGAAAACTTTTAATTGGGACTGGCTTACAGTTCAGAGGTTCAGCCCATTATCATTGTGATGGGAAGCATGGCAGTGTCCAAGCAGCCATGGGGCTGGAGAAGGAGCAGAGAGTTCTACATCTTGATCCGAAGGCAACAAAATGAGATTGTGTGCCACACTGGGCATAGTGTGAGCATAGGGGACCTCAAAGCCCACCCCCACAGTGACACACTTGCTCCAGCAAGGCCACACCTACTCCAACAAGGCCACACCTCCTAAGAGTGCCACTCTCTATGGGCCAAGCATTCAAACACATGATTCTCTAGGGTCCATACCTATTCAAAACATCACACTTGTCTTCATAAACGAGGCCAAGGCTGCACTACAAACATGATTGAGCCTGCTCTGCACTGGGCCACGTAGGGCATGAGGGATTTGGGAGCCGAGCCTCGGGACCAGTGGTTACAGGATAGCTAAGATGTGGAAAGGGAATGTTGGGGTTCAGAGTGAGTGGGTGCATCCTGAATGCTGCTTTTGGGGTGATGCTCAACACCCCTGACAGGGAGATTCAGAGTGTCTGGCTTCACCCAGACCTTAGCTTCCTAGTTTGTTTTCAGTTCCCTGAAAGACTCAGTGTCCTAAACCCAAGCATACTGTTCCCACCCAATGCTGCTTAAGCAGTTGACACCCAAGACTGTACCCTACCTCTGCTTGTCCCAGGGTAGAGAAGGACAGCGCTTCCTGCAGGGTAGGGCCATTGTAGGTGAGTCACCTCAGCTGGTCCCTGCTATCTGGCTGAACTCCCAGGCTATGTCCCTGCGTCAGTGCTAGGGAAGTCCTGGGCCCAGCACCCTCCCCTGAATCTCTCCTCTTCCCTCCCACCTTCTCCCCTCACCGGCTCTTCTGCCTTGAACGACGTTTTCTTTCCATTATGAGGCATGTCGTCCATAAAATGGGCATGCATGTAGAAAAGACATGACTTGTGTCAATTTAAAGGATAATTTAAAAAAAAAATACCAGATGGTGGTGGTATACACATACCTTTAATCCCAGAACTTAGGAGGTAGAGGTGGGAGAATCTCTGAGTTCAAGGCCAGCCTGGTCTACAGAGCAGGTTCCAAAATCGACGGGTGATACACAGAAAACCCTGTCTCAAAAATCCAAATGATGATGATGATACTAATAATACCACCACCAATGTGTATCCCCACTCTGCCTAGCCCTATCACCACACGTGGCAAATTGAAAAGCCCATGCTCTCCCTGTGAGGACTCTGTTTTGTTAGCAGCCACATATAGGTCTGTGAGAACGCTGTACCATTCTCTGACAGGGCCTCAAGATGGGCTCTGGGTCCCAAGAGGCCTGTCAAGGTTCCGGCTTTGCCCTTCTACATCCTGTATATTAGAAACTTCAGGGTCATTACTGTCCAGGTCATCAGCCTTTCCCTAGGCCTAGGCTATAGAAGGAGTCACTGACTGGTAAGACCCTAGACTCCTGAGGCTATACAAGTGTGAGGTGTCACAGACACTCTAGAATCCAGATGAGAACTTCTGAACCCACCTAAAGGGGGATGAGGATGAAGGTGGGTTGTAGGGTGCAGATGCAGGTCAGCATGGCAGAATGAGGTTGAGCAGGGCAGTTTCTATATGGTACTGGGCATAGGCAGTTAGGCCCATCCTGGGGATGGCTGAAGTGTCACAAAATGGAAATAACGATGGTGTGTGTGTGAGATGGTTGTGTAGGCCTTGCTCAATAGAGTCATTGTAGCCTTAGAGCAAGCATCCTGAAAATGGCAGAAATAGCCAACTGTCATTAATGTGGACTGAGATCACATTAATGGGGCCCTGTGCTTTGTGTTTGGGCCACCTTTGTAGACCTCTCCCAGGGATCAGTGATAGTTACAACACCTGCCTACCTGCCTGGGGTCACTCACTCTAGGCCACACTGACTTGGATCATTCTGGCCTGTCTAGCCTCAGCTGCCTCACAAAAGCTTCTGTGGTTGGCTTGGAAGTCCCTGGAGAGAGCCTGCTCCAGATTGTAAGGACAGAAAAAGACCCTTATCTGGTCTTCTCTTGGGGTGAGGAATGTCCTGCTACTGGGAAGTTTCCCCACCAAGATGGTGACTGAGACACAGGCCCCCATCTGCCAGTAGGCAGATCCCACCGAAGATTCTGTGTCCTCTGGCCTCTCTCATCTGACACTTTCCTTGGCCACAGCCCAGCTTCTGCTCTACCAGAGTCAGTGAGGCCTTCACCTGGGAGATTTCCCTGGGGATCTCTCTGACAAGCGGAGTTGGCTCTCAAAATAAACTGCTTTGAAATGATCCGGACAACCCCCCTGGAAAGTGTTACAGAGGACGACTCCCACCCCCACCGCATACTCTTTGAGAGTGAGCTGCTGCCCAGCACCCTTCACCCTGAGTACATCCCTGCCTGTCATTTCCTACGAAGCAGAGGGTTTCTCTTGCACCCAGAATCAAAAATTACCATCAGCATACTACTGCCATTCCTCAGGACCCTTGGATTCTCGGTGTCCAAGCATTAGGCCACTATCACGGGGCTACGGGGCTCCTCAGTCCTCTGTCTTCTGTGGCCTGACAATTGAGAAGAGCTCAGAGGTCCCCTTGGGGTAGGCAGTGCGCCCGCGGGAATCTCACAGAAGGGGCCACTTGTGCCACCGTAGCCTGCCTGGGGCGGATACGTTTCTGTCATCCCATTGTGTGGAACACTTGCTTCGAGACAACACAGCACAGCTCTATTTAGATGTCCAAAGCCTCACAGCAGAGTACCCCGACCGTAGCACTCAGTGTTCCTGCCTGTTTAGGCTTCAAGTTGGGGGAAAGGGATGGCTTACGGCCTCTCATGAGGTACAGTCAGATGTCAGCCAGGGCTGGTAGCCCATGTAGCAGAGGACCTGAGTTCCCTGCCGACGGGTCTCTGTGGAGAACAGCTCATGATGTGGTCTCACCCAGTGCAGTAATGCCTGAGACAAATGGGGTGTGTGTCGGCAGGGGATGGGGAGATAAGGAGACTCAGATGCACAGGGACAGTCGTGGAAAGGAAATAGAAAGGTAGTGAGACTCTTCGCACCCCCCCCCCCACCTGATTCCAGGGATACCCTGCTCCTCTTGTCCTCATGTGTGGTCTGCAAACTGTGCCAGGGTTTAAAGCATCCCTGTGTTCCTTCTCATTCTGGGGTTCTGATGGTCAGAGGTCCTGGATTTGCCCCAGTACCGGCTCCCATGTCATGTTGCACGTCCCTGTCCTCCCCTGAGCATGTCCAGGCAGTTCTGGCTTATCTTCCTTGTCCTCCTGCCCAGTTCTGAGCCATTGAACCAGTGGCAGCTCAGTTGCTTCTCAGGATTGTGGACGTTGTTTCCAGACCCTGAGCTTAGGCACAGCTCATGGAGACAAACTATCTGCACATTCACATGCAAGTGCCATCCATGTGCCCCTGGGTTCATGACTATTTTACTAATAGCTCATGGGTCCATTCCACACTCAAGGTCAGCCTGGTCTACATAGTGAGTTCCATGCTAGCTAGGGATACACAGTGAAACCTAGCCTTTTTTTTTTTAATTGCTTATTTCTTTCTTTTAAAAAAAGATTTATTTTTAGAGTAAGTGTGTGGGTGGGGTAGTGGTGGTGGTAATATGTGCAGTGCCCACGGAGTCCAGAAGAGGGTGTCGGATCCCCTGGAGTTGGAATTACTGGTGCTGGGCACAGAACTCTGGTCTTCTTAACCACTGAGCTATTTCTCCAGCATCCTCACTCGGTCTTCCTAGAACTGTAGTCTTCATGAAGGGAAGGGATTTAATCCCAGCTTTTCGTGAGTCCCAGTCAACTCCTGCAGTAGAGGTCTCTGTCTCAGGAAGTGGCTTTGCCACAGACATGTCCCATGAGCTCGCTCTATTTCCCTGGAGATCCTGAAATGCTCTGCTGATAAGGGGAATTTAGGATTTTGTCAGGCCCACGTGTTCCTCGTACTGCTTGCTTTCCAATGAAATGAGCCTCCTCCCTCCCGGATGGTCAGGGTTTACAAGATCGTTGACTACTTGACGGGCATGAGCTGCCATCCCACAAACCGAAGCCTATAAACTTCGAAGAGTATTGAAGGTCCCGAGGTGACTAAGGGGACCTGAGGACTATGGTCGGGATGATCCTAAGCAGTAGGGTGTGTATGATTGCGTAAGGGATGCGTGCAGGATGGCTGATCCCCAAGGCACTTGACCATGCATCTGCCTTCGCAGATCGATTCTGGATTTTTCCACGAGAGTGATGTGAAGATCGTGGCCAAGTCCATCCGTGACCGGGTAGCCCTGATTCAGTGGCGGCGTGAGAGGATCTGGCCTGCACTGCAGTCTCAGGAGCCAAAGGACTCGGGCAGCCCTGACAAGGCCAGGGGTCTGCCAGCACCGCTGCAGGTCCAGGTGACCTACCACGCGCAGAGTGGGCAGCCTGGACAGCCAGAACCGGAGGAACCTGAGGCTGACCAGCATCTCCTGCCCCCGACCTTGCCAGCTAGCGTTACCTCCTTAGCCTGTGAGTGCATGGAATGGGGTCACCATGGCCATGGCCAGATATATCCTTTCTCCCGTCCCTACCAGCATAACCAGTTTTAGGGCAAATCAAAACAGAGTCCTCATCTTTTATTACAACGCTGTGAGAAAGGCAGGTGCCCAGTGAGCTCCCATCTGTCCTCAGGTGGCTGGGTTGTTGCTTCCAGCTGTAAGCGGTCCCTGAAGCTTTGGCCGAACTTTGGTCTCCTGTTCAAGGTTCACTTCCTGCTAGCCACCTTGTGCCAGGGCACATGGTGATCTCTTAAGAGAGCATGTCCTATGGTTATAGGGCTATCAGATGGCCCCCAGGTGCTGGGACTCATGGGTCCCTATTCCTTCACCAGTCCAGGCTTGTTCCCACTGCATGCCCGGTAGGAAAAGAACTGGGCTTTCCCTGCGTTCCCCCAGTGACTTGTGACCAGAGGGTTAGGGATTGCTGGAGTCCGGCTTCCCAGGTCAGATGTCCTTGACCTAGTAGGGTCTGAGGGAACCATTTCCACCTGTGAATCTATGGACTGGCAGCTGGTTCTTTATTCTCTCTCAGAGGAGCAGTCCTGGCCTCGTGGAGGGATACAAAGGCCAAGGAAAGTGCCATTGCCCAATCTTTGGGTGAGGGGGATGACTGCACAGGGGACCGAGTGGTGGCTGGTTGGCTTGGAGTGTTTCTCACTGGGTCTGTTCTTCTCTGCTATTGTTCTCAGTAGAAACCTCTGAGAGCATTTGTCCACTTTCAAGAAGTTGTCTCTCTTGAGGTGGATCGCGGATGCAGGCTTCCTCAGAGACTACCCTGAGAGGAGCAGGAGCCAGTAACTTTCAGGATAGGCAGCCAGTGGGTTTTTGTTTGTTTTGTTTTGTTTTTTGTTTGTTTGTTTTTTTTTTTTTTTTTTTTTTTTTTTTTTTTTTTTTTTTTGCCTCCCATGTCTGTAACCTCAGCAATGAACTGAGACGGAAGACATAGCTTTGCCCACTCTGTGACCCAGCCTGGAACGGGTCAGCAGAGCCCAGTGACCGGCCCAGACCCATATTTGAGGCTGTCCGTGTGGAAAGACTGAGGCTCTGTGTGCTTACTATGCAGCCCCCTTCATTCTCCCTCTTCATCCAAGGAGATGTCTTACATGCAAATGAGCGGCCCTCACTTTGAAGTCCTTTGCCCACTGTTTATTTCGCCCCACGCTGAGCTCTGCATGCTGTTCTTCAGAGAGATCCAGCTTGAGACCTAGAAACAATGTCCCGATTGTGGTCAGATGCTGAAGGTCATGGTGACCCAATATGAAAGAAATCCCATGACGATGGAGCGTAGGCGACAAGTTCATGTCAAGTATAGGGATTCTCTGCCAACAGATCCCCTTCCTATGTGTCTCGGGACACTGAGGGGCTAGGCACTGAGGCCATGGTTTTCCAAAGGCACAACTCCAGCCATGTGTGTGACTTTTCAAAGGGATTCTGCTCACTTACTGTATTTTCTTTAAAATAGATGGTACAGTCATATTTTTCAGAATTTTAAACCCCTAAGTACAGGAAAGTCACTTGTCTTTCAAGAGGCAACAGATGCTGCCAAGCCTTTTAACTGTCCTTCTAGAGATGGTCTACATGTGCCATCCACATGTGGGCACATACACATACACAGGCAGACACAGCATATATGTACAGATGCATACCCAGTGAAATCCGTGGATGTAAAGACATACACATATATCATATATCATACTTATCCCTATACTCACATGGACATGTATGCACACATTCACATATGCGTGCATATATGTGGACATGTATACATGAATATACTCACTGGCTGGCGGTGGTGCCTGCTTTTAATCCTGGCACTCAGAAGGCAGAGGCAGTCAGATCTCTGAGTTTGAGGACAGCCTTGTCTACAAAGTGAGTTCCAGGATAGCCAGGGCTATACAGAGAAACCCTGTCTCTAAAAAGCAAATATGTATATTTATACATACACATATATATATTCATATATGTCTGCATACGTGATGTGATGTACACGAGAACACATGCATGCACACCCTCATGCCCCTTTCTTCAGCAATGGACAGCATCCTCAAATGCCCTTCTGCAAGCTGCTCTGGGCTTTTTGTCTTCATTTTCTCCCCTGACTGTAAGACTTCTACAGTGGCTGACCATTCTCTGCCTCGCCACTGGTAAGGACTCCAGATAGCACATCGGCTGCGCAGGATCGCAGAGCACACACTTCACGATTCTCCACCAGCAGTCCCGACTGACCTGAGCAGGAGGCTTCTGCTGCCATATGTTGAGGACCAAGACAACACAACTAATGTGTGAAGGGTGTAAACCAAGTGAAATTGTAATTATACACGTAATCAATACAAGTCACTTGCAGTATTTAAAATGTCACACACATGACTGGAGCTGTGCCTCTTGAATCTTGTTACTGTGAGAACCACTTTCTTTTTCCCCACCTCCCCTCCCTTCCTGTCCATCTAGGTAGAAGTGGTCGCTCTAATGAGCAGTTGGCTCATTTAAAACCAGAGCTGCTTGTGTAATTGGTTTTGCCCAATTAAACCTCAACATTCCTTGTCTTCTTAGGTTAAGATCACTCTTTGGAAAGATTGTGCGTACAGAGCCAGCAGGCCTTCCCTCTCACTTGGTTTGAATTATCAGTGGACAGAGTACTCACTCCGAAGCACAGCCCCCTGTGAAAATAGCTTGATGTTTTGGCGGCAAGTTGTAAAGCCTGTGGCTTTCGGAATCCGTAAGCCGTAACCTCAAAGTGCTGTTTCAGACGGGCTTCCGGTTTTCATTCATCACTGGCTGACCGTGTGGGCAGATCGCTTGCCAAGTGTCCTCAGAGCAGGGCAGCCTCCACACCTGCGTACCAGAGCCGGCAGGAACAACAGGGCTTGCTTCTGGTGGGCTGGCAAACCTTGCCTACCCTGGCAACAGGCCATGTCAGGATCAGAGGTGTGGCTCCCCATGCTGCCGTGTAGCAGGCAATAGTTTACACAGCATTCCTGAAAACAACGGACGGTCTTGTAGAAGGAATTTAGGGACAAGCCACGATATTTGCCCGTAGTGCCAGAGGCATGGCATCTGGAGGTGTCCACACTGAGTCGTGCCTTTGTCCTCCCCAGCGGACAGCACCTTCGACAGTGGCCAGGGCTCTACCGTGTACTCGGACTCCCAGAGCAGCCAGCAGAGTATGGTGCTCAGCTTCCTCGTGGAGACGACTCCCACCCCAGCCTCGTGCGTATGCAGCCCCCCTGTGAGTGAAGGGCCCGGCCTGACCCACAGTCTGCCTACACTAGGGGCCTTCCAGCAGCCGGCCACCGTGGTAAGTCGAGAGCCGCCTCTGCTCTGTCCTCTTGGCCTCCTGTCTAGGCTGTGCTAAGTATGGTCAGGGTTAGAGTGGCCTGTCATTGGTTCCCAGCCACATCTCCATGGGGAACTTGAGGATGCTGTCCCCAGAGGGCCATCTTTTCTGGGAGCTGCAGAGCTGAAGGCTGAGGAGCCTTAGATATATGAGGAACTCCTGGATAAAGAGTATGGAGTGTCTGGGAACAGACCTTAGGGGATTGTTGGGGGAGCTGTGATAGAGCCAACTCGCCTTATCCTAGGTGGTCGCCAATACCACTCAGGTGCATGATGCTGGTACACTGGGGTCCTTTCTAGTCTCTCCCGGGGATGACAGGAGTGTGTCAGTTGTGATAATGGAATTTGGAGCTTTTTATTTTATTATTATTATTATTACTACTATTTTTATTTATTTATTTATTTTTGGCTTTTTAAGACAGGATTTCCCTGTGTGGCCCTGGCTGCCCTGGAACTCACTTGGTAGACCATATTGGCCTAAAACTCAGGGAGATCCACCTTTCTCTGCCTCCCAAGTTCTGGGATTAAGGGTGTGCACCACCACCAGCTGGAACTTTGGGTTCTCACCAATGCCCAGCTTGCTGGGGAATATCCAAGACCCCCTGGCATGTCTCCCTCGGGTGGAGGCGGCTGTTACAAGTCAAGGGGGTGAAAAATGGGGTTGGAGCAGGGAGACATTTTCAGTATTAGTAGAAGGCAAGAGAGGCTGTGAGGATTCCCGATAGGCAGTGTGTGATCTGGGAAGTCAATGATGGAGGAGTCAGGCAGGGCCTTTATTTTATTTTGTGTTTGTGTATGTGCTATGTGCAGGTGTGCACACCCTTGTGTGTACACATGGAGACCGGAGACCCATATCAGGAGTCTGTATCTTATTTTTTCAGACAGGGTCTCTCACCAAACTTGGAACTCCCTGGCTGGCCTACAGGCCTCTAGCATCCTCCCTGCCCCTTGCCTCCGATCACTGAGAGTACAGGTGCACTCTGGATCCATACTCAAGTCCTTAGGCTTGCATGGCAAGCTCCGTGATTGTTGCCTTTTCTCTAAACACTAAAGAAAATGCTTGTTTCACATTCCTTAGCACTCAGCCTGAGGATTTGCCTATGACCTGGGTGGCTCAGTTGAGTCCTGAGAAGGCGATGTAGGCCCAAGGGTGGGCTCGATCTTCCCCATACCATGTTGGTAGCCTCTGCTGTCACAGTCTTGGGCTGCTGTGGTGACTTCTTGGTACTGGCTGAAATTCTGCTGTGTGGCGTTTGTCCTCTGAACACACAGGTTCTCCTCCCCGTGTCCACATAGAGTGGAGCAGTTACAAAGACCCGGCAAGCCTTCTGGAAAGCAATCAACACTGGGTTGTGTCCGCCTCTGCTTCCCTCAGCCCCGGGATTCACGGCAATGCACACATTGGCAATTTTATTCAATTTACAAAATGAAATGAGGTTTGGTTTTAAATGGCCGGAAGACCTCATATAAGAGGACTTGCTTCTCCAGAGGCTTGTTCTTACAAGGTTGCCCAGCTGGGGCTGAGCCAAAATGTCCTGCCTGCCTCTCTCATACCTTCCAATCCTGGTTAGGGCTGCCTTGGGCCGTGGAATGTACTGGCTGCGCTGGTCCTCACCAGGTCCCTTCTGTCCTATGGGTCCTTCAGTGTCACTCTCCACATGTAAATCAGGAGACTGGGCAGAGATGACAGCTGTAGACTCAGGACCAGAACACTTTGTCCTCTTTCCCTGCCTCCTGATATAAAGATAACTTAGACAGAAAGCATGGCTGTGCTGTGGATGGTACATCCTGACCTCTTGGTATTTCCTGAAGACGGCTGCTGTGGTGATGCACTTCTGGGATTCAGTGGGGAAAACAAACAGGGAGGAGAAGGAGAGGGAGGACGAAATGGAAGCCCACCAGAGTAAAGGGTCACTAGGCCCTGCCTTTGCTTCTGAGTCACATACAGTGACTCAGCCTGTCCTGGCCTGGTCTAGCTGAGGTCAACTCACCTGCCTATGGCTTTATGTAAATCCTACTTTGAGACTTGATCCCAAATACACCTAGTCCCCCACATTCTTGCCTAAAGCACCAGGAAAGGAGAAGCGAGAGGATGTTTTGGAAATCCCTGCTCCTCTGCCCCCCAGCATTGTCCTAGAGAAGTCTGCTGGAGAGCGGTGGACATCAGTCCCTCCTCTGAACCTGTGTTCAGAGGTGCTCCCCACAGCCCCTACACTACCAACACCCTCACTGTTGTAAAGTAAGCCCTGCATAGACAGAGGCTTTCTCGTAAGTACTACGGACTCTGTCTCTGCACCGTGAAGATGCTTTGAGCAAAACACAGTAATTAATACAGGGCTGCAGAGGACCTGGTTTGATTCCCAGCATTCACACGGTGGCTTACAACCATCTGTAACCCTAGTACCATGGGATCTGGTGTCTGCTTCTGGCCTCCTCAGGTACCGGGCATGCGTGTGATGCATAGACATACACGCAGGCAAAACACCATGCACATGAATTTTTTATACAAAACAAAACAAGGAACCCCACAAAATATTGACAAAGTAGCAGCAACTCCTCAGCCGTCCTTGGGCTGGTTTCCTGTTCTTTTGCTGGCTGCATGGACCAATGCCCTCCCTGTGTGCGGCCCTGCTTCTGTCCCCTAGTGGCTAAGTCTCAGGGGCCCTTTCCTTGCCAAGGACTTCACTGTAGTGCTAGCTTTGTTCCCATTATCTGTGTGCTGGTACCTTCCTAGTAGCTGCAGGCTATATGTTTGTATCTCTCCACAATATGAACTATCCGTATCAGTTCATCCTCTACAGTCTGAATCATGTCTGTAATAAGTTATCCACAGCCTATATCCTAAAGAGTTTTTCTACTGTGCTGAAAATCTCTGTGGTGATCCTTCTACACGGTTGAGTAATACTCCGCGGGGCTTAGGTTCTAAAGCATCCCCTGCTGGGAGCTGTGGCCATATGTGGCTCTTCAGTACGGTTGATGGTGTTGCAGGGACACCACACCTGGCGTCTGCTGAGTCACCTGTCTCAGAACAATGTTCCTGGTGGGGAGGGGGCTGGGCACAGGGATAAGAAAGGTCAAGGGGTAGGCACTGAATGTAGCCTCCACGTCCTCTGCAGCCTGGCCTGTCTGTGGGCCCTGTGCCACCCCCTGCCCGCCCTCCACTCCTCCAGCAGCATTTTCCAGAACCTTCTATGAGCTTCACCCCTGTGCTGCCACCACCCAGCACCCCTGTGCCCACGGGCCCAAGCCAGCCAGCACCCCCAGTCCAGCAGGTAAGTATGGCACTTCATGTTGTCCCCTTAAATCGTCCCCTTAGGGGGGAGGTCTGTAGTTTGTAACACAAGGCCTGCTCATGGAAAACTGCTTACCGGTAATGTTTTTATAAGCCGGCTCCTGATTAGCAGGAGTTTCGAGGAATCTATGTGTGTTTGTGTGAGCGGTATGTAGACATATGTTGTGAATGGAATTCACTGTGTATGTGAGTGTTGTGTGTGAGAACATACAGTCTTGAAGTTATGCAAGTGTGTATACGCAAATGATGTGGCCATTGTCTGTGTGTGTGTGAATCTGAATGTGTATGTGGGAGTGTATGTGTAGGGGAGTGTATGTGTAGGGGAGTGTATGTGTAGGTGAGCGAGTGCACACACATACAAGCATGTGTGAGCATGTGTGAGGGGCACTGGATTTCTTCTGTGTCTGAGCGCAGGCTTGCTTTTCTTCTTCCAGCCTCTTCCAATGGCCCAACCACCTACCCTGCCACAGGTCCTGGCCCCACAGCCCATGGGCACTGTCCAGCCAGTACCCTCTCATTTGCCTCCATACCTGGCTCCAACCTCCCAGGTAGTGGCCCCTGCTCAGCTGAAGCCTCTCCAGATGCCACAGCCACCTCTGCAGCCACCTCTTGCTCGAGTTCCTCCTCAGGTGCCTCTGGCCCACAGCCTGCTCACCGGGGTGGGGTACCGGGCCATGCACCGGGCCTGTTCATGCGTGTCTCCAGGGGCTTCTGGCTAGGGAGGAAGGCTTAGCAGCATGGTCTCGTATCCTGTGTATTGTATGTCTCATGCTTCAGGACGCCTGTGACCTCCAGAGCAGGGCAGGGACCCAGGCATAGCCTCTTTTGTCTGGTTTCCCTCTCTCCCAGGCGGAGATCCCTCTGGGTGTGAGTGGTATATATGGGGGTCCCTAAAGGAGGGGGTGAGGCAGCTGGCATCTCATTATTACTAGATTGCTAACCAGGACAGGAAAGGGTTGGTCCAAGCCAAGAGCAAGGCTCTCCTTGTGGCGACTAGGTGAGCATAGAAAACCGTCTGCTTGCTTCGGAGGATTGTCCTGCAGAGCTCTGAGAAGCCAGCTAAGGGTGACTCCTTAGAAGTGTATTTGTCACTGCAGGTGGCATTCAGCTGTTTGTCACATGCAGCACAGCGGATTTGTGAGGTTTTTTGTGCCCTTGTAATTGTGCAGAGGTGTAGTTAACATGATACTTGTGAGCAAGCAGACAGAGCATCGCTTAGGGGAATAGCTATGGAGGCCAATGTGTTTACCCCTCCAGGTCAGGCAGTACCTGATACAGAGAGAACAAACAGAAGGTTCTGGACTGTATACTGTTGAAAGGCCAAATGCTGCAGGGAGTGAGTGGCATTGCCTCACCTATCAAAGAAGGTTATGCTGAGAACCCTCCAATGGATGAAACCCCAAGTCTCATCCTGTGGCTTCTGTGGAGCTCCTAGGATGAGACTTGAGGCTGATGAGAAACTCGGTGACTGGGCTAGCCCAGTAGCTTTGATAGTCCCGGTCTTTCCAAATGAAAGTGCTCGGAAGCTCCAGAGCCCTGTGGTCATTCTCTGATTCCATATGAGAACGATCCTGACTCCCTCGGAGCCACCAGCCAGCCCACTGGAGATTTGAACACACCGACCCCTCCGTGCTGATGCCGGGGGCGTGTATCCAGCGGGCGGGTCTCCTGTTCTGCATCAACCTGTTTATAATGCTTTACAGCGAGTAACTAGGAATCACTTCATCCCCAGCAGCTGTTTGGGAGGCTGAGCCACTTCCCACAGATGCTGCGGGCCCCCGTATGGCAGTGTGACTAACATGCTGCTATACTTTTTCCAGATGCCTCAAATGCCTGTGGTTCCCCCCATCACTCCCTTAGCAGGACTCGACGGCCTCCCTCAGACGCTCACTGACCTGCCAGCTGCAAACGTGGCCCCTGTGCCACCACCTCAGTATTTCTCACCTGCTGTGATCTTGCCAAGCCTCACAACACCCCTGCCCACATCACCGGCCCTGCCTCTGCAGGCTGTCAAGCTGCCTCATCCCCCCGGAGCACCCCTGGCTGTGCCCTGTCAGACCATCGTGCCAAATGCACCGGCTGCTATCCCCCTGCTGGCCGTGGCCCCACAGGGTGTGGCTGCACTGTCCATCCATCCAGCAGTGGCCCAGATCCCAGCCCAGATCCCAGCTCAGCCTGTGTACCCAGCAGCCTTTCCACAGATGGTACCTGGAGACATCCCGCCCTCACCCCACCACACGGTGCAGAGCTTACGGGCCACCCCTCCACAGCTGGCCTCACCTGTGCCTCCTCAGCCTGTCCAGCCCAGTGTCGTTCATCTACCTGAGCAGGCTGCTCCAACTGCTGCCTCAGGGACCCAGGTAATCTACCGTGGGGGTAGATCTCAGTGCCCAAGATCCCCGGGGCCAGGTTTAAGATGTTCTTGAGCTGTTGCCTTCACAAGGCCATAGCTCCTGTTGGTACCTAGACTCAAAGGCATATAGGACCAGGCAGGAAGGCAGTTCTGTCCTGTGGTTAACCTTCCTCTCTCTCTTTATTGTTTTTAGCATGTATTTAATTTTATGTGTATGAATGTGTTGCCTACATGTATGTAATGTATTATCTGTGTGCCTGCCTGGGGTTGGCACAGGGTGTCAGATTCCCTGGAACTGGAATGGTTGTGAGTCACCATGTAGGTGCTAGGGACTCGAACTCAGGTCTTCTGCTAGAGCAGCGAGTGTTCTTAACTCTAAGCCGTCTTCAGCCCCCAGTTAGCCTTTCTCATGAAGAGACTGTTGGAGACAGAGACCTGAGCCGGTGTGGAGTGTCTGCTGCCTTCTTGGGAGCTGGGAGCATCAGCTTGGGATGGCTGATGTGTTCCCCACTCCTTCCCTACCTCTGCTTTGTGATGAAGCACTCCCTCTGCCTCCTGCCAGTTCTGGCAGTCCCGTTGCCTGAAGTGACCGCTCTGTGGACACCAGGACTTGCATGTACCCTAGGCTAACTCCTCCCAGACCACAAAGCAAGGCAGAATGTGCATTCCTATGTGAACAAAGAGGAAAGAAAAGAGGGAGAGCAGTAAGGGGGTCTAAGGATACTGAGCTGCCAGGCGGAAGATGATGGTCAACTGCCCTGGTGCTGGGTGAAGATTCATACAGTGTGCCAGGCTGACTATGAACAGATGTTGTGGTGTGTAGGGATGCTTGCCTCATGGCAAGAGGCCCGCCGTGTAGCTTCACACACCTGCATAGGACATTTATGTTTGGGTTTCTAGTCTGTTCCATTTAAACCTATGTGAGGGGAATGGAAAGCAGACCTGACTTCCCTCTGAACTCAGAGTCCATTCATTAGAGGCCGTCTCTACTTGGATGTAACCCACTGGGTACCTGCCGCAGCTACTCTCTCCGCCTGGCAGCACCCCACCCCACCCCCACACACTTGAGCATCTCCCCACCTGAGAGATTCTCCAAACCTAACCTCACCCCAACACTAAGCCTTGACATCTCTGAAGCTGAGACGTGTCCCCTGCCGTTTGAACCTCTGATGTGAACCGACACCTCCTTCTGACTCTGCGGTGAAGGGTCCAGGGGGAACAGTCTGCTGCCAGGTGCTACACGGCTCAGTTTCGCACTGCTCACTCGAGTGCGTGTGTACACAACCCCCTCAATCTGACTCGTCCTACTTTCTCATTTCTGGAGACATTCGTGCTTGGAGATGGGGGCGGGAGTCGTGTTTATCGGCCCGCAGAAAACATTTGTCTAAAAAGCCAGTGGGGAGGAATTTGTTGGTCCTGTGTTCTCACTGAGTGAGCTGCAAGTGTGAGGTGTCAATGGCTGCTGAGCTCACAGATGGTTGGGGTGAGGCTAAGCAGCCACTGTGTGCCGGAGAGCAGGCTCTGGCACCATCTCTGGGTTGGGCCTTTTGTGCTGCTGCTGCTACTGCTGCTGGCCTTTCCGATTGCTACACATTGATGGGTTCTGCAATTGGCTAATAGAGCTTCTAAAGATTTATTTTATTTTCAATCTAAAAAAAAGATTTATTTTTAATCACATGTCTAGGTATGTTCATATATATGAGCGGAGGTGCCCACAGAGGCACTGGATCCCTATAGAGACGGGGTTACAGACTGTTGTGAGCTGCACAACAGTGAATGCTGGGAAGGGAACTTGGGTCCTTGGCAAGAGCAGTATGCGCTCAATCACTGAGCCATCTCTTCAGGCCTGGTTCATTATTTTTAAATAGCATATGTTTATTTATTTAATAGGAGAAGTTGTTCATGTGTGCCACGGTACACATGTAGAGGTCATAAGACAACTCGCAGAAGTTGGTTTTCTCCTTCTACCATGTGGGTAGCAGGGATCAAACTCAGGTCATCAGGTTTCATGGCAAGGCCTTTACATTCTGAGCCATCTTGCTGACTGTCTTAAAGTTACTATTACTGTGATAAAATACTGTCACCAAAAGCAGCTTAAGGAGGAAGGGGCTTATTTGCCTTATACTTCCACATCACTCTTCATCACAGGAGAAAGTCAGGACAGGAACCCAAACAGGACAGGAACCTGGAGGCAGGAGCTGATGCAGAGGTCATGGAGGGTGCGGCTTACTGACTTGCTCCCCGTGGCTTGCTCAGTCTGCTTTCTTACAGAACCCAGGACCACGAGCTCAGGGATGCCCCCCCACCCACAATGGGCTGGGCCTCCCCCATTGATTGCTAGTTAAGAAAATATTCTACAGGCTTGCCTCCAGCCTGATCTTAGCAAGGTATTTCCTCCACCAAGGTTCCCTCCTCTCTGACTCTCGCTTGTGTCAAGTTGACATGAAACTATCCAGAACACTGACCCCCTTCTAAATTTTTTTTAAATTACATTTAGCTTCTAGAAGTTTATTGATAAGCCGGTCTGACTGCCCTCGGGCATCTCTTCCAGCAGAGGGAGTGTGTGTGCAGGAAAGAAGTGGCCTCTGACCCTGCAGGGGTTGCTAACCAAGTATAGGTCTCAGTGAATGTTGCTGTTCCCTTTCCTGAGAGTAAGTGACAGAATTTCCAAATTCTCAACCCATCCAGGGCCATGGATGATGTATCCTCACACTGAAATCTATGGACTCTTCTTTCTCTCTTATTTTTCACTTCCAAAGAGCTATTTAAAAGACACAGCCACGGGGCAGGAGAGGGGGAGGTAATTATCCAGAATTCCGCAGCACTTAAGAGATGGCAGGTATCTGAGCACTGTGACTAGGAACAGATACCCCATGCTCTGAACTAGGTCCAAGGCCAGAGAAGCAGGACATTGATATCCCAGGGAAACCGCCAGAGCCCAGCTTAGATCCTAAGTGTATGTAGCCTTCTGTCTCTTCATCTGGGCTTCTCCTGAAGTTCTGAGGAGTCTAGGTCTATGCATCCCCACACGAAGGTGTGTTGAGTAGGCTCACTTCTGCCAGATCCACATTCCAGGTATGCTTTAAGACAAGGATTGTTTTCGGGGAACATGTAGATAGGAAAGGGTCATTCCTCCATCCTTCCTAACCTGTGTGCTCACTTACGTAGCTGGGCACAGCCTCTGCCACTGCCCCCTGGCACCCAGCCTGTGTTTTTATTTATCCCTTGTGCCCCCAGGTCCTGCTGGGCCACCCTCCTTCGTACACCTCGGACGTTGCTGCCCCAGTCTCTGCCGTGTCCCTGCCGCCTGCTGTTCTTTCTCCTCCTCTGCCAGATACTCTGCTGCCTACTGTCCCTGAGCTCCTGCCCAAGCTCCCCAGCTCCCTGGCCCCTACAGTGGTCGCAGCCTCTCAGAGTGTGCCCACCCAGACCTCTACGCTCCTCCCGCCAACAAACCCACCTCTGTCCACTGGGCCTGCAGTCGCTGGCCCCTGCCCTGCTGTCCAGCTGATGGTGGACGTGGCCCAAGAGGTGTGTGTGCCTTTGTTCTCTGCTCGAGCCACTGGGGTCTCAGCCCTCGAGGTGAGGGAAGCTTGCCTGAGGCACAGTGTGTCCTGGAACAGATTCTCCAAGCTGCTTGGCCTCTCGCTCTGCACTGGCCCACATTAGGAGGGCGAGCATGAAATTCAGAAATGGGTTTTCCTCAGAGAGTGTATGCAGGTTGCCGAGGGCTTTCACAAACCCTGTGTGTCCTTTTTAGGGACTGATCAAAGTAGGTTAGCAATTTGTGGAAGGAAGCAACCCCAGGTTTCAAGAATCTGCTTGCCTCCAAGCCTTTCAAGATTACCCTTGCCACACACTGGGCCCTGTGTGGAGAGAACCTCAGAGGAGGTGGGGAGGCAGCTGCATGCTGTGGCTGGCCTCACCACTGAGGGGTGGGGAGGGGCAGATCAGCACAACGGCACAACGTAACCCTGTCCTCTTTACTCTGTTTTTATTTTAGGAGCAGGTCTCACAAGACAAACCCCCTGGCCCCCCACAGAGCTGCGAGAGGTACCGCTCTGCCTTGCCCTCAGGATGGGTGGGGTGCAGACTCAGGAGCCAGCTTGGCCCAGCCTAGTGCTCGGCACTTTCATTCAGATCCTGCCCTAGTTTGCCAGGACACTATCAGGATTTTTAACAGATATTGCACACACTCCCTCTTTTTCTAATCTGACCCAGAGTGGCTCAGGGACCGTCTTTCCAGTCTTTGTCAATCCAGGATGAATCCTGGTTGTTGTCAGCCCCTGCGAGGCTGTGGGTCCTGGCACTAGACCTCGTCAGTCCAGGTTGAGCCCTGGTTGTTGTTGGTCCCTGCTGAGTTGTGGGTCTTGGCACTAGACCTTGTGCTGAGGACATTCCAAAAGGAGAAGGTCATGGGCAGAGCCTCGGTACTCTGTGGTATGCCGAGGCCCAGATGTTCAGGTTTCCCCTCCTGTGATCTGGGGTGGCAGTGCTGGTCTTATTGAAGTGGGTATGGGAGGTAGCTGGGATCCCACCTTCCCAGAATATTGGATGATGTGCATGCAGGAGGCTTAGCAGACCTCACAGTCCTCACAGGCCTAGAGTGTCTGAGGTCTTGTTTGCTCAGATGGGGAAGGTGAAGTGCGCAGACCCATTTCATAGGCAAAAGGCCTACAGGGCCATCCAGCCCATCACTGGGAAGCTAGTGCTTCCCCTGACCCCTGGGTGGTGCAGAATGGGAGGAAGAGAAGTCTCGGGTCCCCTTGCAGGCTGGGTTCCACCATCTCTACAGGTCACAACTTTAGGCACTTAAGGCTTTAAAGCTCCAAGGCTGGACTGGCTAGCATGGATTTTCTGATTAATCCATGTATGTTGTTAATGTTCTTGGTTTTCCCTCAGCTTTGGAGGTTCTGATGCCACCTCTGGAAGAGATCTGAGTGACATCTGTGAAGGCACCTTTGGAGGGGGCAGGCTGGAGGGAAGGGCCGCCCGAAAACACCACCGTAGGTCCACTCGTGCACGCTCGAGGCAGGAGAGGGCCAGCCGGCCCCGGCTCACTATCCTGAATGTAAGTGGCTGCTGTTTGGGGCACATGGGTATGAAGTCCTCTGCAATCTGACCATGACTTCCTGCAGGTGTGTAACACGGGGGACAAGATGGTGGAGTGTCAGCTGGAAACGCATAACCATAAGATGGTGACCTTCAAGTTTGACCTTGATGGGGACGCTCCAGATGAGATTGCCACATACATGGTAAGGCTGGGTCAGGGGTGAGGCCACTTTCTTGAGGTCCTTAGACACTCATAAAAGCTAAAACGTTGAGTTCGGACCTGCATGGAGGTGTTTGGGTGGCCTGTGGGTCGGGCACAAAACTTAGCAACTGTCCCCAGAGCTGTGGATACCCAGGGAGAGCATCAGCTTCCTGCAGGTGGTTTTTGTGTAAGGACAATTCAGGTCCAAAGCACCTGTGCAGTTCTCAATCTAAATTGTGTATTTTTGATCTCAGGTTTCCCCTGGATTCCGACCGCCCCCCTCTCATTTTATTGCTTTTATCCTCCTATGAACTCCATAAAGGATTGCGTCATGCATTTTAAAGCCAAGTTATCTAAAAGCTCTCCCACTAAACAGTATGTAATGTCCAGATGGTTCATGTGCCGTCCATGCTTGCTGTGGCTCTCTGTCTTGCTCCCTCCCCTGCTTTGGGGTTGGAGGCATCCGAAGGCTCCAGTGGAAGCATGGATGTCGATCGATGGTGGAATGGGGTGCGGTGGGAGTTACTTGTCTCACTGCCGAGACAAAACCCCTGACAGAAGAAGGAAGGAAGTGTTTAATTTAGCTCACGGCTAGGGAAGGTCTTGGCAACAGGAGTGTGAGATGGCTTGTCACCTTGCACCCACAGTCAGGAAGCAGAGAGGGATGAATGCTGGTACCCAGCCAGCTTTCTCCTTTGTATTCAGTCCAGCACTCCAGTCCACATTTAAGATGGGAACTTCCCACCTCAGTGACCCTTAAGTAGGAAGTCCATTATAAACATGCCCAGGGCTTTGTCTCCTGGGCCATTCCAGGTCCTTTGACTTGACAATTAATATTAATAATCACAGGTGTGAATTAGACAAGCTTTGCCTCATCTGGGACCATCTTGCCACATGTGGAGTGGGACCACCTTGTCACATGTGGGGTGGGACCACCTTGTCACATGTGGGATGCTCCAATCTTTGGGTCTTGGGCTTATTACCCTGGCAGACCATTGTAAAGAGGAAACCAGATGTTTGAACTAACTTGGTTTGGGTGTCAATTTATATTTGAACCCTGAAATTTTATGTTTTTTCTCTGTTTTACTTTTAAATGTGTTTTCGATCTCTTTAATTTCTTTTTAAGAGGAAGAAGCATATTCCTATCAGGAAGCCATAGGGGGCTTTTGTTTAGTTTTTCCAGATTTACAACACTCCATATGCTCTGGCATGCTTCAGCCCGTGCCACCTATCTGGGTGCTCTTGACCAGAGCTGCTGCACTCTACCCTCAGGTAGGCTGCAAGCCACACTCAGGGGTAGCTAAGGATGGCAGCCTCAGCCTCATCTGGGGGACTAGTTGTAATCTGGGGGGTGTTGTCTAGGTGATTGGAAGAATACTGCTCTTCAGCTATCTTGTAGGAGCCCACAAAGGATGGATGGTCCAGGCATGTGTAGGCTACACATCTGTATGAATGGGAAGAAATGGTTAGAAAGAACGAGTACTGGAGACCCCTAGGAAAGAAGACAGTTGGTATCTCTCCCTGGAGCTCTTTATACAGGGAGAGATAAATCATGCTGAATCTGCCTAAGGCAGCCGAGACACAGTGGGCCAAGGTCACCCACAGGAGCATTAAAGGCAGTGACTGTATCCTGGTGAGCCTAGCCCAGAGGCCCTTATCCAGTATGGTGGTAACCCCTCTAGTTACCTCTATATCCCAGGCCTGGACTGGTTTTTTGGGTTTTTTGTTTGTTTGTTGTTGTTGTTGTTGTTCCCACTGCTGAGTGAAGGGTGGAAGACAGTCAATTCTACAAGAACTCCTTGACCATGAGGAGGCAGCCAATGTAGGCATTATAGAATCATGGGTTTCTGGACTCAGACCTGGCCTGCCAGGAAGACAGTATCTGGTATAAGTGGATGCTGAAAAGCCCTGTGCTTGGACACCAAGGTCCAAAGATGATTAGCTGGAGAGATTGTGGTACAGTTCCTTACTGGGACAGCAGCAAGGATGGGACCCAGAAATCTGCCTGTTCAGTTCAGTTGAGTCTGCCATGGCCAACTTTGGAAGAGCTGAGATATCCATGTGGCTTTAAGGCAAGAGCTCTGTGAAGATGAACTGTAAAGAGAGCCCATGGGAAAGATTTCTGGGGAACCAGTCATAGTGGTGCATACCTTTAGTACCAGCACTTGGAAGACTGAGTGTCTATGAAAGTTAGAAGCCTGGTCTACATAGTGAGTTCTAGGACAGCCAGGACTACTCAGTGAGACCCTGTCTAAAAACAAACAAATAAATAATAATGATGTTATTATTATTATTATTAGGTGTGGCTCATCTGATGCATGTCTCTACTAGGACCTCTGCCCAAGACCCAGTACTGGTGCACCTATTTTTCTTGGAAATTCTTGGGCTAGCCTGGGGTTCAGTTCTTGTTCCAGGAAAACTGCCACATGAGGCCATCTGGTTGTGTGAGATAGAATTTTCAGCTTTAACTGCCTTCCGGTGTCTCTGGAGCCATCAGCTTCCTCCCTTGGCTGTTCAGACCCAACCAGGGGACATACCCTTTGTCTTGTCTTCCCTTACTACCCAGGGCAGGATAGAGGTATGTGTCTCCTTGATAGATCCCCCAAGGCTGTCACCAGCACTTCCATGTCTCTTTGTAGGTAGAGCATGACTTTATCCTGCCCGCTGAGCGAGAGACATTCATCGAGCAGATGAAGGACGTCATGGACAAGGCGGAAGACATGCTCAGTGAGGACACGGATGCTGATCATGGCTCAGACACAGGGACCAGCCCTCCACACCTGGGTACCTGTGGTCTGGCCACGGGGGAGGTGAGAGCCAGGTCCCCAGGGCATGCTGGTGGATGCAGCAGGCAAGAGGCTCAAAAAAAGCTCTCAGTGAGCAAGGCTTCTGACCCACAATCCCTTTCCCTCATGCAGGAGAATGGACAGTCCCAAGCCAATGCCCCTGTCTATCAGCAGAATGGTAAGTCTGTCTCAGAAAGGTAGGGAAGAATCATTTCCCTGTACCCTCTGTGCTCTAAAGCAGGCATTTGACAGAAGTTCCCTGTTGAGCCTAGCAGCACGGGCTTTGGCCACTGCACCAGAAGGATTGTGGGAGTGGTGATGTCAGTCTCTCAGCTGGTTATGGCTACCCTGTCCCAGCAGCCACTAACCTCTGGCTTCCATCACTTCCTTCAAGGCTGCTGCTGTAGATACCCCAAGAACTAAATCAAGCTTTTCTGAGAGTCTCCAGCGGCCAGTAAGGCTCCTGGGCTGGGTGCCTACACTCTTCTGGTTGAAAGAGTGGATGGCAGTCTTTTCCTAAGGCCTCCTTATCAAGGGGCCTACAGGAAGTCATGGAGCGAAGCTGTTTAGGATTATGAGGGAGAGCTTGAGTCCCTGCCCACAGATAGAATAAGCTCCCTAGTGTGCCTCCTGAGGTCTGGTACAGCCCCCTAGCCTAGAGGTACCGGCTCCCTTTCAGCATCTCTTTATGCTCTGTTTCCCAGTCTTGCACACGGGGAAGAGGTGGTTTATCATCTGTCCGGTGGCTGAACACCCAGCAGCAGACACTTCCAAGTCATCACCCCCACTTCCTCTAAGCTCCCTGCAGTCAGAAGCCAGCCAAGGTAGGAGTACACAGAACCCAGACCCTCTTCCATAGCAACCCAGGAGCTTCTGTCTGTGCAGCCCTGTGCTTGGATACGCTGGGTACCGGGTACCGTGAAAGCAGCCTCTGCGGACCTATACCATCGCTCCAAAGCTCAGGACAGCCTACGGGCCATGGTACCATTTCTTCCTGTTCTCTACTGTTTTCGTCAGGGCAGCGCTGGCCTGAGCTATCATTATTTTTGCCACTCACGAGAGGTGCCAGCGTAGTGATTGTATTCAGTGTCTCTCTCACCTGTCTCTGTCACCTTCAGTACACCCATGGTGGACATGCTCTCTGGATCTTGCTCTGCACGGGGAGATGGGATCCTGAGACTACATGATTCTCCGTTGTCACATGGGTGGCAGTCTGTGCTAGTCTTCTGAGACTGCCTGCACCTATCCCCATGGGTATCTGTGAACTTTTTCTTAAGCTTTAATACTTCATCACTTGGCGAGAAAGCTGATCGTTAAATAGCCTGGGTTTCCGTCATACTACATTCATGAAGAGGATATGCAAGTCAGTTTGTTTCCTTATTGTATGTTCCCAGTGAATTCCATTGTACTTCTGGAGATTTGTTACCAACCGCAGGGAGAAGGTCACCTTAATAGTAAGGGTCAGTGAAGGATGCTTGGGGTGAGTCGGGAGGCCAGGGGCTTGTGACCTCACCTGAAGAGTGACTTTCACAATGAGTGGCTCTTCACATAATCCATTTTCCTTGGCTTATACACACTCCCTGGTTTGAGGAAAGTCCAACATCTGTCACAAGGCAGGTAAATTTTAGCGTGCCATCGGGTAGAAGGACCACAGAGTGTCACGTGTGGTATGACATTAACAGATAGTAAAGTGACACTAAGAGCACAGTTAAACCCTCACCCTTCATCTACATACTGATGACCCTGGAATCCATAGAAAGTTTGAATATGGTGGGGATCCGGGGTGGAGAGGTAGGTGACAGATGTGTGTGGTCTTTATTCACAGAGGAGGACCAAAAGACTCAGTCACATGTCAAAGGCACTAGCAATCTGAAGACAGTGAAAATTTATCAAGTCCTAATTAGGGGTACAGAAACCAGATATAAGCTGAGTCTCCCATCCTACATAAGTGTCTGAGCAAGGCAGCAGCTAATACACTGGAGAAAGAAGAGCTGTAAAGTCCAGGCATCGGGTGTCCCTGCTGAGGCTGTGCCTGCAGAGAGGAACCCTGGTGCCTAGGGAAATCTATGGGGCAGGAGCCAGCTGAACCTTGAAGGGAGAGCTCTCAAGCTACAGTAGCATCCCTGAAACATGCTGATTTTCTTATGTTCTCCACTGCTCAGCCCGACTTAACAATGTCATAAAACTGACTGGTTTCTGACCAGTGTGGTTTGGAGCAGGAAGTCCAAGGGAACCAAGAAATATCACAAGGGCACAAAGTAGAAGAAACTTGTGAGGTAGTCTCAGTAAGCTGAAGTCTTTGATACACCCTCAGCTGGTGTGTGTGTGTGTGTGTGTGGCTGTGTGCGCACACAGGTAGCACCCTGATTAGCATATTAAACTGGGAATTAAGCTAAGGGATAAACCCCATCCAGGTTCCTGACTGGCTTCTAAGTGACTATATCAATTTCAAGTAGATTAGTACTGAAAAAAAAAAGTATTGGAAATTGAACCAGCTTGTAACAATGGCCCATAGAAGGCTAGCTGCAATTTGCAGGTTACTATTCCTGGTCATGTTGACCATGGGCAGAAGCAAAAATACTAGCATTCACCATAGCAGCCAAAAAATTTTTTAAGTTTGCTATGTCATTCAAGATATTGATAATAGAACCCAAAATTACTTGGCAAGTAGAAACCTAGGAAATGTCAGCTTTCTGGAAACAGCCAGCCTGCCCATTAGTGAGATGACACAGATGTTGGATTATCTGGCAACCATTATAAATGTGACTGTGCCAACAGTCACAAACATTTTTTTTTTTTTAGTCACTTGAAACAAATGTTAAGTAGAAGGTGTCAGGGGAAGAAAGAGACAGAGAAGAAAAGGATGCATGCAAGTTTTAACCCTAAAAATTGAAATATTTATGTGCAAATTATATAGCTGGAACACAGGGGAGAAAAGTGGAGTAGGGCTGGAGAGATGGCTCAGCGGTTAAAAGCACTGACTGCTCTTCCGGAGGTCCTGAGTTCAAATCCCAGCAACCACATGGTGGCTCACAACCATCTGTAATGGAATCCGATGCCCTCTTCTGATATGTCTGAAGAGCTACAGTGTACTCATATAAAATAAATAGATAAATGGATAGATGGATGGATGCATAGGTAGATAAAAAAGACATCTGATTTAAAAAGAGAAGAAAAGTGAGGTAAAATGAGCAGAGCTTCAAGGGCCTGCCGAGGCTCTGACACTGTGCAGAGCTCAGGAGAGGAAAGAGAGTACAGGAAAAGATTAGAGAAAGTCACACTTGAAAGCACCTCAAGTTTTGCCAGAGGCCGAACCTGGATATTTGGGAAACCAAGCAAACCCCACGCAGGTGAGACTAGAGAAACCCACACCTAAACACAGCGTCAGTCTGCTGGAAACAAAAAGGCAAAGACAGCCAGCAAACGATGTCACCCAAAGGAAGGACCTTCAGAGAGCCGCAAGTTTCTCAGTGAAGTCAGGATGTCCAGAAGCAAGCAGACACATTTGAAAGGCAATGAAAGACCCCAAGACCTCTCTGTGGAGAGAGAAAATGCCCCTTAGAGACAGAAACAAAATGGTGCCATTCTCAAATGAAGATGGCTGAAAGAATTTGCTTCCAGAGCAAGATTCAGGATCTTCAGACAGAAGGGAGACAACCCCGGACAGCGCCATCAGTAGGAAGAACAACAGTGTGTGTGTGTATGTGTGTGTGTGTGTTTGTGCGCGCGTGCGTGTGTCTGTGTGTGTGTCTTTGTGTGTGTGTCTGTGTGTGTGCATGTCTGTGTGTGCGTGTGCATGTGTGTGTGTCTGTGTGTGTCTGTATGTGTGTCTGTGTGTGTGTGTCTGTGTGTGTCTATGTGTGTGTGTGTCTGTGTGTATGCGTGTGACTGTGTGTCTGTGTGTGTGTCTATGTGTATGTGTGTGTCTGTGTGTCTATGTGCATGTGTGTGTCTGTGTCTGTGTGTGTGTCTGTATATGTCTGTGTCTGTGTGTCTGTCTGTGTGTGTGTGTGTCTGTGTGTATGTGTGTCTGTGTGTGTCTGTATGTGTATGTATCAGGAGAGGGTTATAACAGACCATTCCCCTCTTGAGTCGGTTGAAACGTGGCAGCTGAAATTTCAGAACCACAAGTAGCAGATCTTTTCATCTGCGTGGATACAGAACACAGCTGTGGGAGGCAGGCAACGTAATCTGAGTGTAAGGTTTCTGCGGTCCAGCTCAAGTGACTCTGAATGGACTGTGTGTTCCAATGAAGTCGAAGAAGATTGGGGAGTTGAGTGTGTGCTTTGGAATTCCTAGCATAACCAGTAAAAGAACTGTTCAAAAAGATGTACTCAAAATCATAATAAATAAGATCAAATAAAAAAATCAAATAATCCAAATGAAAAGAGAGGAAAGAGAATGAAGATTAAAAAAAAAAAAAACAAACAAGCTTTAGAGGGGAAGAAAAATCCCTAGAAAATAAAATGATAAACTTTAAATGGCACAAATTTGGGCGGTGGTGGCGCACGCCTTTAATCCCAGCACTTGGGAGGCAGAGGCAGGAGGATTTCTGAGTTCGAGGCCAGCCTGGTCTACAAAGTGAGTTCCAGGACAGCCAGGGCTACACAGAGAAACCCTGTCTCAAAAAAACCAAAAAAAAAAATAAATAAATAAATAAATGGCACAAATTTTAAAATGGAGTAAGAAACCTAACAACTTGAGCTAAAGAGATGTGACTGCTAGGAACTTAAATAGTGTATGTAGGTAAAAAGGTGGAAGAGGGCTGGAGAGAGGGCTCAGTGGTTAAGAGCAGGTGCTGCTAGGGCCTGGTGTGATGGAGCATGCCTTTAATCCCCAGCACTTGGAAGGCAGAACCAGGTGGATCTCTGTGAGTTCAAGGCCAACCTGGTCTACAAAGCAAGTTCAGGACAGCCAGGGCTCTGATACACAGAGAAACTCTGTCTCGAAAAAGAAAACAAACAAAAATAAAACAAAAAACAAGAATACTTGCTAGTTTTTCATAGGACCCAGGCTTGGTCCCCAGCAACCACACAGTGGCTCACAACTGAGATGACTCAAGATAAATGTGCTTGCTATCAAGCCCTAGGGCCCAAGTTAGATCCTAGACCCATATGGACAGAATCGACCTCTGCAAGATTTCCTCTGACTGCTACACTTGTGCCATGGTATGTGTGTATGCCTGCACACAGATGTAAAACAAAGACAAAAGACAGAAAATAACACTGTTGAGGATGGGGTGCAATGGGGAGCCGTCTGTACGTTTGGTGAGGATGTAAATTAGTACGGACGTTATAGGAAATGGCAGGCAGTTTCTTCAAGAAGTCAAAGCAGAACTGTTACATGACTTAGCAGCCCCACATATGGGAGTGAGTGTTCAAGTGGACTGAGAGCACATTCTGGAAGAAATATCTGCTCTCCCGTGTTCACGCAACATCGTTTGCCATAGTCAAAGACATGGACACAAATGGAATGTTAACAGAATATTGGATAGAAAGAACATGTGTATATCTAGTAGACTACTACTGAGCCATTAAAAAGGGAAAATTGGCAACAACATGAATATCCCTGGGGGTGTTATGTTGAATGAAAGAAGCCATTCACAAAAGCACAAATGGCGTGCGATTGTACTTTTAGGAACTGACTGAATAGTCAGAGTGGTGATTGGCAGGACAGGCAGTGACTATATAGCAGGTTTCATTCAGTTATGCAAGCAACTACCGTGCTGTGTATTTGAGAATCTAAAAGGGTTGACTTCATGTTAACTGTTAACACAGTCATAAGTCAGACCTCTCCCACTCCCCAAGGGAGGAAGGAAGGAGGGCTCATTCATGAGCATTAACAGATTCCAGAGGAGAGACACCATTCCCCACCTTGGAGGCGCCTTATCAGCTAGAGGTTCTCTGTGGCCAGCCGCATCTTTGGGTGTGTACCTTGCTGGACAAGGGCACCTGTGTGCTACCACCCATGGATCGAACCATTTCAAACCATAGAAGCAAGTATACTGTTTAGAAGACATGCCAGCGCCATCAGTAGTACCACAGGAGGGAAAGTTTATCAGTCATTGACCTTTGATGGGGTTGGGATGGTGGAGGCTCTGTGTGGATCTGGGGACAAGAGAGGGACTTCAGATCTTGGTAACCACCCCAGGTTATGGTTTTCATTGTGTGTGTGTGTGTGTGTGTGAGAGAGAGAGAGAGAGAGAGAGAGAGAGAGAGAGACTGAGACTATGTACAGGTATGGTGTTCGCACATGTGTACACATGTGTGGAGGCTACAAGTTGGTACTGGGAGTCTTGGTTGCTCTCTACTTTTTTTTTTTTTTCTGAGAAAGGCCTCTCTCATTGAACCTGAAACTTCCCAATTTGGTTAGGCTGGTTGTCCAGTGAGCTGCAGAGATCAACCTGTCTACACACATACACACACACACACACACACACACAGACACACAGCACTGGGATTATAGACATGTTTCCTTCTAGGTGGATACTGGGGATCTAAACTCAGGTTTGCACTTCGATAGCAGGCGTTTTATCTGTGGGGCCAACTCCTCAGCTAGTCTTGTACCTTATGTTCACATTTGTGAAAGGACACAGGGCTTCCATTTTGAAAGTGAGAAATGGGTTTGAGACGTGCCACAGCCTGTCCCTTCCCCTTGATTCTCACCACGGTCCTTGACACTGCCTTTAGGGCCTTGGGTGTTACAGCAGGACACTCACAGTTGGACTGTCTTACATGATGCCCAGGGCATTCACTCCTAAGATTCTTTGCTGATTCTGCTTTCTGAATGCTCCAAACACTGGGCATCTGGTAGATTGGAAGGTTCTGGGTTTCACCTTGCTCTGGGGCATGGAAGAAAATATAGCTCACTGTTTCCCTCGACATCTTCCCTTTGTGAATTCATGTTCAGGTTTTGTCCAGCATATAGGCAGTGTAGGCAGATGGGTGGTAGCGAAAAGGCCATGCATGACAAGTGCTGCAACCAGATGGCGGGAACGGGATGGTGTGGAGTATCATAGGGGCAGAGGTTCATAGGTGATCATCCTGGGAGGCTGACAGCACTGGGCATGAGGGGACAGGGTGGCAGACAGGAACTTGGCCCCTTGGGGGAACAAAGATAAGTTTAAGCAGGTAGTCATCGGCATAAACAGGGAAGAGCTGGATGAAGAGAATCAGGGCAAAAATGCCAATCAATCCCTTTTTCTTCTAGACCCAGCGCCCTATCCAGACCAGCTGTCCTTGACGGACAAACCTAGTTTCCCAGCTGTTCAGCAGCTCCTGAGCCAGGCAGGCTCCAGCAACCCTCCTGGTGGAGCGTCAGCCCCCTTGGCCCCATCTTCCCCTCCTGTGACTACTGTAATCCCGGCAGCACCAGCCACCAGCACCGTGTCAGAGTCGGCAGCAGGGACTGCCACGCAGGCAGGAGGTCCAGGGACTCATCAAGGACCAGCCAGTGTCCATGAGACCCTCCAGCCACTGGCCGAGACACACCATGCCCAGTGTGCTGCCCAGCCCCTTAGTACTGGCCAAGGACCTTGCACCCCAGCTCTGGAAGCCTCTCGCTGCTCCACAGGCCTGGGGGATCCCATCTCAACAAGGGAGGTCAGCACTCAAGGAGAGCCCCTGCCTGCCTCAGTGCCAGAGCCCAGCCCTCCCACTGGGGCCACACAATCTGTACCGGGTCAGCCCCCACCCCCACTGCCTGTCACAGTGGGGACTATCAGTCTGGCAGCTCCCCAGCTCCCCAGTCCCCCCCTGGGGCCTACTGCTCCCCCACCACCCCCCTCAGCCTTAGAATCTGATGGGGAAGGGCCACCCCCTAGGGTGGGCTTCGTGGACAACACCATCAAGAGTCTGGATGAGAAACTGCGGACTCTGCTCTACCAGGAGCACGTGCCCACCTCCTCAGCCTCAGCTGGGACCCCCATGGAGGCAAGCGATAGAGACTTCACCCTGGAGCCCCTGCGAGGAGACCTTCCCTCAGCCTTGAGTGACAAGACCCCAAGCCTCACCCAGCAGACCCAGCCCTCAGTGAGTAGTTTGATTCACCCAAGTACCCACTCCCTGGCCATGACTGGAGGTGGGCAGGCATCCCTGCTATGCAGGGCCTGACTGGCTGCCTTGATGACGTGCCCGTGGTGTGTGTCACCAAGCGATTCAGCTCAGTTGTTCATATGGAGGAGGCAGGGCAGGCCAGGGACAGTTCCAGTCATAGAGGTAACAGATCGGTGGTTTAGGATTTAGTTACCGAGATGTTGATAACTGAGCTCACATTCTCTTTTTTTTTGTTTTTCTTCTTTCAGTTGGAAAAGTCAGAAACGGCCCCTGCAGGATGGGCCCTGGCCCAACGGGAACAGGGTGCGTCTTCTCCAATGACAGGTAACATCTCAAGATCAAAGAAGTGTGGGCTATACTCTGCAGGTGCCACAGGCCTTCAGGAAACCAGAGCCTTCGTACCCTCATGCTTTTAGGGATGAAATAGCCCATCGAGTTTCAGAAGGAACTGCTCTCACAATCCAAAGAAAGAGTCCTGTCTGGGGATGTGAAAGCTAGAATAAGAGGGAGGTGTACTAGGGCCCTGTAAGAAACATATCTAGGCTCCCAGCTCCCTGATGACTGGGCAGCTAAGGAGAGAGAGGGGTGGGGGAAGGAGAGGGAGGGGGAGAGGGAGGGAGGGAGGAAGAGAGAGAGAGAGAGAGAGAGACAGAGAGAGAGAGAGACAGAGAGACAGAGAGAAGAGAGACACAGACAGACAGACAGACAGACAGACAGACAGACACCCCACTGCTTTCTTCTCTGTGGCCCCAGTAGTTGTGCACCTTGAGGGGAACTCTTACTTAGGGTCATGGGTTTGGTGGGGTGTAGGGTTGTAGACCCATGTCCACTCCACCAATGGGCACCACTACTTGGAAAGGTGGAACTCCAGGGAGTTTGACTGCACTTATCCCACAGGGATACCTGGGGGTGGGTGCTGGGCTGTAGGGAAGCCCTGAGGCACCGCTCTGGGGTGGGAAAGTGCAGTCTATGATTTGAGGAAGCTGGAGCTGTCTGGGAGGGGATCCCTGGGACGAGGCTTGGGCCGTGGGGTTCTCTGACCCTTGGACACCCAGGCACTGCTGGGAGTTGCAGAAGAACAGAGAATGGAGTGGGGGATACCACGGGCTGGGGAACAAGGGGTGCTCCTGCTTCTATCACAGGGTGATTCTCCTTGGCTTAGGCTTTATGACCGCTCTGGCTGGGAGCACGGAGAGACCTCCTGTGGGAGATTAGTCTGCGGCTCTGTAGGCAAAGGCCTTCCTCATGGCTCCCCAAAAGAGGTTCCGAACAGTTCATTGTCAAGGCAGAAAATGGATGTGTAAAACCATATCCCCTCTCTCTGCATGAGCCTGAGATTAAATACCTTTTGCAGGGAGGAATATCAGGGAAGGGAAGTTTATTGGCTAAGCCCTCCAGGTCTCTAGGTACCTTATTAGCATGGAGAACTCTGTTTTGGGCCTATGTGACTATAGGTCACATCTCTTTTATGTGAGAAGCATGGCACATGTTCCAAGTCAGGAGTCTGGCAGGGAGCTGGGAGTCACCTAAGCCTCAGCTGTGTGCCCACTGAGTCTCCGGGTCTCGACCTGCTCTTCATTACCAAACTTCCTGGGAATGGTTTTACATCCCTCAGTGGGGTGTGTAGAGGTCAAAGGATAGTATGCCGCAGTTGACTCCCTCCTTTGATCATGAGGATCTTGAGAATTAAACTTAGGTTACCAGACTTAGTGGCAAGTACCTTAACCCACTGAGCTATCTGACCAGCCCTTTTTTCTTCTGAGATAGCTGTGTAGCCCAGGCTGGCCTTGCACTTGCATTGATCCCTGCCTCAACCCTCCTAGTTGCTGAGATCACATGGTTCTTGATTTGTCATCAAACATTTGAGTCGTCACCCTAGGAGTCCGATCTACTTTCTAAGGTGCCAGGACTCCTCACCAGATTTCGTGGGGATCGGTGCGATAAATGTTATGACCCAGCTGGACCTGGCGAAGGAGACTTCCATGTTGTCAGTAGCAGGTGACCCCTCAGGTCTGAACTGCCTTCGCCTGAGAGGCGCAGTCCAGCTCCACCTGGTGGACCCAAGGGGCAGCTGTGTTGGTTTCTGGGCTAGTGCCTCCAAGAGGTTGGAGGCAGCTCTTCAGTTGACCCTAACCCAGTGCCTGCCCTGAGTTGAGGTCTCCATCGCAGATATTTTATAAAATAGGTAATGAAGTCTCTGTGTCCTATAAGAGGTATTACCTGTAATCACAAATCTACTCAGAGTTCCAAAATCATGGTAGGCAATAGAGGGATTGTTCCAAAAAGCTGACTGATGATCCAAGTCTAAACCGGTGAACTTTTTTTTTTAAAGATTTATTTATTTTTATTTGTATGAATACACTGTAGCTGTCTTCAGACACACACCAGAAGAGTACATCAGATCTCATTACGGATGGTTGTGAGCCACCATGTGGTTGCTGGGAATTGAACTCAGGACCTCTGGAAGAGCAGTCAGTGCTCTTAACTGCTGAGTCATCTCTCCAGTCCGAAGTTTATTTTTTTTAAGACAGGGTTCCTCTGTGTGGCCCTGACTGCCCTAGAGCTCATTTTGTAGACCAGGCTGGCCTTCAACTTCGAGATCCCTCTGCCTTTGCCTCCCAAGTGCTAGGATTAAAGGCATGTACCACCATACCTGGCCCCTAACATGTGAACTTTATAACAGGCACAGAAATAGACAGAATGCAGTTGGTACTGAGGGCCTGTCACTGGAGGAATGGAAAGATGAGGAAAGGGATCAAGTGTTGTCTACAAGCAGGGAACATGTAATAGAGACTGGATTTGGGTCTCCTCTGGAATGGGAGGTTCCTATATAGAGTATACGGGCACACTCGTGTCGTGAGTGACAGACACACACTCCATGTGTCTGTCTGTGGTTTGTCTTGGTGTGTGGTGACTCCCCAGTACCCCATGGAGTCTTTATCGGTGTCTGTGTTCTCCCCTCCCCCATCCCAGGTAGCATGTGGCCCAACTCTGGCTATAGCCTACCTGAGACTTTCCACATCCTGAAAGGGTCTCTCTGCTCACACATACTTGTATCTGGGATTTTCTCTTTGGCTCTTCAAAGCAGCCTAAGGAAGCCTGCCAGAAACATAGTACTATCCTTCTCTGAAAACAGAGTACTAGGGGAATGGTGTGTGTGTGTGTGTGTGTGTGTGTGTGTGTGTGTAGCAGGCATTCCCTATCCCCGACTAAATAGGGCTGAGATCTGCTCTACAACATCCTCTGAAATCCTCCTAAAGCCAGAGGAATTGGGGAAAAGGTTTCAACCACCAGAATGTAGTGTCCAAAGTAAGGGTAGTCCACCTGACACGTCTTCCCTTCCCCAGGCTTGTGGATGTCTCCCAGGATATGATGTCCCCAAGGTGCCCCAGATAGAGTACTACAGTGCATTCTCAGTCTTCAGAGCCCCTGGAATGTCCCCCTCCCTGCCCAGTGGCCATACTCCCACTGCATGGGCCTCTGGGCTGTGAGCCATCCCTTACTATTCTCTCTCCAGCTTCAGTAATGCTGTCGTCTTCCTACAGCAGAGTCATCTTCCAGCAACACACTGGGCTGTGACAGTGACACAGGGCAGGTGGCCTTGGACTCCCCTACAGCACCCAGTGTCCCCCAGGTAAAGGAGATGCTTAACACACACTTAGCCAGAAGGGGGCAGGGGATTCTAACCTCAGCTGCTTCTCACAGACTCTCCATTTCTGCTCCTTCCTCAGGATGCCTCTGTTTCTTCTGTCCCTAAACACATGGATCCCAAAGATCAGAAGAGTAGTGTTCCCAGAGAAGCCTTGGTAGCACCCATGCAGAGTGGTCCAGGGACCTTCACAGAGGGCAGCCCAGCCCAGCTGCGTGGCACCCGGGACTCCGGGTCTCCTCATAAGAGGCTAGGGCAGCAGGACAGCAGTTCTCCGGCCAAAACTGTGGGCCGCTTCTCCGTGGTCAGCACGCAGGACGAGTGGACTCTGGCGTCACCTCACAGCCTGCGCTATTCTGCCCCACCTGATGTCTACCTGGATGAGATCCCCTCTAGCCCCGAGGTGAAGCTGGCAGTACGGCGGGTACAGACAGCCTCCTCCATCGAGGTTGGCGTTGAGGAGCCTGCCTCTAGTGACTCTGGGGATGAATGCCCAAGAAGGAGGACCCAGGTGCAGAAGCAGTCCTCCCTGCCGGCTAGTGGTGGTGTGGCAAGTGACTTTGTGAAGAAGGCCACTGCCTTCCTGCACAGGTCTTCGAGGTCTGGTTCGCTGGGCCCTGAGACACCCAGCAGGGCAGGTGTGAAGGTTCCTACCATCAGTATCACCTCCTTCCACTCCCAGTCCTCCTACATCAGCAGTGACAATGACTCGGAGTTCGAGGATGCAGACATAAAGAAGGAACTGCGCAATCTGCGGGAAAAGTACGTTTTGGAGGGAGGGCATGGCTCACCTAGCCAGAGTGGGGCTCAGCCAGCCAACACAGGGAGGGGATGGCAGCCGACAAGCTGGGGAGGGCTCATCTAGTCAGCCTGGTCCTAGCCAGCTCTATTGGATGGAGTTTAGATCAAGCCATGAGGTGTCTACTGGTGGGCTCTAGTCAGGGCAATGGGACAGTGAAGAGGCCAGTTAACTTCTACCCTCCAAGCTGAGGCCTAACTAGGATGTCTTTGCACGGGGGCAGCCATACTCTGCCACCTGCATGACCCTTGTCGGCTCTTGGAGTGCGCGCTGGGATCAGGAGACCTGCGCCTTCTTCAGGCTATCCTTTCTCCTCTCCTTCCTTCCCTATTGATCTGCCCCTGCCTCTGTCTGTCTGAGTCTGTCCCTCTCAGCTTGCCTCTCACCCAGAAAGTACTCACTCTGCCCCTCTATGATCAGGGGTCACTAAGCCCTTCGGTGGGGGAGGGTAGAATTTGGCAGAAGCGCTTCTGACATTCGTGGCCTGTGAGACCCCACCGGTGGCTGAAGGGCGGGGATTTGCCTCAACTGTCCCAATGAGCTCAGCAACTACAGGTGCCCTGAGAGGAGGAGACACTGATAATGCAAAGCCAAGCTTCTGTAAGACTGTGAGGGGGAAGGGCATGAGGACTGCCAGTCTTGGGGCTCTTAGCAAGGTAGTCCCAAGTGACCACAGTGGAACTTCTATTGAGGTGAGAAAATGGAGGAGCGGGCACCACCTGAGACCTACAAACAGATCTGTGCTCTGAATCCTAAAGAAGGAGTCTTGTCTGCTGACCCCTACAGACCCACAGGCAGACAGCCTTCCTCTGGAAATATACTGCTGTCTCTCCCTAAATTTGCAGTGAGAAAGTAATTTCTATTTGGTGTTTATTGATTGCTTTTTGTATGTATGAATGTTCGTGTGTGTGTGCACTAGTATGTGTAAGTATGCATATATGCATGCACACCTCTGTGTATGCAAATGAAGAGTTCAGAGAGTCAAGATCAGGCATCTCATCACTTCCCCTCTTAGTTTTAAGACAGAGTATCGCACTGAGCCTGAGGTTCACAAATTTGTCTAGACTTTCTGGCCAGGATGCCATAGACATCCTCCTGTTTCTTCCTCCCCAGTGCTGGAGCTACAGGTGTGTTGTGGTTATAGGTGTGACAGAGTTACAGGTATGTTGTGGTTACAGGTGTGCCAGGGTTACAGGTGTGCTGGGATTACAGGTGTGCCAGGGTTACAAGTGTGCCAGGATTACAGGTATGCCAGGGTAACAGGTGTGCCGGGATTGCAGGTGTGCCAGGGTTACAGGTGTGCCAGGATTACAGGTGTGCCAGGGTTATAGGTGTGCCAGGATTACAGGTGTGCCAGGGTTATAGGTGTGCCAGGATTACAGGTGTGCCAGGGTTACAGGTGTGCCAGGGTTACAGGTGTGCCGGGGTTACAGGTGTGCCGGGGTTACAGGTGTGCCGGGGTTACAGGTGTGCCGGGGTTACAGGTGTGCCGGGGTTACAGGTGTGCCAGGATTACAGGTGTGCCAGGATTACAGGTGTGCCAGGGTTACAGGTGTGCCAGGGTTACAGGTGTGCCAGAGTTACAGGTGTGCCAGGATTACAGGTGTGCCAGGATTACAGGTGTGCCAGGATTACAGGTGTGCCGGGGTTACAGGTGTGCCGGGGTTACAGGTGTGCCGGGATTACAGGTGTGCCGGGGTTACAGGTGTGCCAGGGTTACAGGTGTGCCAGAGTTACAGGTGTGCCAGGATTACAGGTGTGCCAGGATTACAGGTGTGCCAGGGTTACAGGTGTGCCAGGGTTACAGTTGTGCCAGGGTTATAAGTGTGCCGGGGTTACAGGTGTGCCGGAGTTACAGGTGTGCCGGGGTTACAGGTGTGCCGGGGTTACAGGTGTGCCGGGGTTACAGGTGTGCCAGGATTACAGGTGTGCAGGGTTACAGGTGTGCCGGGGTTACAGGTGTGCCGGGGTTACAGGTGTGCCGGGGTTACAGGTGTGCCGGGATTACAGGTGTGCCAGGGTTACAGGTGTGCCAGGGTTACAGGTGTGACAGAGTTACAGGTGTGTTGTGGTTACAGGTGTGCCAGGGTTACAAGTGTGCCGTGGTTACAGGTGTACAGGATTACAGGTGTGCAGGGTTACAGGTGTGCAGGGTTACAGGTGTGCAGGGTTACAGGTGTGCCGGGATTACAGGTGTGCTGGGGTTACAGGTGTGCCAGGGTTACAGGTGTGCCAGGGTTACAGGATTACAGGTGTGCCAGGGTTACAGGATTACAGGTGTGCAGGGTTACAGGTGTGCATGGTTACAGGTGTGCAGGGTTACAGGTGTGCCAGGGTTACAGGTGTGCAGGGTTACAGGTGTGCCAGGGTTATAAGTGTGCTGGGATCACAGATGTGCTGGGATTATAAGTGTGCCGGAGTTACAGGTGTGCCGGAGTTACAGGTGTGCCGGAGTTACAGGTGTGCAGGGTTACAGGTGTGCTGAGTTACAGGTGTGCAGGATTACAGGTGTGCCGGGGTTACAGGTGTGCTGGGGTTACAGGTGTGCCGGGATTACAGGTGTGCCGGGGTTACAGGTGTGCCGGGGTTACAGGTGTGCCGGGGTTACAGGTGTGCCGGGGTTACAGGTGTGCCGGGGTTACAGGTGTGCAGCGTTACAGGTGTGCAGGGTTACAGGTGTGCAGGGTTACAGGTGTGCAGCGTTACAGCTGTGCCAGGGTTACAGGTGTGCCGGAGTTACAGGTGTGCCGGGGTTACAGGTGTGCCGGGGTTACAGGTGTGCAGGGTTACAGGTGTGCCGGGGTTACAGGTGTGCTGGAGTTACAGGTGTGCAGGGTTACAGGTGTGCCGGGGTTACAGGTGTGCAGGGTTACAGGTGTGCCGGGGTTACAGGTGTGCAGGGTTACAGGTGTGCAGGGTTACAGGTGTGCCGGGGTTACAGGTGTGCATGGTTACAGGTGTGCGAGGATTACAGGTGTGCCGGGGTTACAGGTGTGCAGCGTTACAGGTGTGCCGGGGTTACAGGTGTGCAGGGTTACAGGTGTGCAGGGTTACAGGTGTGCAGCGTTACAGGTGTGCCGGGGTTACAGGTGTGCAGGGTTACAGGTGTGCCGGGGTTACAGGTGTGCAGGGTTACAGGTGTGCAGGGTTACAGGTGTGCAGGGTTACAGGTGTGCCGGGGTTACAGGTGTGCAGGGTTACAGGTGTGCAGGGTTACAGGTGTGCAGGGTTACAGGTGTGCCGGGGTTACAGGTGTGCCGGGGTTACAGGTGTGCAGGGTTACAGGTGTGCAGGGTTACAGGTGTGCCGGGGTTACAGGTGTGCCGGGGTTACAGGTGTGCCAGGATTACAGGTGTGCCGGGGTTACAGGTGTGCAGCGTTACAGGTGTGCAGCGTTACAGGTGTGCCGGAGTTACAGGTGTGCCGGAGTTACAGGTGTGCAGGATTACAGGTGTGCAGGGTTACAGGTGTGCCGGAGTTACAGGTGTGCAGGATTACAGGTGTGCAGGATTACAGGTGTGCCGGAGTTACAGGTGTGCAGGATTACAGGTGTGCAGGGTTACAGGTGTGCAGGGTTACAGGTGTGCAGGGTTACAGGTGTGCCGGAGTTACAGGTGTGCCGGGGTTACAGGTGTGCTGGAGTTACAGGTATGCTGGGAATCCAAGCTCAGATCCTCATGCTTTCATAGCAGGCATTTTAGTCATTTTACTCATTAGGTCTTTGATATTTTTAATTTAATTAATTAATTTATTTATTTATTTTTGGCTAAAGAAAGTTTTTTACAAAGCAAATTTAGAGAGCAAGACTTAACACCTCTCCTATAATTCCAGCTCTCTGCAAGCTAAGCTAAGAGGCTTGCTGAAAGCTCAAGGCTAGCCTAGGCTGCATATGGAGCCCCAAGCCAGCCAGGGGTACACAGGGAAATCCTGTCTTAAAACAAGAGATTGGCCACCATTGAAGATGTAGGCAGGAGGTTAGCACTTGTCTTCTCATTTTCAACTGAAAACCACCTGTTTTCCCAACATAAGCGATGGAGGAAATAGGCTGGGGGCCGTGTCAGCGTGATACCCGGCTCCTAGGTACAGTGAAGTTCAGCTCCTACCACAGCAGGAGGGTAGCAGGGAAGGTAGTAAGTGAGACCCATAAGTCCCAGGGACCCGCATTCTTCCCTCCACTGTCCTGGAGACTGCCCTGCCCACACCCTGACCTATCTGCAGTCTAGCTGCCTTCTACCTGCACCATAACCATGACAGTAGCCCTCTGCAGTAGATCCAGTGAAACCGTTCATCAGTCACAGTCTCACACAGTTGCTAGCCGTGCTCAAAGTCATCTTCCCGCTTCCTCGGTTGCTTTTCATGGGGGAAATAATACACTTTGCCCTAATAAACAGAGGTAAGACCAGCTGTGCACAGTGCTGCACACCTGTAGCCCCAGCACTTGGAGGTACAGCCAGAAGAATCCTGAGTCCAAGCTCATAGCAAATCAGGGGCCTGCCTTGCGTACGTGAGACCCTGTCTGAGAAAGAGACAAAGGGAGGTAGTCTTGGTTCAGGGTATCTACTAATTTTCGCTATAATGGTAAGCGGAAGTATAGGTGTGGGATAATCCATGTTTCCTTGGCTATTGAGACAATTTAGTGACCATGAATCTGGATGTCTGGAAACTTGACCTACTCACTCCCACCTGACTTAGATAGGGCCATTGAAAGCCTGCAGACAAGGTGGCATTCCTTGTGCTGGTGCAGCCTAGCCTTTCCCTGAAAGAGAAACCCACCTACCCTGCCTCCTCTCTTCTGCTCCAGGCACCTGAAGGAAATCTCTGAGCTACAGAGCCAGCAGAAGCAAGAGATTGAAGCCCTGTACCGACGCTTGGGCAAGCCGCTCCCTCCCAATGTGGGGTTCTTCCACACCGCACCCCCTATGGGCCGCAGGAGAAAAACCAGCAAGAGCAAATTGAAGGCTGGCAAGCTGCTGAACCCCTTGGTGCAACAGCTCAAGGTCGTGGCCTCCAGCACAGGTCTGCTGCTTCTATGGGAGGGCTGTACCTGGGCTGGGGAGGCCAGGTGCCCGGGGGACCCTGAGTTAGCCTGAGAGGCTAGCTCTGGGTTGGTATAATATCTCCAGACCTGGAAGAGTGTGGGGTTTTTCCTGGATCTCCTTATACTGGAGCTGGGAGTCTCTGCAAGACCAGGGAAGCCCCAGGCCTCCACTCTAGTGCCAATGGAATGGCCTGTGTAAGGATAGGGGCTGTGTAGAGCCAGGCTTTGGTCCCATGTGGAAGGAGGGAGCCACTCCTGGACCACATTGCACCTAGGAAGCCCCAGGGCACTCCATCCCTGTTCCTACATGTAGGATAAACCCTGGGATGGAAGTGATGGCTTTCTCTGGCCCGATAACTCAGGCACACATTAGCCCCTGCTTGCTGGGTTTCAGGTGGCTGCCTTTTTTGGGCATGGAGAGGATGGGCTGTTCTCCAGGCCTTGCAATAGTGGTACCCAGTCCCTGGTGCTGCAGAGGCCGGGCACCAGGCAGCACCCTTTGCATGTCAGGGTTCCCTTGGGGCCCCTAGAGCTGTGGTGCAGGGTGCACTCTGAGTGGGAGGGGGGAATCCATGAACCCCAATCTCCAAACATGACAGATGGGAAGGCACTACTGAATGCCCTGCAAGTACTCTCTAATTGTGAACCACTTGCAAACTGCGCGAGTAATGTAAACAATGCCAATCCCAAAGCTAAGGGGAAGCTCTGCAGTGGCATGTGCAAAGGCCATATCACTGTGAGCTCACACCCGTTACCTGCCACTTACTTGCACAGCAAAGGTCTGGCATGGCACTGGGACTTGGTAAAGGGGGACACTTTCTTTGATTGGCCCAGCACTTCAGACCAGGAGCTTGTCTGTAAACTGGTTTTCTGCAAGAGACTCAACTTCCCCAAGGTCACCCAGCAGAGAGCAGGAAGCCAACCCAGCCATACCCTTCCCTGCCCAGTGGCGCCTCATGGTGCCTGTCACCTCTTCTCCCCCCCTCGCCCAGGTCATTTGTCTGACTCCAGCAGAGGCCCTCCCACTAAGGACCCTGCCCACGCCAGCACGCCCCCGGGCACCAAGGCAGTTCAGACCCAGCAGCCCTGCTCCGTTCGGGCCTCTCTGTCCACAGACATCTGCTCCGGTTTAGCCAGTGATGGAGGCGGAGCGCGTGGCCAAGGTGATTTCCAGCTTGCCTGTCTCCAAGCATGTGCCAGCCACGTAGGGCCTCAGTGGTGTCCCAGGAGCCCGCCTGTGTGTGTAGAGGGGGCCAGAGCTACAACGAAGGCTGCCTAGCAGCTTTATAAAAACAGAGGAGAAAATTGTAAAGGTGTAGTCTTTGAATACAAAGAATGGAATTGTCCCGCCATGTAAGCGGCTCAGAGGCAGGCGATGGGTTGCTAAAGTGGACCTCAGGAAGTGGCCATGACCAAGAGGGATCAGCCCGATGACTGGGGAGGGGACGGGGCCTGGCATCTTGCTGTGTTCTGCGATGCCTGTTCCCAGGCCCTGGCTACCCTGCCTTGCCTGCTTCCCACAGCAGAGCCAGACGGTGCTAAACACCGGGTCCTTCCAAAGTCCGCGGGACGGCTAGGGGACAAGGGCTCAGCTCTCAGGCTGGGATGTCTGCTCATCACTGCCATGGACGGCAGCGGCTGCTCGATAAGGCGCTTTCCTGTCCTCACCATCTCTGTCCAGAGAAATCATGGTGACCGATAAAGGTGCCCCACCTGCCCCACCCCTCCTCCTCCGGGCCGCTTCTCTTCCGCTCCTACCGTTTGCCTCCTCCCATTCTGTGGTCAGTGGCTTTTGGTGCTCGGGCTGGGCTAGATGGAGCCGTGGATGTTAAGTTACAAGGCTGGTGTGGCTGTTGGTGTGGAGGAGGAATCGCAGCAACCTGTACTTGATAAGTGTCTCTCTGTTTTCTTCCCTTTATATTCATTTGCAGGCTGGACGGTTTACCACCCAACGTCTGAGAGAGGGGCCTATAAGTCTAGTAGCAAGCCTCGTGCTCGATTCCTCAGTGGACCCGTATCTGTGTCCATCTGTCTGTATTTGTTCTTTTGTATTTTCCCACCTCCTAGCCCTTGGTTTCTCCCCTCCCCCACCCGTCTTCATTCCCCCTCATACATTTCATAGGACGCCACTCCAACCCCTAAAAGTCACCTCCTCCATGCAGAAGGTGGACCCCACAAGCCTTTCCCATTGCACACGGTGTCCATAGTCACCCAGCTCCAGGTAGCTGTGTGCATGCTCTTGGCTGCATGCAGGCACCAAAATCATGCGCAACAGCGTACCTACCTCCGCCATGGCCCTTCCACCCCACTCACGCCGGCGCATTCTGCACCCCTCCTGTCACCTCATTTATTTTCTTTTCTTCTGTTGGACGTAGTTTTCTGTTGCAATCGTGGCCAGTATACATGTCTGCTGTTTCCCAGTTCCAATGACAACAAAAAGACAACCCCAGCCTTCTCCAGAGACCTGAATCCCCACCACATGCATGTAGCAGACTTACATAGCCCTAATGTCCCTGGAAGGTGTGACTTCTGTGTAGGGCCAAAGCCCAGCACCCAGCTCTGTCTCCACCCTCTTTCCCATTCCTTGCATGTAGAGATGCTAAGAATGTGCTTCAGGGGTGTTGGGGGTAATGGATCAATGGTACAGCACTCGCCTAGCATGTAAAAGAAAGGCCCTGGCTACTTTTCTATCCCCTGCACTGCAAAACAAAGAACTTGCTCCAGTCAGGGCTTCCTGGTCCTCAGGCCCCGTCATACATGGAGGGCTAGCCCCCTCTGCCATTTCTCCCTACTCTGCTGACGCCAACTCAAAAAGATGAATAGACACCTGCCGTGTTCCACGGCTCTTGCATTGGAACCTACATCTACCTGGTTCCCTGTTCTCTCCCTCCCATCTGGAGCTCTCTGCTCCACAGTCTTCAGCTAGCCACGTGACATCAGGGATGGAGCCAGTGAGGCAGCTCCTCCAACTTCTGCCATACTCAAACCCAGTGCCAGTCTCCCTCACAGACCTTGGGACTTGTTTCCAGTGCCCAGGAGTGTCCACTTGCTGGGACAGACTCACCCTGGTGCGGTTTGTTTTTAACCCTCATAATGATCCAAAGCTGTGGAGCTTTTAGGTTTTTGGTTTTTTTGAATAGGAAAAAAAAAGCTTTTTGACAATTGGCTTGGAGATACTGGTTTGGGGCACATGACTTTTTGCTTGTACAATAAAGATACATTGTGCTTGTGGGGACCCAGAGACCATGTCTGTGGTAGGGACTATTGCCATTCCTGACTCCTTGCATCAGAAGCACACAGTGGGTCATCCTTCTTAAGGTGAATGGGTCAAGGGCACATGGCTATGTGCAAGTACCAGAGGCTTCTTGGCATCTTTGTTCAGCAGTCTGCCCATCTGTGGCACACTGACACCTGGCTTACAGTGCATCTCTCTAGCTTCGGGTCAGTTGTTGAGTCGAGAATGAGGAGGACTGGGACGGCTTCCCCTTGCTAGCCTCATTGTAGCCCCTGCTTGCCCGAGCCCTCTCCTGCTGTGCCTTATGGGCACACAACTCACATGAGGATGGTCCCCATGTATGACAGCACCTGGAACTCTGGGTACATCCTGTCCCCTGGTCAGGAGCACATGGTAATTTGTCACAGCGATCCCAGTCATGGCTCTGAGAGCAACTTTCGTGTCTCAGGTCATGTTTTTAAACGGTGTTCATTGGTTTTACTGTGAGTTATTGACCTGTGATTATACACACACACACACACACACACATTGAGGAGAGGGGACCAGAAGGAAGGAATATCTAAGCAGGCTTGGCCAGGTGGTTTCCGCTGTGGTGCTGCCCACAGTGGTTTGCTGGTTCATAGACTGGCCGACCAAACCACGCTGGACTGGCTCAGCATTCTATAGCCCCTACATGCTCTCAAGTGACTGCCAGGCAGAGCCCAGGTGAGTCCCTACTCTGGTCCCTCTCACTGTGATACATAGTAGGGAGAGTCTTGTGCCAGCCCACTCTATGGAAACGAAGATCCAAATGTCCTTTTATCCTGCATGCTGCTGTCCTCTGAGCTTTAGGGATCCAGGCCTCTCACTAAGATGTCCATTTGTCTGTCTGTGCGATGGTTTCTGGGTAACCTGCAGAGTGTCCTGAAGAGGAGATGTGAGTCCTGTGAGGACTGAGCCTGGAGTTTGTGGGGGGAGAGCAGTGCTTCCTGGGAAGGAGAGAACAAGTGGCAGAGGAGGGAGCCTGGCCAAGAGCCTGAGAGGAGAGAGGGACTTCTGAGGCAGAGTAAGCAGGCAGAGGCTGCTAAGAGCATGCCTACCTCTGTGAAGCTGCGTGATTGCGGATGGCCTTCTAAGAGCATGCCTGCCTCTGTGAAGCTGCGTGATTGCGGATGACCTTCTAAGAGCATGCCTGCCTCTGTGAAGCTGCGTGATTGCGGATGACCTTCTAAGAGCATGCCTGCCTCTGTGAAGCTGCGTGATTGCGGATGACCAGCTAAGAGCATGCCTGCCTCTGTGAAGCTGCGTGATTGCAGATGGCCTGCTAAGAGCATGCCTGCTTCTGTGAAGCTGCGTGATTGCGGATGACCTTCTAAGAGCATGCCTGCCTCTGTGAAGCTGTGTGATTGCGGATGACCTTCTAAGAGCATGCCTGCCTCTGTGAAGCTGCGTGATTGCGGATGACCAGCTAAGAGCATGCCTGCCTCTGTGAAGCTGCGTGATTGCGGATGACCTGCTAAGAGCATGCCTGCCTCTGTGAAGCTGCGTGATTGCGGATGACCTTCTAAGAGCATGCCTGCCTCTGTGAAGCTGCGTGATTGCGGATGACCTGCTAAGAGCATGCCTGCCTCTGTGAAGCTGCGTGATTGTGGATGACCTGCTAAGAGCATGCCTACCTCTGTGAAGCTGCATGATTGCGGATGACCTTCTGGCTTCCAGGAAGCCCAGAGAAGAAAAAAGAGCCCCTGAAGGGTGGGTTGAGCTCAGGTCACTGGGTAAACTGGAAGACCTGTCTCTGTGGAGCCAGACAGAGTAATAGAGGGCTCCCAAGGCAGATTTGAACCTGAGACAAGGGGCAGGTGGAGATAGGCCGTGGGTAGAGAGACCTTGTCTTAGTCAGTGTTCTATTGCTGTGAAGAGACACTGTGACTACAGGAAGTTCTTATAAAATAAAGCATTTGATTAGGACTTGCTTAGAGTTTCAGAGTTATCGTCATGGCAGGGAGCATAGTGGCACACAGGCAGGAGAAGTGGCTAAGAGTTCTATATCTGGATCTGCAGGCAACAGGAAGAGAAAAACATGGGCCCGGCTTGGGCTTTATTTTTTTTTTCTCTTTTTAAAATTATTTATTTATTATATATACAGTGTTCTGCCTGCATGCGGGCCAGAAGAGGGCACCAGATCTCATTATAGATGGTTGTGAGCCACCATGTGATTGCTGGGAATTGAACTCAAGACCTCTGGAAGAGCAGACAGTGTTCTTAACCACTGAGCCATCTCTCCAACCCCCCCCCATCTATCTATTGTCTATCATCTATCTATCTATCTATCTACCTACCTACCTCCCTGGCTTGTGCTTTTGAAACCCCAGAGCCCATTACCAGTGATACACTTCCTCCAACAAGGCCATGCCTCCTAATCCTTCTCAAACAGTGCCACTCCCTGATGACTAAGCATTCAAACATATGAGCCTACAGGAACCATTCTTATTCAGACCACCGCAAGCCTCCAGGGAGTGTAGATCCTAAATTAATTCCCTTCTCCCAGTCTGGGCAGGGTCCTGGCACAGACCCGATGATGCCCTTGCTTGTCCCTCTCTGTGTTAAACAGTGCCACCATGCTTATCCTAAAGAACAGTATTCATAGAACGGAGAAGAGGTGTGAGCCAGAACCCAAGGTCACACTTGGGCTTCTGTAGGTGAGGAACTGTGGGTACAGCCTACTGAGACCCTTCTCTTGTGTCTGACCCATGCTCAGGCAGCCATGGTCACGTCGTGTTTCTTGCTGTGGCTTAAGAAACATGAGGTCTTGGGATGTATCCCCTCATCCTCTTCTCATTTGCCTTGAGTCTGGTTCAGGGACCTTCTTAATCTCTCCCAGTCCTCTTCCACTTTGGATTGTTCTTATCTCTTACTGGTGCTGAGGAAGAATCCAGTGAGGTCCCCAACAGGGCACAAGAGAGACCGCATCCACACTCAGTATCCTGGGCTTACCACTGAGGTCTGTGAATGCCGACATATTACCTCCAGGCTCTGTAAGACCCAGGGATATGCAGCTCAAAGCCAACTAAACCACCCCGCACTGAACCGAGGCATCTTGTTTCTGATCTGATGCTTTGTGGGTATTTTTTAGTTATTTTCTCTGCTTGAGAATAAGATTATCCCTTATAGAAACAGCTCTGGGGGATTTTTGCCTTTGACATCAGGGTATGGTAGAGGGCTAGTGGTCTGTAGTTAAAACTGGCCTATTGGAGGTTGGGATGGGGCTAAGACATCTGGGCTGGCTATAAGGGATGCTGGGCAGGAGCTACTTAGTACCACGAGGGCTTAATCTCTGAGGAGACCTGTTCTTGTGAACCTCATCAATATTTGAATACTGAGATGCAGAGAACAGATGTGAGGATTTGCTCCAGGTTGCACTCTAAGTATCTGTCATAGTCTTCCACTCTGAGCTTTATATCCGCCATGCTTGAGAAGTCCTTGTTGCCAGCCAAGCTCCTGAGGTGGTGGCTGTAGACCGTGGAGGGGGATGTGCTGTCAACCCAGCAGTGGTGCATGGTTTAAATGATCTTATTATGTAGAGACCTCACTTCACTGCAGGGATGAGTAGGGTATCTGAGGGGACCAGGATGGTACTGGTTGAAACCATCTTGCCTCTGTCTGGCTTGATAACTCACCTAGTGCCGTCCTGAGTAGCAGGAGCCCACCAGTGCCTATCCTGGCACAGTGGAAGTGAGGGCCAACTTTGTTCATCAGATACCCCAGGCAGAGATGGTGTTCATGGTGAGAGCCATGTAGGAATATGCAGAATTGTTGGCATCATACCAGATACTCCCTGGAGGCTCTGCATCAATGCAGAGAGCAATGCAGCCTTAGCCTTGACATAGAATGATGAACACAACTGATTTGTCTAGAGGCTGGTGCTGTGTACCCTGGTCATCTGGGGCCAGTTCGGGAGGGATATGGAGGAAGGAGCTAATGACCATGATCACCTGAGTCTGGTGACAGCCACAGCCAGTCCATAGCCAGGACTGAGTCCCGAATCCACAGCCCCTTTTCCTCCAAAAGTGGACTGAGAGTCCCTCCCTGCAACACATGTTATCTTCCAGATCCCTCCTCTCTATCTCCCTTCTTTCTATTTGAAAATTGAAGTACTCGACAGAACACCTCATTTTTTCCCACTGTAGCCTTAGAGACTATAGAGAATAAACTCCATTATAAAGTCCAGTGTGGCTACTTCAGGTTCAACGCACACATCTTGGGCTTCATGACCTCTGGCCACAGGGTGGCCAGCACTTATGTACTGTCCCTCAGGGCAAGGGTACCAGCCCTTCTAGAAAAGTTGTAAGTGTTCAGATTTCCCAAACCTCTAGACTGGCTGACTTGTGAGCCAGTGCCGTGTGTGAGACCACTCCCTTCCTGGGGGCTGTCTAGGGCTGGGGGATCTAAGGGCTGGAGTTCAGACCTGCTATTCTAGTATAGCTTTGCCAAGTGACCTTGGGGAAGTCTGAGCTCTTCCTTGCCAGTTATAGCTCCTAGAGTAAGCCATAGGTTAAGATAGAGTGGCAGCACCTACTCTAGCCCAGGCTGGCCCTGGGTTCCTGGGTTTCTCCATTCCTCTAGACACTGTGTGCTGTCCACCTGACCCTAGATGGGCTCAGGGCAGTGGGGCTAGACCTGCTTAGTGGTGGTTCAATAAGGATGTTTCTCTTTCCCCTGGGGAAAGTGAACCTATAGAAAAGAGGCAGTGTCTCCCCAAATCTGTATCAACCCCAAGACAGATTCTAATATCTCTGTTAGGTGCCCCTGTCTGACCTGGTCCAAGGCAGCCATCTGGGATCCAGAATTGGCCTCAGACCTGCAAAACAATGTATCTTTTTGCACTTGGAAAACCTCTAGTAGCCTTGGTAGCCAGCCCAGGCTGAGCCTGGTTCCATTCAGGGACCCCATGGCTGACTTTCAGTGGGTTCCCCTGCCTCAACCCATGGGGCTCCTAAAGGCCTGGTGTTTGAAACCCAAGCAGTGTGATTTGCAACTTTTTTTTTTAAGTTTGTTTTTTTTTTTTTCTTTCTCTTTTTCTGGAATACGCTTTTAGAGACAAAACACTTCTCCCTGGAGTTTGGAGGCCTGCCTCGGCACCTCTACCTCCTCAGCGAAGCCCATGAGAAGCCTGCACACGAACTCTGGGGATGTCACCCCGTTCTCCCAGGCCAGGCTGGCCTCCCTCTCCGACTGCTGCCTGTGTCTGTCCCCCCCTGCACACTGATGACTTTTGCTTACATGTGGTAGCGTGATCGGTGTGTGCTGTTCTGCCTAACCCTGTGGTCTTGTGTCCTTTGTTCTTCCTTACAGGGTCAGCCCTGAAGCGTCTCTGCCTAGGCAAAGAACACAGCAGTAGTAATTATCTGGGTTTTCTTTTTACCCTCCTTTGTCCCCTCGCACCGCATGGGCTTTGTTGTGGCTAGCGCGCATCAGGGCCTCCTGCTGCCCCCGACCCACAGGGCCCTCTGCTTTGCTTTTGCCTGTCTGGATAGCTGCTCCCTTCCAGCTCCTCTTTGTGTCTCCATGGCTCCTACAGTCACGTCTTATTAGGCCTGTCCTTCTCCACAGTGACCATATAGTGCCATTTATTAATTGGGTCCTTTTTCCAAAACCTTAGCCATCAGTGTTTCTTTGAAGTGCTAACGACTCCGAGGAGGGATGCCCAGGCCACTCACACACACCCCTTTACTCTCCCTTGTCTGTTTATTTTTAATTTTCCCACCCCACCCCCTTTTTTTTTCTGGCTGATAACCTCATATAGCGGTAGCTGTCTGTTGAGTCTCATCACTAACGTGAGTCCTTCGTCTGTGCCTCCCCGTCACTGGCCACTAAAGTTCACTACATTTTGGAACAGCTTGTTTGAAGAGATGGTCATTAGCTGTTTAGGGGTATTTTTTGATGTTTTTGGAGGGGTGTATAAACATTTTAAATTGGCTTATTCAAAATTGCTAGGTGGAATTATGTGCATTGGGAGGGAAGGAGGGGAGGAGACAATTCAACAAGTCCTTTGTTGGCCATTAAAACAGTCTCTCGCTGAAGCAGCCAAACTCTCTAGTCTGGAGACCAGTTCCCAGATCCCCGCCTCCCAGTATCACCTAGCTATAACTTGGAGGGTGTGAAGCCTGCCCAAGGGCCTCTGGGTATGATATCTTTCATTACCACCTCCCCAAATGCTCTGATAAGATCATTGGTACCATTTCCTTATCTTGAGTTCCAAACTCTAAGCAATCGAAATGCACAAGAACACGATGAACAGTCTGTCCATGCGGTGCCGGAAGGCTGGTGGTGGTGCTCATCTATTGAGCATTCTGAAAAGCAGGCCTGAGAACCTGACCCTGTCCCTGGGATGCCAGTGCCCATGTGTGTCAGGCTGTGCCCACATGTCTGGCTATAGGTAGCATGTTTTCACATATGAATCTAATGGGACATGCAGTGGTGGGCTCTTAGCTAAGACTACCAACTGTTCAACGTCCTCTTCCCTGGCCTAGCTTAAAAAACAAGTATTGCCTGCCTGGCACAGTCCAGTCACCCATAGCCTACAAGGTGCCTCATGGTGTCTAATATCCGGTAGCGAAGCCCTCTGATGCAGACCGCCTCTTGAAGCAAGGTGTTGCTTGGCCAGAGTAGGCCGTTGATTGCCCCAGCCATCCTGTGAGAATGACTGCGGCCAGCCTGTCCGTGGTGCTAGGTGAGTGTGTGGCGTCACCAATCCTGGCCTGTATGACTCCCCAGGGTCTTCCACCAGCAGCCTGGCCCCAGGCCCTGAGCCAGGTCCCCAGCCCACCCTGCACGTCCAGGCGCAGGTGAACAACAGCAACAACAAGAAAGGCACCTTCACGGATGATCTGCACAAGCTGGTGGACGAGTGGACGACAAAGACCGTGGGGGCGGCGCAGGCGAAACCCACACTGAACCAGCTGAAGCAGACGCAGAAGCTGCATGATATGGAGGCCTCGGGAGAGACTCGGGCTGTGAGTGAGCACGGGCACTGGCGCTCCCGGGAGGGCCGTGGGAGTGTTGGCATGGTGTCTGTGGCCATGAGCCATTGGCAAATCCTGCTAAATGCTTTGCTTCCAAGGTCGGGGTCCATCTTGTCCAAAAGAATTAGGCCTTTGCTCCTGTGATGATTAGGAGGTGAGAGTGACTTCCTGTGGTCCTTGTGACCAGCAGGGGACAGGTTGAGTCTGTGACTCTAGAACTCAGGTACACCAGAATCCCTGAGCTAGAGAGCCCAAAGTCTTTCTACACCCTCATGGTGGATAGACGGACCTCCATCTGCATTATGCCCATCTGTCTCCAGGCTGTAAAGGGCAGATGTACCTCATTCCTGAGTGGCAGCTGCATCCAAGTGGGGCCAACACCCTTGCAGGTGTTGACACATAGTAAGATTTTAGCAGAGCTAGCTGTAGGAGTGTCCCCACGTTTCCAGCTTTCTGGAGGAGTGTGTGGAAGATTGGTGTTATTTCTACTTTAAATGATTGTGAAGTTCTGGGCGGATGTTGTTTTCAGGGTGGAAAACATCTTTCTGTGAACTTTGAAACTTCTCGACACACATAGAGTTGGAGGTCTGCAGTGTCTGAGCCGGTGCAATGTCTGAGCCTGCACTGTAGGAGTTGCTGCTAGAACCCAGCACATATCTGACCTTCTCTTGGAGGCCTGCCTTAGGAGTCCTCTTTCTTTTCCAGTTCTAACACTATTTGGGTGTTCTGTCTTATCTTGACAGTTCTGTTAAATGTTGTTTTCCTCTATTTATTTATTATACGTGTGTACACTGTAGCTGTACACTCAGGACCTTCAGAAGGGCAGTCAGTGCTCTTAACCACTGAGCCATCTCTCCAGCCCCCTTGTTTCACTCTTAATTGCTACCTTGTCCCTAAATTCGCCCAGACTTTCAAATCAGTCACACTTGTAGCAGTGTGCTGGATCCCCAGCTGTGTCTCATTCCCACATTGGTGATTTCTGACTCCCCAGGTCTCTCTGTGCATCTGTCCTTCCTTCCCTTCCTGCCTTTTGTCCTTATCTCTTAAGGCTTTGTTAATTTCGTGAGCCATTTAAAAAAAAAAACAAAAACCTATTACCTTTGATGGTATTCTTTGTTGTGTATTTCATTCATTTCTAACTTATTGTTTCTGTCTCTGGCTTAACGTTCTCTTGGCAGAATGTCTGTGAAGATGCTGGGTTTTGGGTTCCCAGCACAGAGTAAGAAAGAAAAACTTCTTAAACTGGCTAGGCCATTGATTCTAGCATTTCTAATTCTTACAGATGACCCAAGTTCAACCCCCAGCACCCACATCTGGAGGCTCACAATAACTTATAACTCCAGCTCCATAGTATCCAGGGTCCTCTTCTGGCTCTCCTAGACACCTACACAAACACACATATTATAGACACACACACACAAATAAAAATTAAAAAAAAAAGTTTACAGTTCTCTGCCAAACTTTCCAATGCTGTATCTTATTTACGTCGCATCTTCTGGTTTTCTGTTCTTTTCCCTTCCACTTCACTCCTTAGATCCTTGTATTGCCTTGTGAGTTTTTAATGTTGTGTGAAGGACATTGGAATGGAAAAATTGTTTGTAAAAATAATTTGAGATCTATGTTGATCTCAAATTGAGATTTTTTTTTATTCTCTTGATTTGCCTTTGATTTGTTTTTAACAGGCATTTTCTATAAAGTGCCTTGTCAGGGTTGACTTATCTTTTTATTATTGATTTGTGGGAGTTTGTTCTGTTTTGTCTTATGTTACTCATATGTGCCTTATCCCTCCACCATGTGTGTTTGTGTGTGTGTGGTATACTGTGTGTGTGGTATGCTGTATGTGTGGTATACTGTGTGTATCAGCCTGCTTGTATGTGAACCTGTATATGGAGGCCAGATATCAACATGTAGTGTTTTCTCTCTCTCTCCTCGCCTTACCTTTTGGGAGACAAGGTCTCTTTCACTGAGCCTGGTGCTCACCAGTTAGCTAGACTGTGTGGCCAGTGAGCTACAGGACTCCACCCGTCTCTGCCCCTCCCACACACTCGTGCTGCACACCAGAATGTAGGTGCTAGGAGTCTGAACTCAGGTTCCCACATTTATGCACAGGGTCTCTTACAGACCCTTTTTTACTTTCTTAGAGTTGAGTGTAAAATAGAAGAGGTTAAATTTGTTTTGTTTTTTCTATTTTGTGTGAGCACCTACGCGTCGCGGTACACAGTCACTGCCTTACGCCAGCTTCGTTAAGCTTGTTATTTAGAGGGATAGAACATCCACTATGGAACTGCAAGATTTCCTTGTTTTTTTCTGGGTCCTAACGTGTTTGCAGGTTTTAGGTAACCCACTGGAATATCTCTTGGCAGTGGATTAAGTTTGTCAATGAACTGGATAGATTTATCATATTGCCAGTCATGTGTTCCTGTGAACTTGGCATCTGTTTCTTTCCATCTCTGTAGGGTGTTAATATCACTCATTAAATTCATCCTAAGGTGGTTAATGATTAGGAGTGCTGCTGTTATAAACTGTGCAGCCCTGAATATTTTATCTCCTAGATGTATGTTTCTAGTACATGGAAATGTGACTCATTCTGGCGCCTCGAAGCCTACGGTCCTGCTAAATCGGCTTGTTCAGCCGTTCCTGTGGGTTTCTGTACACATAAGGTTGTCGTTTGCAGATAAGCAGTCTTTCTTTCCTTGTCTCATCTTGGCTGGGTCCCCGTGTTGTATTGATCAGAAGCATGAAGGAGCCTTGGGGGAAGGCCTAATGCTACCCACTCTGTAGGTGTGGCTTCTGACTCCTTCACTGAGGAGCATGCCTTCTGGAAAGGGTTGTGGGGATTGGAGAGTACCCACCCTGCTTTGCATGGAGAACACCTGCTGTCGTTCTATGTTGTCTGTATGTTTGTGGTGCTGAGGAGAAAAGCCAGGGCCTCATCTGTGTCAGGCAAGTGCAACCACAGGGAACTCCAGGATAGCCCTTCCAGTGGGGCTTGTCCTGGAGTGAGGTAGAATCAAAGCCCACTGGACTGTGATATTAAATCTTTTATAGTTACTGTCTTCAGTTTCCCAAGTATTTTCTTTAGGATGCTGCAGGCTGCCAGTTCTTGATCTCTCTTGCTGTAGTCATATCCAGTTCTGTCTTTAGAGGTGCTACAACAACTTCTTCCCTTGCCTCTAAGGCCAGCATGCCTGAGAGACCAAGAGGGCTGCCCCACGGTTCCCAACTCCAGGGTTCCTGCGTCCCAGGCCATTGTAGTTACATCATGTTAGGAGGCCATCAAACCAGATGCCATGGTATCAGCTGGGTGGAAATGTATGGGTCGCTGCTGTGCCCTCACACACCCTGCACATTCTGCTCCGAACACACTCTGGCTGGTAGACAGCTGGAGCTAGGCCTCCGTGTAGTGAGCAGGGGAGGGAGTGCAGCCATTCCCCACACAAACGCTTGGACTACACAAGGAGACCGACTGACTGCAGCCTCCTGTGCCTCCCTCTTTGTTTCTTTGTGTCATAGACAACTACGCCTCGAGCAGGAGTGGGGACATCATGTCTGGCCCCAGCACCCGGCCCTCTGTCCACCACAGCCATTCCTGGAACCACCCCAGCCCTGCCTGTGCCCATACCAGGTACTGCTCACTCCAGCCTCTCAGGCCCTCCTTGTGCACTGCCTCTGTGTCAGTATGGAGGCCTGCTCTCTGTTCCTGTGTCCTGGGGACCCTGGGTGGCCTCAGGGAACCCAGAGGGGTCTTGGGGCAGTCAGAGCCCCACTCAGGTCCCCGTGCTCCCAGTGTTTCTACGGCCGCCTGTTATCAGCACTCCAGGCCCCCGGCTGCACATCACGTAGCCTCCTGCCCTGCCCCTGGCCAAATGGAACACTCGGAAGCGTGTGGAAGAACCCAGTTGTGGTGTGGCCTCCTCATAGCTCCTCCACATGGGCACAAGGCACAGAGCCCCAACCCAGGGGGCATGAGAGGGCAGCAAGACAGTTTCCCTGCTGCCTCAGACCCCGTCACTCTTAGGTTCCTGCAGTCTACACAGGCAGTCCTCACACCCATAGCCTGTCCTTGTTAGAGGATTAGAACCTCGTCATCATCCCTCTGCAGCAGCTCAGTGCCTTGAATCCCAGCTTTTCTGTTTCCTGATGGAAATACATTATTTAAAAAGGCCATTGATCCGCAAAAGTGGATTTCATTACAGTTGACATGTGCGTTGCTGTCTCCACTGTGTTATGTTGTAGAGGTGGGAATGGGGTACAGATACAGATGTGAAGTCGATAGCTAGTTAGAGTGGAAAAGCCTTCTTAAACAGAAACAAAGGGAACATTAGCAATGTGACCTGCAAATGCTGGGTAGGCCCAGCTCAACCCTTGATAGAGTGAGGTCACCCTGGGTGTCCTCGGTACCAGAGCCACAGGGGTCACCTGAAGCTGTTCTCCCTGGGGGGAGTGTCACCAGCTGTGTTGAGCCAGGAGGATCCTGCCAGGCAAATGCCCCCATAATCAGCAGGCTGTTGTAAGCACCAGGCAGACAAACAGCACCTTCCAGCTCAGGGGTCCCACTCACTCTCTTCCTCTTTTCCATGGTTTTCACAGAGGCCTGTGCTCTGCCCACCCCACCCTGCAAATTCCTCTCCAGGCCATCCTCAGGCCAGCCTACTGAGGGGCGGAGCATTTCTGGAGGTTTCCATGACACTTGTCCTGGGGGCGGGGCGGGGAGATGAAAGCTCCCTGACCCCCTCTGGGTGAATATTTTCTGCCTCCAGTTGGAGGGTGGGCTGCCTGGGTGACCCCCGCTGTGAACTGTACAGGTCAGCTGTACCCAGGAGAACCAGCTAAATTATTTTGGTTTAAATACACTATTCCATCAATTCAGTTAGAACTGAACTTTCAGGGGGCTGTGCAGAGGCGTCTACCTGGCCACAACACTGCAATAAGAGATTTATGTTCTCTGTGTCTAGTCTGAATACCACACGGGCCCACGTAGTAAAGCGGAGCCTGAATCGTCTCGCTCCTCTCGCGCCCAAGTCCTTTCCTCCTGTGGCAATGCTAGTGGCATGGGGTCCCCAAGAGTCTGTATGTGTGAAGGAGAAAAATAAACGTTTGCTTGAAAATACTGTGAAATGACAGCTTTTTTTCTTGCCCTCTATTTACATCAAAGCCAAGCTGACTGGCCTTGTAGAAGTTAGTTACGGGTGGCCCAGGTGGGCCTGGCCTGGCCTGGCCTCTGCTTGGAGCCACTAGCCATGTGTCCTGGACCCCAGAGGACATAGCACATAAAGCTGGGAGATGAGAGCCAAGCCTCCGGTGGGGTTGCTGGTCACTCAGCACTGGTACTGCTGGGTGTGGCCCAGATCCACTGTCACCAGGCTGTTAGCTGTGGCCTGGCATTGCAACCCACTCTCCAGGCTATTGGCTGGTCTGCAAGCCACCATGCATCAGCAGGCATTGCCTTCAGAAGTGCAGGTAGAAAGGGTGAACCTCACAGAAGGCAGCCTGCATTTCCAATCTCAGCCGGCACTGGGTCCTTGAAAACCACAGGCACTCCTGGTCCGCCCCCCGACCCCCACTCCTTGGTGGGGCTTCTAAGACTCTTGAGCTTATTCAGTGGAGTTGGACAAGGGTCAGCCTAGCTCCGTGAGAGGCATTGGCCTTCCTGAAAAGCCCAGTGCATTATGAAAGATACTGGTTTAGGGAGAGGACTTGCCCTGTGGTAGTTCAACAAACCCTTTGGGGACTGCTTTATGTGTGTGCACTGGTCCACACAACATGAGACCCATCCTGCTAGAGGTGCTGTCTCAAGATACAGCACCAGGCTTGCTGCTTCTGCTCAGACCCCTGAAGCTGTATCACTGTACCCCCCTTATCTTGGCACTGGCGCTCAGCAGAAACAGAAATCGAGTGTGACTGTTTTCTCCCAGGGCTCCAAGGCCAGCTTAATCCAGAATGGTCCAGTGGAACAGGGATGAGGCCTTGTCTTTCCGGGCTTCCGTGGTCATTGCCGAGTGTCTGCTATTCTTAGAAGATATCCAGGTGGCAGTCGGCCCAGCTCTGTACAGAGAACAGGGCTGTCTGTATGGTGCAGCCACCTGGCATGGCTCTGACCCCACCCTTCCTCCTTTGCTTTAGAAGCTCCTGGGAAAGGGGCCAGGTGCCAGGCAGGGCTGTGTGCACAGGCACCAGGGCCCAGCCTTAGGTGAGAGGCCAGCGCCTCAGAAGTCTGTAGTGAGCTGTGGCCATTTTGTTTTCTAGATCCTGAGAGTGAAAAGCCCGACTGAGCCGACCCCTACACCAGGCCCTCACTGCATCATCCAGACGAAGAAGCGGCAGACACCAGGGCAGCCACTCCTCTAGTCCATTCACGCTGTTTTGTAACCACTTTCTAACCATTTTTTTACTCACAATTGGAAACACAAATGTAATGCAAGAATAAAACATATTTTGGGGGAGACAGGACTTTGGTATTTCAAACTTCCTCCTTTCCAGTGGTCCTCTGGGCAGGCAGGCAGATGTGAAGAGTTGGAGAGGGGTCAGCCCACTCTCTGCAAATCCCTGGAGGCTCCTCACACAGTGCCCCTTCTAGGGCACAGACTCAAGGTCCCTTTTGTTTACACAGATCCATGTCACCTGGTCTTTTCTCTGGCCCAAAGAGAGCAAAGTCATCTGTCCCCATCAAAGGGAGAGCATCATAGAGGTCTGAGAGTGAGCCTCCTTTCCAGAACCTGTGGGTTCCATCAGGAAAGAACCAGCCAACATGGGATCTGAACCCTCTTGGGGGTGGACAGGACCACCAGCTCCAGGGAGAGCTACACTCCCCAATGATGGAGCATGTCAAAAAAAAATAAAAATACTCCACATAAAAAGCAGGAAACCAGGCCAAGAAGATGACTCAGTTATTAAAATGCTTGACCCAAGTTCAATCCTCAAAACCTAAAAGAAAAATCAGGTATGGTGGTCTACATTTGTAATCAGGTATGGTGGTCTACATTTGTAATCACAGTGCTGTAGAAGTAGACACAGATTCCTAGAACTCTGGACAGCCAACCTAGCCTTCTTGGAGAGTTCTAAGCCAGTGAGAAGTGATGATGTCTCAGAGAGGTAAGCAGGCCTAGTGAAATGGTTCAGTGGGTAACCTGTTCATTTGTGTAAGCTGATGTACCAGAGTGTAGATCACTAGTGCTTGCTGGCCATCTGGTCGACCTGAAATGCCGAACTGTAGGTTCAGTGAGAGGTCTGTCTGAACAAATAAGTGGAGTGCCATAGAGACAGAAAACCCAGAGTTGGCCTCTGACACCACAAGTGCACCATCACACACGTACACAAACACAATTATACACAAGAAGTAAGGTAGATACCAGCTGAGGAGCCATCTTGTAAATCTCCTTGCCCTTGTGAATCATCTGTTGATAACGGTCCATACAGGCAAAGGGAACAGAGATGATGGGGGCAGGGTGAATGATCATAACAGGACCAGCTGCAGGGAGTCAAATCAACTTTATTTGGGGTGATTCAAGGCTTCTGTAATTTCAGGAACTGTGGATAGGAACATCCAGGATGGGCAAAGGTCATTGACTGAAGGCTTAGGGTACAAAAGTGCCTCATTAACATGGGGAACCATTTCAAGAATCTCAGGTACTAACTGAATGAGTTCTTATCAAGATAAAAGGAAGTTGATCTTGAAATCTAAGGTTACATGACATTCTGCGGAGATGAGATGGTGGTAAGGGTGAACTACCCAGACAAGGTCAGAGAAGGAGAAGCCCTGACAGTAAAGTGAGTCCTCCATATTGTGCTGAGCCCCAGAAGGCTGTCCAATCAATGGTAGACTTCAATCTTGATTAGCAGAGTTTTCCCATAACACATGACCTTGTTCTCTGGTCTCCACACATGCATACATGTGTGTGTGCACCCTCAAACACACCTGCAACCTCTGAGTTGCCTTGACAGGAAAACATGCTGTGGAAATAATTTACACAGCCTAGCCCTGCCCATAGGAATGGGCCTGAGACAGCCCCTAGGGTTCTGAACATGAAAGCATGACAAAGCTGGGTCTGGGAGGTTTTAGTCTCTAGATGCAGTTCAGTGTGTCCTCCAGCTAGCATGGGAGATGTTCCCAACACCTAGACTTTGTGATCACTGGAGGTCATCTCAAGATCTCACGTCTATCATGACCAAGTACTCAGTCCTTGAGATTTAAAGTATGCCTTGGAGTTCTATCTGATTCTCTGGGACTCGGGAAAAGCTAGATTTACGGAGCTTCACATTTCTTCAAGATCCTCGGCAGTCAAGGTTATGAGAGTCTACATCTGTTTCAGGCATACAGGTAACTTGGTGTCTTAGGGATTCTGCTGTGAACAGACACTGAACCAAGGTTACTCTATAAGGGCAACATTGAATTGGGGCTGGCTTACAGGTTCAGAGGTTCAGTTCATCCTCATCAAGGCGGGAACATGGCCACACCATGCAGACATGGTGCAGGAGGAGCTGAGAGTTCTACCTCTTCATCTGCAGGCTGCTAGGAGAAGACTGACTTCCAAGCAGCTAGGATGAAGCAGCTAGGATGATGGGCTTTAGCCCATGCCCACAGTGACATATCTACTCCAACAAGGCCATGCCCCCTAATAGCCACTCCTTGGGCCAAGCATATACAAACCACACTTGGTGTCCTAGACTAGGAGCCCAGTCTTGATTTGTAGGAAATAAAGGCAAATGGGCCCTAATCACTGAGGGATGCCATGGAAAATACCACAACTGGTTAGCTCACTTGTATGCCACTCGCAGGGGCTGGAACATCCAAGACTGAGTACCTACATACACAGTAAATTGTAGAGCTTCTCTCGATCTACAGAGATGCAGCCCCCAAGCCCCGACAGAATCATAGACTACACAGAACCATGGATAGAGGTCACCCATAAAGCCAGCTGCACAGAGATCTGTTGGCCAGACAGGTGCTGAGGGCTACAGAAGTCATTTTAGAGCTCAAGGCCGTGACACCACAGGAAAAGGGGATCAGAGAATAGATAAGTCCAGAATCAAATAGCAAATAGGCTTAGCCCTAACTATAGTGACGGCCACATTTTATAATGGTATACAAATGGTCTGATTGGTTTGAAGAAATTGTCAGGCTAGAGTTAATAATAAACAGCAAGATTCAAACATGTTGCCTATAAAAAAAAGTTTTTTAAAGACACAGGCTAAGGTAAAAGATGGGTGTGGGCAATACCATGCCAATGAAATGGGGTGGAAGTAGCTCTAAGAAGTGGACTTTAAAGACACACCAAAGTAAACACAGGTACACCATGCTATCCCTAACCCTAAGAAAGAGGTATGGGTAGCTCTCATAACATCAACACAGTTTTCATGGTAACACTTATTGCTAATTAAGAACCATTTTACAGTGACAAAGGGGTCAGCCCACCAAGTTCCAACTGTGTACCAAAAGACAACACTTTGAAATATGTGAGCAAAACTGACAAACTGCAGAGAGACATCCATGACAGTCCTTTCAATATTCATCTTAGTCCTGAACATGACAAGAAGATGACAGCCACCGCCATCAAGAGTCTGGCCCAGTGTCTGATGCTTCCTGACAGCCTTTCTTTACCTTCCCCTTGTACCTTTTTGTACCCATGAGAGGACAGCATAGTTGTTTTTCACATCTGATGGAGCCCGTGCCACCACGGTACCGAGTATCAGGTATAGGCCTGAGGGATTAACAGAAAACACAGACTCCGGTCATTCTGGTGAGGAGAATTCCAAAGCTTTACTAAGGGACCAGCAATATATACTAGAGGCCGGGTGAAAAACAACAGGAAAAAACAATCGTAGCCATAGGTCAGGCACCTGGGACGTCCCTACCACACCGGGCGGGAAGACAGAAATCAAGCTAAGCCGCAGGATGCTCTGCTCTCGGGAAACAGTGCCAACAGCTCAGCTGGGGGCGGTGAGCTGAGCTCACCGATGCCCAACACACATTGGTAGGAGTAAAAGCATCAAACTCTGAAGCCCCCACCTACATGCCTCCATCTTGCCCTGCTCTGACCACTCTGAAAGCCCCTGGCCAGTCTTTTCTCCCTGTCCTGTCCATTTTGGACCTACTTAGAAAGCCATCCTGTACTCCCTAGAAAGCCTCACTCTATGGATTATCAAGTCTCTTCACCTCTTCTTCTGTGTGTGTGTGTGTGTGCGTGTGCATGTGTGTGTGTGTGTGCGTATGTGTGTGCGTGTGCAGGTGGTTACCACTCTCAATATCCAGACAGCATTTTGAGTGAAGGACCATCCTGTGTTTGGGGAATGACCACAGCAGTCACTGAGAATATAAAAGACTTGAGCATAACTACTGACCTTAAATACAAAGGTCTTATTGGTACTTCTAGAATGTTATATCTGCAGACACATTACCATTTCCCCTTCCGCCCTTTTGTCCTTCCCTTCCTTCCTCTCTCCCTCTAGTCTCCCTACTTTTTTGGTTGTTGTTAGAGATCAAAGCCAGAGCTTCACACAGTAGCAAGTGCTCAGTCACAGGCGTGTACTCCCATCCAGGCACAGGGCTTTTTATATGTTCACATGACATAGGTATGAAGAGACCCATTTTCTGGGGTTAAAAGCAACTAACCTATTAAATATTTAAAGAGGGTTCAAGTCGCACAAACAAATGTTCTCTGACCAATATAGACTACATTTGAAAACAATAATGGATCATTAGAAAATACCCAATTATTTGGGGATGAAACAACATACTTCCAAATAGTCTATACACTGAAGAAAAAAAAGTGAAAATAGAAACAGAAATGTTCATTAAAAATTAAGACAAGCTGTGCTGCTTGTAAGGGCCTATAATCCCAATTACTCTAGAACAGTGGTTCTCAGCCTTCCTGATGCTGTAACCCATTAATTAATACAGTTCCTGACATGTGGTGACTCCAACCATAAAATTATTTCATTGCTACCTCATAACTGTAATTTTGCTACTGTTATGAATTTTAAAGATCTGATATTCAGGATATCTGCTACACAACCCCCAGGGAGGGGTCACGGCCCCCAGACTGAGAACTACTGTTCTAGAGGCTGAGGCAGGAGGTCTGCTTAAGCCATTCAGTAAGACTTTGTCTTAAAATTAAGTGTGTGGGGAGGGGAGGGGTCAAGGCTGTCCATGGACATTCAAAGCACTACATGGAATATTATAAACAATTCTGCCAATCATTTTGAAGTTGAGAGAAATGAGTTGTCCATGGCAGCTCATGCCCTAGGTGTGTGATTTTGCCAGCTACAGATAGTTTCTGCAATTGTGTGACATTTGGAATTCTGGGGGACGTTTCAGATGGGATATAAAGGCTGGGGCCCCAATATGTGGGATGGGTTGTTGGTTGTTGTTAGTCAAGGTTTGTTAGGTAGATGTGCACAAACAAGAAGCAAGAAGAAATTAGATATCCTGAAGGTCAGATCTGACACAAGGAACTAGATGCCCCTAATCAGCAGTAAGGGGTCTAACAATAACATTTCCCCCTTTCTTTTTTTTTTTTTTTTTTTTGGTTTTTCGAGACAGGGTTTCTCTGTGTAGCCCTGGCTGTCCTGGAACTCACTTTGTAGACCAGGCTGGCCTCGAACTCAGAAATCCGCCTGCCTCTGCCTCTCAAGTGCTGGGATTAAAGGCGTGCGCCACCACCGCCCGTATTTCCCCCTTTCTGACTACTGACTTTATTCAAGGATCTCTTTCCTTTCCTCTCTATTCTCTTTTCTCTCTTGTCTAGTGTCAGGGGGTTGAAAGGGTCACAGAAAAAGTGGAGAGAAGGGTGGAAGGAAGAACCCACAAAATAGCGAAAAAGCATCACAGGAAGGAAAGGAGCAACTCTCTAAATTGTCCTGGGACCTCCACATATATGTTGTGGCACTTGCCCGCCTAAGCCTGCACATACATGCATATGCATATGTACCCAAACACATGCACACTAATAATAATAATACACAATAAAAGCTTAAAATGAAATTTTTGTACTCAAAAATCAGTGTTAACATGCAGTGGGAGTGTGAATGCAGAGGCTTGTAACTGGGCAGAGTGCTGAGAAGTGGGCGTGAGCAACTATTGACTAGACACAGCGCTAACTACGCACAGTGGACTAGTTAAGGTTTGGGAAGACAGAGAGGTAGGAGGGAAGCAGGGTGGGAAGACTAGGGTTCCAAAGGCCAAAGTGGGGGCAACAAGCATGAATATGATCAAAATGCATTATGTGTGTGTGTGAAATTGGAATTGTCAAGACATAAGCTAAACCTTTTTGTTAAAAACCAGAGTTTAGGGCTGGAAAGATAGCACTGACTGCTCTTTCAAAGTTCCTGAGTTCAAATCCCAGCAACCACACGGTGACTCACAACCATCTGTAATGAGATCTGATGTCCTCTTCTGGTTGGTGTGTCTGAAGACAGTTACAGTGTACTTACATATAATAATAAATCTTAAAAAAAATAAAAACAGAGTTAAGGTGGGCATGGCGGCACACACCTTTATCCCAGCACTTGGAAGACAGAGACAAGCAGATCTCTGAGTTGGAGGCTAGCCTGATCTACAGAGCAAGTTCCAGGACAGTCAAGATTACACAAAGAAACCCTGTCTCAAAAACAAAACAAATCAAAACAAAAAAGCAAACAAAAAAAAAAGGAAAAAAGAAGAAAGGAGAGAGACAGAGAAGGGAAGCCACAGACTGAAGACAACTGAACATAATGAACTGTAACAACAACATTGTGATCTCGTCAGCTCAGGCCCCGGCAGATGATGGAGGAACCATGAAGTGGAAATTTCTGGCTTCTTTGCAAAGTCAGTTATGTTAAAGGATGTTTTCCTGAAGTGGATACAGGTGAAAGGATGTTTTGCTGAAGCAGACACAGGTGAAAGGATGTTTTGCTGAAGCAGACACATGAAAGGCTGCGTGATGAAGGATTCTTTCCTAACGACACACGTGTATTGGTTTGCCTTACATTGCGTTGCTGAGCTCTGCTTGTTGCGACTTCATAGAAAGTCACAAACATACCAAACACCTGTGGTGGTGTTCTGGCGGCTTCGTGCTGATTCCTTGGACTCGGGCCAATTGGCAGAGTGATGTCAGCTGATACAGACTCACATGGAGTTTTGATAAGACATTCTCACATGGTGAGGCAAGCCCCGTGGGAGGACACATGATGTTTGGAAAGAGCATAAATAGAACCCAATGGACAGTGGTGGGGGAGGGGCTGCACAGCCACCTTTGCAATGTTTCTTGGTCTCGCATCTTTGCCGATCTTCACTTTGTGGAGAGAGGCACAACAAGGAACTCCTGGCATCCCTTGGGGTCCCAATTGCTCCTGCTGACTCATGACGATTTGGCTGAGGACTGTTTCTTCTAGGTTGTGTCAACAATGCTGACACTACTGAACTGGGCTGCTGGTGTATCCGTGAAGGGTTTGAGAGTAGAGCGAGCTGCCGCTGCTAAATCCTGTGAACTGAATCCATATTAAAAGTACATTTTATAAGAAATCAGGGCCTACAAAACCAAGCAATAACCAGCTTTCAGTTATTGTAGAGAAAACCCTGGGAAACTCAGCTAGGAAGGGAGGAGGTGCATTTGTGGCGCATAGTTCTACATGTTTCATTCATGACAGGGTGTCTAGGCTTTGGGACTTTGGCAAGGCAGATGAGAGCACATGGAGAAGTGAAACATCTTGACTGTGTGGAAGAGTCAAGTCCCAGAGTCTCCTTCAGGATATACCCATTGACCTCAGTCTCTGATTGAGACGGGCTCAGTGGGTACCGTGCTTACCATTCAAGCATGAGGACCTGAATTTGATCCCCAGTACCTGTCTTTAAAGGAAAAAAAAAAGCTTGGCCTGATATGTGTACTTGTAATTCCAGCACAGGAGAGGCAGAGACAGGAGGATCCCTGGAAATCAGCCAAGTTCAGTGAGAGACCCTCTCTCAAAAACTAAGATGCAAAGCAACTGAAATAGACACCCAAAATTGACCACTGATCTACACACACACACACACACACACACACGTACACACGCATGCACACACACACTTGCACATATTTCTACTAGGCCCACCTCCTAAGGGTTCTATCGTCTCCCAGAAGTCCCTTTGGGGGTAGCAGTTACTTTTGTTGTGGTAGAAACCTAAACAAAAGCCACTTAAGGGAGGCCATGACTATTTTAAGTGGCAGTTTCATGGCAGGAAAAGCATGGTGGCCGAAGCAGCTTGGCCTATGGAAGTGAGCACGTTATCAGGATGACTGGCTCATTCACATCATGGTAGACGAGACACAGAGAGCTTGGGCTGGATCTAGAGGTAGATATCACTTTTGAGATCACCTCTTGTGAGCTCTTCCCCAACCAAGGCCACAGTCCCAGTGGTCCCACCATGCCTTGAACAGCACCCACTTGACAGCCAAACATTCAAACACATGAGCCTCCGGGAAACATTTCACCTGTGGGGGCCATTTCACACTCCAACCATAACAGCAGGGACCACAGCTTGACCATATGTGTCTTTGGGGAATAGTCTAAAGTCAGACTATACCAGGCCATTAGCTGACCATTGCCAGAACTCGTCCTTAAGTTCACAGGGTTCATCATTCTGTGATGGTCTCCAGGTTGTATGTATTTGAACATGTACCACATTGATTGAACCACATCCTCACTGTTTACAGACTGGCTGTAGTCCACAGGCCACCGTGTGTGGCCCCAGCAGGGGTGGGGGTGGGGGCACTGCATTCCCCATGGAAGCCAGCCCAGCTTGCAACTCTGGCTGAGCTATCAAAGAACTATGTGAGGTTCCCTCATGTGCTTTCCTTGGCCAGAGAGACACCTCCTCATTCCTATATAGAAAATCCTTTCCTCTCTTTGTGTGATGTATAGTCCAAGCTGTCATAACCCGAGTGTAAGCGTGCTTTCTCCCAGTTCTGAGAGCAAAAGGGTGAGGAAACCCACTTATCCTCGAGAATCCCGTAGAAGAGCTGCAGACCAGGGCCCATGACAAACCATCTCTCAGGGGCTGATGTCATCTCTTGCCAGAGGTGTGTGGAAAGGTCTAAAAATAATTGCAGAGTATATTTTGAAAACTTCTACGAAAGTGCATGGATGGGCCTGTAATTATCTTGTTCCTACAAGCTGTTGCTCTTTGTGTGTATGCGTGCGTGCGTGCGTGCGTGCGTGCGTGTGTGTGTGTGTGTGTGTGTGTGTGTGTGCAATTATGTGGTCAGTAGTTATCAGGAGAAGATGATGTGTTTGTGCTCTGTGCTGCGGAGCCATTATCGAAAGCAGTCCCTACCCCCAGCTTGAAGAGTCAACTGGAAGCAAGTAAAACAATAATTAGATTCTGTTTCTTGTCAGAGGCGGGATCTGGGCTGTTAAACACCCAGAATACCAACACTGAAGGCTCCTGGGAACGCCTATGGGCTGGCTTCTCTGTCAGTCTGTCTGTTCCGTGGGAGGGAAAATGAGGTTCAGAGAAGTCCCCCGTCTCCACTGTGTACAGGCCCCAGGACATTCCTCACATTGTTTGGTTTGAACTTTTAAAGGAAGCAAGAGTGGTCTCCAGGGAACTGTGGGGCTGCGATAGTCAGGAAAAATGGCAGGTTGGGAAGGTACGTGGCTGCTGGGGTTCCCTCTGCCTGCAGCTTTGAGGGCACGAAGTTCTGGACTCCATGAAGATCTCAGTGTGACCTCTGAACCCAGGTTCCAGAAACTTCTCAGGTATACATGTGGGCAAGGAGTCTCTCAGACACTCCCCTGTTGGGCATCCTCAGGCCCTGGCTGTCCCTCAGCATACAGGTCACTCCAAAGCTGTGTACTGTGAATGAGGAAGTCAGAAAAGCCTTCAGGCCCCCGAAAAGGCAGCTCACCAGGTGGGCCTCCTATAGGGCACATGAGGTAGGGCCAAAGTAAGGTATTCTAGTTTTTTTGCGTTGCTGTATCAAAATACCTGACACTTGGTAATTTTTGGTGTACATGTATGTGTGTGTTAAGTATGTACATATGACATATGTATGTGTATGTATGCATAGCATGTGTTTGGGTGTATGTGTGAGAATGTGGGACTATGTGTGATACAGCGAGTGTGTGGAGGTCAGAGGTCACTTTGGCTGTAGGTGCTCTCCATCCACCTTGAGACTCTGTTGTTAAGCTTAGTTGGTACCCAAGCTTTGGGGATTTCTCCTTTCTCCCCCTCCCATTTTGCCTCAGGCATTGCTGGAATTAACAGATGTCTGCTCCTTCACCGGGCTTTATCTGGGGAATCCAGACTCCTGCCTTCACGATTACCTGGCAAGAACTTTATCCATCGAGCCATTTCCAAGACTGGGTAATTTATAAAGTGTGAAATACCCTTCTTAACATTCTGGAGACTGTGAGTCTCCTCTGACAACAGGAGCAGCATTCAGTCCTGAGAGGGTTTCCCTCTGCTTCAGAAATGGTGCCAGAGGTCACTGATGCAGCTCAGGGTTTTGAATGACTGCCTAGCATGCACCAAGCCCTGGGTCCTATCCCTGTACGGTACAAACTAGGGATGATGTCACATGCCTACAATCTCAATACTCAGGAGACAGAGGCGAGAGGATCACAGATTCAAGGTGATCCTCAGCTATGTAGAGCCCAAGACCAGTCAGCGAAGACGCATCTTCAAAGCAACACAAGGTGGTACCTGGTTCCTATATGTCTCCCTCGGCACATGCAGGCACATTGGTTGTCTTTGTACAGCTGTGACCAAAATGCACAGCAGCAACAGCTTGTGAGAGGAAAGGTTTCCTTTGGCTCACGGTTTCCAGGGATTTCGGTCCATTCTAATGGAGAAGTCTGGCAGTTCAGCTCCACCCAGGTCAGTGAGCGCGTGAGGGCGTGGCTGTTCACATTTGGTCAGACCTGGAAGCCAAGAGAGCTGGCTGCAACTAAGAATAGAGCCATCACCTTCAAAAGCTTGACCTTTGAGACCTGCTTCTGCCCACTAGGCCTCGCCTCTAACTGGGGTAAAGTAATCAGAATGTTGAACCTGTGGGGATGTTTCATATTGAAACCATAACAGAAAGCAAACATGGGTCTCTGTTAGCTTTCCAGTCCTTTGGGGTGGGGGTGGGGGTGCTGACCCATCCATGAGGGTGAGAACCCCAAGGCTTGGCTCATTTCCCAAAGGCTATCCGTCCCACCAGCACCACAGTGGGATTAAGTTTCAACAGATTGGTTTTGGAGAAGGCCTGTGGAGCCCATTGCAGACAGTGTTTGGTTTCAGACCCCTGGGCAAGAGACTGAGGTGCATATTTTACATATCAAAGTAGGCGTGGCCTCCAGGTTCTCCAGGCATCCCTCAGTCCCTACCTGGCACACCCAGTCCCTAACCCCTCCCTCTTTAATCCAGATATTTTGTGCTCTCCCTCTTCCTGTCTCTCTCTCTCTCTCCCTTTCCCTCCCTCTCCCTCCCTCTCCCTTTCCCTCTCCCTCTCCCCCTCCTCCTTCTCTTCTCCTCTTCTCTCTCTGTATGCACCCTTTCTCTCTTTCTCTTCCCCCTCCCTGCTCCTCTCTCCCCATGGTGACTTCCTTGGGGGCTAGTGAACTATCCCAAGAGCAGCTTCCCAGTAATATAATATAGTCTAATCTGGCTTGAGTTGGCTCATTTCACCGGCGGTAAAGAAATAACCTATCAGACAGTAGGTATGGTTTGCAGATATGTTCTTCTACTTTCTAAATACCATCTAGGTCATGAGGCCCAGCAGAACACATGTCTGTATATGCTCAGTGGCCCCAGACCTCTTGTTGGGGGTGTGCTCTAGATAGACTGTTAAAATTATTCTAAGACTGTTGCTTTCTGTTAAGCAACACCTGTTAAGAAATGCTATTCCTCTCTGTGTCCCAAGCTTGGGTGACAGAGGACTCTCACTGTCCATGTGTCTGTGACCCTTGTTTACTGTGGCCACGCTAACTGTCCAGCTTTCCAAACACTGCCTGGGGAATGGATCACTGAGGTGAGAACTGTCTGTCTCCCTGAAAGGACAGAGAAAAGCACATCCTGTGACCTGGGGAACCGGTGTGTGTGTGTGTGTGTGTGTGTGTGTGTGTGTGTGTGAGAGAGAGAGAGAGAGAGAGAGAGAGAGAGAGAGAGAGAGAGAGAGAGAGTTTCCTCTGCCTCCACTGAAAGAGATCAAAAGCACCAGCCAGCTTCTCTGATGTTCCAACTTGGTCCGGGAGAGCCATTCTTAAAGCCTGCTACCCAGGTTCAGTCCCAGGGGACTGCAGCTCAGATCTCAGAGCAACTAATTCCTTGTAATGTCTCTGCGTCTCCAAGTAACTGCGCCTAACATATTAAAAGGTGGTGGAAGAGGTTAATTCCTTTGTTTAAAAAGAGAAGCTGCTCTGCGCTATTGTCCGTTGCATAACACTACACTGAGAATGCTTTCTTGAAATGTCTGTAGAGCTTTTCATTATGGATCTCAGAGTGATTCATAAACCTGAATTAAATGACTGCCAACGGCTGAATGGTCCTGGAGGATAAACACAATCTACAGAGAGGGAATTAGAAAGGAGAGCAGCTCAGCTACGGCCTTTGGAGATGCGTTCGGCACACGGGATAGCGAAGTGTGGCTGTGGCAGTCGCTCCAAGTCACTGCTAAAGAGACCCTGCAGGCGTCAGTTTGAGACGGCTGCTTCTTCACTCCCATGCAGACTCATAGAAGAATGGCGCTTTCAAGGGGAAAGTCCAGTGGATAACACCAGTGGGAGAGGCGCCAGTGAGACCTCGCTGATTCTAGGGAAAGTCCATGGAAGGACTTTGCTGTGGGCATAGCCCAGGCATCCTGTTCCGGCATCAGACATGAGAGCTTGTGAGGTCAGCTGAGCAGGTGGCCAGTGAGGGAAGCTTGGGGTGGGTGTGCCCTTTTCTGACTGCCAAACACCACCCTGCCCCCGACTTCCCTCTCCCACCCCCACCCCCACCCCCATAATTCTGACTTCCCTTGACTCCATTCTAACAAACCAACTAGCTATTAGTTTCTGGAATTTTCCATGTGATGTTTTCCGACCAGAATTGAACACAGGTAACAGAAACCATGGAAGCCAAGGATAAACGGAAAGGCTCTTAACAAAGCCAAATCTAGAGGCAGCATGGGAGAGGTGGGACTCTGAGTGATGTGGAGAAACCCAGAAGGATGGAGAGTAGATGTTTTTAGGCAGTGCACTGTGTCTAGAGACAGGAGTGTGTGCTGTTAGAGATGTTGTTGATGCAGCCATTCGGCTGAAGCCCTGCCAATTACCTCCCTATGCTATGCCTTCTAGAATCAAGCAACAACCACACGGTGCCAACCTCTCTGGGGAAACACAGCTAGCTGGTCACAGATGGTCAGTAGCTGCCAACTGGGAAGGTTGGGGTAGGGCGGGACAAGTCAGAAAGGCAGCTGGGAAGAGCCCCAGCTCCTCTGTCTCTCCTATAAACAGTAGGCACAGAACCACTCCATGCCAGCGGGCTGGTTCAGTCCTGTAAAAGTATCTTTTATTCTCCTGGTAATAGTTTTTGTCTCTGAAGCTTACTGCCTCCGTCTGCTCACTAAGCCTAGTGTTGGAAGCTTCTAGCCTTCGTCCAATCTAATCTAAGCCTAGAAACGTTACAGCCTCTGAGACTTGCTGCCGAATAAGATCACCCCTTCCTAGTTCTTTCTGAACTCTGGATGGCTGATTTAACTTAGCTGTTCTGGCTCAAACTCCTCTTCAAGCTGACTGGTTCTATCTGGCTTCTCTTGGCTTCTCCCGAGTTGCTCTGCTTGGCCTCATACTAGCTATATTCTAATCTTCTGGTTCCTTCTCATTCTCTGGCTCATTCTGCCTTTGTGTCCAGCTTGTTCTCTCTTCAACCTGACTCTGTAAAACTCTCCCAGTAAAACTGCCTCTTTCTCCTTCCTTCTCTCTTTCTTCTCTGTCTGCTCTCTCTTAAGTAGCCTCTCCCTTTTCTCCCTGTACTCATGAGAGTTGGGCATATCCTACTCTGTCAGATCTTTCTCTAATCCTTCATTGTGTCTGCCATCCAATTACACATCACTTTCAAACAGGGGTGCTTCCTGCTACAAACTAACTTTACCTCCACTGTGTGGGATTAAAGGTGTGTATTAAGGGCCTGTCTGTTTTCCATCCAGAAGGATTAAAAGTGTGTGCTAAGGCAGAGCCACACCACAACTAGAAACAGGTTTTTCTAGTAAGCAACACAATCTCAGGGTTAAGTGTGATCAAATATCCTACAACACAGTACTGCAAACTGACTGTGTTCATGACAAGCCTCAGAGAGAGAGAGAGAGAGAGAGAGAGCAGTGAGAAGGCACAATGAGGGAGACTCACCAATGAAAGGAAAAGAAGAGAAGGAGGAGAGGAAGAGGAGGAGAGAAGGAGGGAAGAGGAGACAGGCAGGCAGGCAGACAGACAGACAAACAGACAAACAGACAGTGCAAGACTCTCAATGAGAGATTGAACAATGAAAGCAGCCAAAAAGCTCAGGTTCTCTTGCTATGTGGGGGGTGTCACCTGGAGGAAGGTACAGGCACCCTCCTCTTCAGGGCCAGCTGCAGGCAGAGTGTATCCACCTTGTATGAGCCCAGCTCACCCTGCAGGACAGAGTAAGAATCCACATGCGTTTCCTGCATCCAGATAACTAACTTGGACCTCATCCTGTAACCAGACGCCCCCTACCTCATGTGTGTTTGTGTGTGTGTGTGTGTGTGTGTGTATGTGATATGTGTATATCTGTGCATATGTGTGTATGTATATGTATGTGTATGTATATGTATGTATATGAATGTGTGTATAGAGTATATATGGTGTTTGTGTTTTGTGTGTGTGTGATATGTGTGTATCTGTGTATATGTGTGTATGTATATGTGTATGTACGTGTGTGTATATGTATGTATATGAATGTGTGTGGTGTGTTGTGGTGTGTGTATGTGTTTTGTGTATGTGTGTGTATGTGTGTGTGTGTGTGTGTTTTACTCCATCTAGCAAAGAGATAATTAGATTCTCCTAAGAGACCAGTGACAAAAAGCAGAGAGAAGGAGCCAGCAGCTCCCTGGAAAGCTCATCACCTGGTGCAGTCCGAGGTCAGAAGTGTAGACAGCTCAGGTTGCTCACTGCTCCGCCCTGCATGCAGACTTTGTCAAGGGTCCCTAGAGTTGCTCTCTGAGGAGGCCGCAGCTCCCAGACCATGAGTCTGTTTCCTTCCCAGATTATCAATAAATGCTTGAATGGGAATCGAAGAAGGAGCCGTTCTGCTGAGCGGCCGGCGGACTCCACAGTCTGAGGGAAGACGATGGTACAACCGGCTATAGCGAGGGCATGCGTTGAGCAGGGCACAAGAAGCCCGTTTTGTTATGGTAGTGGGGTGTGTTTATGTATATTTGTGTTTGTGTAGTAGTGGGAGGTGCAGATCTGTGTGTCTGTGTATGTATATCTGCTTGTAGAGAGATGTATGTGGTTGTTCAGGGGATTGGAATTCTCTGTGCATCTGTGTATATCTCTCTGTGTGTCTGTTGTTCTGATTAACTATTACATTGTAGCTATTCTACTATCAAGGTAGATCACACAGATATGTTGAGAACTAAATGTGCTAAAAGTTCAAACTTTTCATTTTTAAAATTTTTTTGGTCTTATTGGTTTTTTTTTAATATTTTATTTATTTTATGTATAGGAGCACACTATGTAGCCAGAAGAGGGAATTGAATTCCAATACAGATGTTTGTGAGCCACCATGTGGTTGCTGGGAATTTAATTTTTTTAATTTTTAGAAGTGTATTTTATGTGTGTGAGTGGTCTGCCTGGATGTTTATGTACCATGACAGTGCAGTGTCCACAAAGACCAGAAGAGGGTGCTAGATCCTATGGTTGTGAGCTACTATATGGGTGCTAGGAATCACTGGTCCTCCCGAAGAAGAGCTAGTGCTCTTAACCTCTGAGCCACTTCCTCGAGGCCCCAAACCAGTATTGTAAAGAGTCAACAATTTATGAAAGACAGATAGGTGTAGAGCCAGGACTTCAGGTAAACATAAATGTTAGATGTTTCTTTTCCTGATTCACACGCCTGAAAATTAATTCTTTTGTTGTTTGTTTGTTTGTTTGCTTGCTTGCTTTTTTTAAAACAAAGTTTCTCTATGTCACCCTGGCTGTCCTGAAACTCACTCTGTAGACCAGGCTGGGCTCGAACTCAGAGATCCACCTGCCTCTGCCTCCCAAGTACTGGGACTAAAGGCATGCACCACCACCGCCTGACTTGAGACAGTTTTCTTTAAGGGTGCTGTGCCCGGCAGGTTGATCATGCACCAGTGGATGTCCCATCCCCATGGGTATGTGGGGAGCACAAGTTGGACTATTCAGAGAAAAACAAAAGAGAGAGAACATGAAGTTTGGGGAGTGGTAGGGTAGTCTAGATCTGGGAGGATTTAAGGGAGAAGACTTGATAAAAATACACTGTATACATGTGTGAAATCTCAAAATAATTAATGAAGATATTATATTTAAAAATAAAATAGGGTTTGCAGAGATACCTCCAGGGTTAAAAGCACTCTACTCTTGCCAAGGACCTGGTCTTAGTTCCCAGTACCATCTGCAACTACCGTTTCAAGGGATCTGACATCTCCTTGGGCACTAGACACACACTGTGAATAGACTTGCTGTCATAAAAAAACAAGCAATCCTTTCAAAAAATTTTTAATAAAAAAATTTAATAAAGTTGAGCGTATGATCACAACAAAACACCTGACATTAACCTTGGCCCTCACTACACCACCCATCTACAACAACACACAGACACACACAAACCTGTGCACACACTACAGAAACACACCACCCATCTACAACAACACACACAGACACACACACTCATGCACACACTACAGAAACACACCACCCATCTACAACAACACACACAGACACACAAACATGTGTGCACACACTACAGAAACATACCACCCAACTACAGCAACACACACAGACACACAAACATGCATGTGCACACAGCAGAAACACACCATCCATTTTCACCAACACACACAGACACACAAACATGCGTGCACACACTACAAAAACATACCACCCAACTACAGCAATACACACGTTTTAAAAAATAAAATAAAATAGGGGCTGCATAGTTGGCTCAGTCATTTAAGCATTTATTGCTCTGGCAGTAGACTCAGGTTTGATTCCCAGAACCCACCTGGTGGCTCTCAACTGTCTGTAACTTCAGTTCTAAGAGATCTAACACCCTCTTCTCCAAGGACATGCATGAGGTGCAGATACATATATGCCGGCAAAACATATGCATAATATAAAATTTAAAACTAAAATTGTAAGCAGGACTAAGTAATAGAAGAAGGATGAACAATAGAATGTTCCTTCAGTGACTTTGATATATATTCGTGTGACTTAGGTCAGGGTATAAAATATTATCTCTTCTATTTAATAAAGACGATAGTGAAAGAAAGAAACAAGCAAACCAAATTCTCTCAGGCACCCAAGAGCTTTAATCTGTGCTGTAAATAACCCTGAGGGAGTTAAAGCCTGGGCAGGGTGGGACAATGGCAGTTTGGAAGCACATCAGAAGGTTTGGAGTGGCAGCTGTCACTCAGAATAACCTCCAGGTCACAAGCTTCTGGGAAGCGGCAGAGTGTGGCTTGAAGGCAGCCAGGCCACAGCTGTCCCCAGCAGCTGCTGCCTTCAGCAGTGGGGGAAGGGCAGCCACATGCCTCTGGGGCTTAGCACACTCCCTTATGACTCTTCCTGGCCAGCTTGCCACAGGCCATCTCTGCTACAGTTGAGTCCAGGACTTGCAGAGTCATTGCTGAGACCTGATAGGGAGACTCTTACTGCCAAGGACATTAATAGGACAATTGACAGCATGCTGATGGTTTCTGAGAACTAGGTGTCCGTGACGTAGCACTGTGAATCTCTTGACTGTTTCAAATAGTAGAAGATGTCCTTGGGTGGGGAAAACAGGTATTAAATATTCGGGATCAGGCAGGGGTGTCACGTCGACAAGTTATTTCCAAGTGACTTGGGACAAGCTTATTAAAACTCTGCTTCTGGGGGCTGGTGAGATGGCTCAGCAGTTAAGAGCACTGGCTGTTCTTCCAGAAGTCCTGAGTTCAATTCCCACCACTCACCTGATGGCTTACAACCCTCTATAAAGGGGTCTGATGCCCTTTTCTGGTAGACAGGTGTACATGCAGACAGAATACTCATACAATAATAATTTTAAAAAACATCTGCTTCTGGGTACTCTGCAACTTCATAATTGTTTCAAAATTTAAAAGCATCATTCCACAGATGCCCTACATGTAAGCGCATAATCACATAATCAAGCGTGGCTGTGTTATCTCGTTGAGACAATAGCGTGCCGGAGTGTTGGTGCTGAGATGTTGTAACACTAAAAATGAAAACTCAAGCTACAAAATCCTTATCTTTACATTTCCCTTTCCATATTAGCTGGGTTTTCCTGGCTGTGACCAAATACTTGGCAAACAAATCAGAGGAGGAAGGGGGTTTGGCTCACAGTATGAGGATCACTGTCCACCACGGAGGGGAAAGTGTTACAAGTGGTGGCACCATGGTGGCCAGAGGGTACAGCTGAGGCCTCACACCTGAGAACAGGAAGCAGAAAGCAGACAGGAAGTGGGGCCAAACAATTTTCCTTAACTACCCCAACAGTCAATCACAGGCCATAAAACCTCTCATTCCCCTTTGCCCTTCCCCTTCCCGCTCTGTAACTACCCAAGTCTGTGAGTGGACAGCAAGTTCTGGGGTTCTTGGACTCAAGAGTGTGCTTCCATAGTCTTTCCCTGGATGAGCCCTACCTGGTCACTCCAATAGAGCAACCTTTGCTTCTGTCTCTTTTCTTCTGGATAATTTTACAGTTATTATTTCCAAATCTTGAGATTATGGGTATTCTTTGGCTTGCTTCTCTTAGCTATTGGTTCCCTAAATGTTCTCTCTTTTTTGCCTGTTTTAAAAATATTTATTTTTTATGTGTATGATTGTGTTGTCTGCATGGATGTCTGTGCTCTATGTGTGTGCCTGGTATCTGCAGATGCAAGAAGAGGGTATCAGATACCCTAGATCTGGAGTTATAGTCAGTTGTAAGCTACCATGTAGATGCTGGAAATTAAACCCAGGTCCTCTGGAAGAGCAGTCTTAACCACTGAGCCATCTCTCCGTCACTTTCCAAAATTTTCACAATGAACAAGTATATGCCTAATTTGTGTGTGTGTGTGTGTGTGTATGCACATGCGTGTGAATTCTTAGTGCATGTTGGGAATCAAACCCAGGCATTTGGTGAAGGGACACCATGACCAAGAAAACTCATAAAATGAACCATTTAATTGGGGGGAGGCGGTGCTTACAGTGTCATAGGCTTCGTCTATGACCATCATGGCAGGAAGCAGGGCAGCAGGCAGGCAGGCAGGCAGGCAGGCAGGTACTGGAGCAGTAACTGAGAGCTTATATTCAGATACACAGGCAGCATGCAGAGGGTGAGCCAGATTGGGCCTGGTGTGGGTTTTTGAAACCTCAAATCTCCTCCTACCCCCAGTGACACACCATCTCCAAAAAGGTCATACCCCTGATCCTTCTCAAGCTGTTCCAGCAAGTAGGGATCAAATATACAAACATATGAGTCTGTGGAGGACATCATCTAAACCACCACAGGAAGGAAGTACCCTACCCTGTGATGCACCCCAGATCATACGTGGTGGTTTGAATATGCTTGGCCCAGAGAGTGGCACTATTTGGAGCTGTGGCCTTGTTGGAGTAGGTGTGGCCTTGATGGAGGAAGTGTGTCACTGTGGGGTGGGCAATGAGACCCTCGTCCTACCCATGTGGGATCCAGTCTTCTCCTAACAGCCTTTAGATGAAGATGTAGAACTCTCAGTCCCTCCTACACTGTGCCTGCCTGGACACTGCCATGTAGTGATAGTAGTGGACCGACCCTCTGAACCTGTAAGCTAGCCCTAATTAAATGTTATGCTTACAAGAGTTGCATTGGTCATAGTGTCTGTTCACAGCTATAAAACCCTAACTAAGACACCATATTAAAAAGAAATCTTATTTATAGACATTAAATTTTCAGGTCAATCATAGATCCCTAAACATTTTTTTTCTGGTGGGAGGAAAGAAATAATTCTATGCTCAAAATATACAAATTAGCTGAGTATGTGCATGCTTTTAATCCCAGCTCTCAGGAGGCATAGGTAGCCAGATTTCTATGAGTTCAGGGCTACATAGTGAGATTGTCTCAAAAAAAAAAAGATAATTTAAAAGATAGGTTTTTAGAGTTGAACTAAACGATTATTTATTTTAATTTATACAAGAAGACTCATGAGATAGCCCCTGCTCCCTTTCTTATTTGTTGCCCCCAATGCAAGCTGTGTGGCTGACACGTGACTTCACAGTTGGTGGCACTTGCAAAAATAAGCCAAGCCCGCTGAGCAATCCTGGCATGACAGATACAAGCTGTAAACCATGTACATCCCAGACACGGGAGACCAGGGCTGCCTCAGGCTCTGAGCTTGCTGACCGGGGGCCCCCAAGGGTGATGAGGAGGGAGGGCACTCATCAGTTGAGGCTGTGGGCATCACTAATGCAGAGGCTGGCTATCCCCAGAAGCGGGGGCAGGGCAGGCACCAAGACTAAGCCGGCCTGGAAACGGGCTCAGCAGATGGAAAGCCTCCTTACACCGCGCCGCTCCCGGACTAAAGGCTCTTTATACACAAGACAGCCTGGCACTCAGAACACCGTATTCATTTTCTTGTAGCTGCCTAGCTACTCCATCACACGTGCCAAGAGAGAATTCTGCCATGTCTTCCTGTTTAATTTTCTCCCAAATTCCCTCTCCTCTTGTATCTGGGCAGCCAGGAGCCCCTGGAGGCGATGTTTTAAGAACGTGCACTTGACAGAGAGACACACTTCCCCTTCGCTTTTGAAGGTGGAGTGCTTTCGGTCCTCCCCCTCCAAAGCTGAGATCCATTTCTACAGTGTGCTGCGCCAGCAAAAGCCGCGCCTTAATACAACAAAATCCCTCCCTCCTCCCATCAGCACTCTGAGCTCTATGGAAAGGATCCTGGCACCGGTGAGCCACACAGGCACAGTGTGTTTCACACAGAAGTCTCCAAGGCCTACAGCACAAATACCACCTTCTTGCGTATTTCCAGTAAAGGACTAGAGCCCTACGGGCCTCAGCTGCAAAAAAAAGCAACTGTCTGGACTGGAGATACGGTTCATCAGTTAGGGAGGCTTGCTGTTCTTGCAGTCTGGGTTTGGGTCTCCGACATCCACATCCACAAGTTCACAACTGCCTGTGACACACAAATAATGAACACACGTACACACACTCGGCACAGACACAGAGAAACATACACACAAACAAAAGAATTATTAAAATGACCAACAGCATGTAAATGAACAGTGAGAAGTTTTCACGCAAAATAACTTGCACATAACTCACAGCTGCTACATGTGGTCCATCTGTGGGAAGCCTGGTCCATCCCAGGCAGCGGGACCTCCCGGTGGTGAGGTTTAGAGGGAGGAAGCTAGGTCGTTGTGGGGTGGGCCTTTGAAGGGGATATTGAGACACTCCTGCACCTCCCAAACTCTCTCCTCAGCTGCCAGGAGGTGAACAGGTCCCCTCTGTGTTACCCGCTAGAGGTTTTGATCAGCTTCATTTTCTATACCAGTTAAAAAACTAACCGGAAGGGAAAGTGCTATTATTTTGTCTAATCCGCCCCACAGTTACCTGGCAACAGCCAGGTATGCCTGACTCACTATAAAAGGGGGTGCTCACCCTCTCCCTCCGCTCTCTCTTGTTCTTGCCTGCTCCCACTCTGTCTCCCCCCCCATTCCCTTCTCCCCTCTCTCCATGTGCTCATAGCCAGTCCCTCTCCCTCTCTCTCTCTCTCTCTCTCTCTCTCTCTCTCTCTCTCTCTCTGTGTGTGTGTGTGTGTGTGTGTGTGTGTATGTGTGTCTGTATCTACTACCCTCTCAACTCCTCTCCCCATGCCATGAATAAACTCTATACTATACTGTCTTGTGGATGGTCCCTCAGGGGGAAGGAATGCCTCAGAGGCACCCCCTTCTCCCACACCTGACTACACCTTCCCAAAACACATTCCTTCTCTCTCTATTTTTTTTTTTATAAACATAACAGAAAGACCTCAAGTGCAGCAGGTAGCAATGGGGGAAACTCAGACACAACAGAGAGGACTGGCTCTGCAAGGGGGGATGGGAGGTGGGGGGAGCTTGGGAAGCAGAAACCCAGGGTCCCTGTGAGGGCTGTGCTTTTCAGGGTCTTCCCTCCCAATTTAGGGTTGAACAAAGACAGGGAGGCTGATAGGCCCACTAGTTTAGGGTAAACATAACCCAGTCTAGCCTTGGACTCAAGACCAGTGCACAGTTCATGGATGGGCAGGGGCCCTACTAGCAGGGAAAAGCCCTCCAGGCCTTGTTTGAATCTGCCAGGCTCTTGCCTCAGGCCAGGAAATTGAAGAAGGAGCCTGTCATATTGGAAGCCCACCATCTTTATTAACTAGTCATGGCCTCTCTTCCTGTCTGTCTGTCTGTCTGTCTATGAGGGAATCTGCCTAACTCCAGGGTCTTCAGCCTTCACATCAGCCCAAAACTAGCAAAGCCCAAAAACCACAAGCCCAAATTATCTTTTTCTTTTAAGTTCTTTATCTAATGCATTTTATTTTATTTTTTATTTATTTATTTTTGTCACAGCAACAGGAAGTTAACACGGTATTCCCAAAGAGTTAGGTGAACATAAGAAATACTTTTACTTAATTAATTTTAACTTTTTTGATAAAAATTGTAAACCCACAAATTTAAAAAGTCTGACACACACACACACACCCAAACACAAAAAAGACAGAAAACTGCATCAATACACAACATATTCAGGTTTCCCAAAATATAAAGAGAAAATGTGAAACATGGCCCCAATTGAGAGCTCATGCCAGCAGGAACATTCATAACCAGAGACTTCCCAAAGGAAAACTGTATGCAAACAGGAGACACTCAAGCACTGAAGGATTACACTGTCAACACAGTCAACACTAAGAGAAAGTGTCCTTCAGAAACCAAGGTGTGAGCCTGCTCTGGTGGCACAGTTGTGTGACCCCAGCAGACAGGAGGACCAGATGTTTCAGGCCAGCCTCGGCTAGGACAGTGAGTCTTCTCAAGAAAGTAAGGACTGAGGCTAATTGTGATTGAGTGAGAGCATTTGCATAGCCCCAAACTGGATCCTCCAGCACTCTAAGAAACAGAATAACAAAAGAACAAAGGTAGGACTAGCTTGACTCACCACTCTTTTCTAACAAGCCCTGGGGGAAAGTAGTTTCTTTTGTATCTCCAGCAGGGAAAGTAGTTTCTTTTGTATCCACTCCAATGGAGGTTGCTAGGCAAATGAGCAGAGGAGAAGGCAGACACTGAGTTTCACAGCGAACAGGAGCTAAGGCTCATCATCTTGAGAAAATCCGTGTTGGAAGGCCCACCTGTAAGGAAACCAGCCAGTCACTGGCTTCTCGGAATGTGTCACTGTGTGTGAGTTGAGAATGGCAGCTTTGTGGACGCAGACACGGCGCATACACATACTTGTAGCCATTTCTGTCCAGGGGACACCATCTTGTCTCATTTTAAATCTCAGGAAAAAAATCCTCAAGCAGGGAAGAGGAAGGGAGCCATTGAAAAACATGACAGAGGGCTGGTGAGATGGTCACTGTCTGCTCTCCCGAAGGTCCTGAGTTCAAATCCCAGCAACCACATGGTGGCTCACAACAATCGGTAAAGAGATATGATTCCCTCTTTGGAAGTGTCTGAGGACAGTTACAGTGTATTACATATAATAAATAAATCTATTAAGAAAGAAAGAAAGAAAGAAAGAAAGAAAGAAAGAAAGAAAGAAAGAAAGAAAGAAAGAAAGAAAAAATAAAAGAAAGAAAAAGAAAAACATGGCGGAGCCTCTGCTCCTAACAAGCTAGGCTCAGGAGCCACTCTCTAAACCACATGGTGGCTTGCCAAGAATAGAGGCCTCTCATGAAACTGTCTTTGCTACAATTATACTGGTCGTCATGGAACAAAAGAAACCCTTTTTATACAAAGAAGTTAAAATATTTTCTTTTTTCAAATTCCTGTGGTTTGGTTTAGAAATAACACATTCTGTTTCTTTGTGTTTCGTATATATCAGAACAAAACTGGTAACTAATACAATGTTTTGACATTTGTTTTAGGATGTTTTAATACAAATATCCAGGGAGGAGTTCTTTAATTGAGTACATCTGAGAAACAGGCTGTTCAGCTGCGTATTTGGCCTGTCAGATGCTGGAGAAGTCTGGGCAAACGTCCCCTGCCCTGGGAGCATCAGCTTGTCCTTGGCACCTCAGTTGAGACACTAGAGGGAGGAAGCGAGAGCTGAGGGTTCCCCTCCCCCAGGCCAGGATCAGGGCTGGAGAGAGGGTTTCTCAGGAGAAGGAGCCCCGGTGGGGCACTGCACACAGATATTCATGCAAGCAAAACAGCCATAGACATAGAATAATAATAAATCTTAAAAAACAAAATACCGCCGGGCGGTGGTGGCGCACGCCTTTAATCCCAGCACTTGGGAGGCAGAGGCAGGAGGATTTCTGAGTTCGAGGCCAGCCTGGTCTACAAAGTGAGTTCCAGGACAGCCAGGGCTACACAGAGAAACCTTGTCTCGAAAAACAAAACAAACAAACAAAAACAAAAAACAAAAACAAAAAAATACCACTTGTTCTCTAGCCCTCTGAAGACCAACTGTACCTGTCCCTGCTAACCTAGAGAGACTCATTAATGACATGGCCTCTGCTCAGCTGATCCATTCTTAGCATGTGATGAGACTACCAAGGAGCCACAATGGGGAACCAACCTAAGTCTGTCAATTAATGACAAGATAGTTTACACACAGTAAAATACTTCACAGCCATTGAAAATAAGAGAAGTTGCTGGGCTTGAGTTTCAGCGTAGCCAGGACTGCGTACAGAAACTTTTCTCAAAAAAAACCAAAAACCAAAAAACTGGGCATAGTGGTATCATCTCTATGAGTTCAAGGCAAACCTGACCTACGTAGTTCCAGGACAGCCAGAGCTATGATTAATGAGAATCTGTCTTAACCTCCTGCCCCTCCGAAAAGAGAGAATTTTGTCATTTGTGGCAGACAAATCACATTAGGTAAAATAAGGCAAGCCCAGGAAGTCAAGTATGTTACAAACTTACTTATCTATGAAATACAAGTATAAACTGATAAAAGCAGATCACAGATTGGGAGTCACCAGAGGGTGAGAGCAGAGAGATGTGAGGGCCAAGTGGGGCAGGGTGGATCGCTCAGGTTGAATAGGTGAACACAATCTGAGATTTACTGAGCAGCTGTATGACAATAATAATGCATAGAACATTTCAAAAGAGATATGGATACATTTCTAATTTCAGAAAAAAAGGGGTAAGTGATGTGATAGATATGCTAATTAGCTTTACATAAGAATTCTAGTATTTCCCAGCTATGAACTTTGCAACCTTGCCAACTAGCCTGGCAACTAGGGCGCAATAGTGGCACAAAATGTTGTGGGAGTAACCACCCACTTTCCATGCATTTAAGGCCCAGTTCACAGAGGAAACATGTGACTGGGACTGTTAATATGGTTACGAACCCATGACTGAGGGGCTCATAGGTCCCAGGAGTGAATCTATTGCTAAGGTGACATAGTATCACACTGTCTTCTGAATTAATTTCTCTCTATGTGTAGATTAATGTAGCTCTTGATCCTCGTCAGAGAAGCTTCTTGGTGCGGTAGACACCTGCTAATGCAGAAACTCATAACTGGTCCAAGTGCAGAGAAACATGTCTTTGGAGTGCTCAGTCATAAATGGAATATCTATATTGGAATCCCCTCCTCTCAAAAGTGAGGGATCAGCATGGAGGAGTGGGCAGAAACACTGTAAGATCAGAGTTCAGGAAAGAATGCTTCAAAATAGCATACTCTGAACATGAGAAGATTCTAACACTCATGAGCTCACAGTGTTACCTGCTCAAGGCCTATACAGTGGTGGCACCACCTAGCAAAGACAGCCAGGCCTCAGCCTCAACACAAGTCAACAGGAGGGACCAACTGGAATGTCAGGAGAAGTCTTTGGCTGTGCTTCTCACCGTGAAGTGAAGATCAGTGAAGACGAGAGACCAACAAGCATTGTGCAGCTAGCTCTACCAGCAAGCCAAATTCAACCCCTGTCACTCTCTGTTGAGTCTTGCTTTAGCAGAACATCCTTTCTCCTGGGCCTGCTTCAGTGAAACCTTCCTTCATGAGTCTGCCATAGCCTTTCACTGTGTCCACTTCAGGAAAACACTCCTTCACCTGCTTGCCCTAGCAAAACACCATCTGACACAACTGACTCTCCAAGGAATCCTTAATTTTCCACTTAAACATTTTGTCACAAAAACAGAAAAAAAACTCAGACAGCTCTCCACTATTTATTTATTCATTCATTCATTCATTCATTCATATACAGGATCTCTCAGTAAATCTGGAGCTCACCAATTAGCTAGACTGTTTGGCTAGCAAGCCCCAGGCATGCATCCATTCATCCATCCATACATACATCCATACATCCCTGCCTCTGTAGTGCTAAGATAATAGGTGCACATCTTCACCCTTGGCTTTTACTAGAGTACAGAGTGTTTAGGATCTGAGCTTGGGTACTCATTCGTGCACAGCAAACTCCATAACCACCAAAACATCTCAGCCCCTAGCCCATGGCCCTTAATGATTCCTAGGGCCTTTGCCCTGTATTCTAAATAGTGTCTCCTTGTTCCTCCGATCTTTTCAGCCAGAGTCTCGCAGAGGCAGCCTCCAATCTGACATACAACCCCGGCAGTTGGTATATCCAGCTTTGAACTCGCCATTTGTTTTCTGCAGGTCTCATCTGTTCTTCAAGGACCCTTTCCTGTTTTCTACCCCCTTTTAGATCCATTGAGCATTTATGGTCTTATAATTCATTTCTCTCGTGATTCTATCCTTATTTGTTTTGAGTCTGAGTTTTTTAAATGGATGCCTCAAGGTCTATAATTGTTATTGTAGTCTATAATTGTCTTAAAGCAGTGTTCATGCCACTTGCTGTGTGATAAAATAGTTTCATAAGACGGGATATTCATTTCCTATCTCCCGGCCTTTTGGCTAATGTACAATTTTATTAAGCCCATGCCATACCCATCATACTATGCTTTTGCTTTAAACACTCCGTTCTCCATTAGAGAATTTAAAACAAAGTGGAAATCTGTATGCTATTTAGCATTATACTTTCCATTTCTCTTCACTGGTTTCCACGCATCTGGACCATCTCCTGGTATTGATTTTCTTCTTTGTGGAAGACAGAAAGCCACATTCTTGTAGGACAAGCCTGCTGCTCATTAAGTCTTCTTGTTCTGCGTACCTTGAAAAGTCTGTGTTATGTCTTCATCGTAAGAAGATATTTTTCATTAGTTAGAAAATTCTAGGCTGATGGTTCTCTTTTTCTTTTGAATACTCCCGTGTTCTTGCCCTGGTTCCTTTGTATTTAATGTGTCTCTCTTTACTCTGGCTGCATATATCTTTGTTATAGTTCTTTCTGAGCACTTTGGCTATCGCGTCCTTGGCTTCGTTTTCTTCATATTTGATGTCTCTGGGGTTTTTTGAAGTTACTGGGACAAAGGATTTTATAGTTTCACTAAATTTGGGAAGTTTTTATTATTTCTTTAAAATGGCTAAGATTCTGGTCCTTTAAAGACTCTAACTGTGCCCTAGGAGTCTTGAGCTCTCAACTCCGGCACTGCACTCTTCAGCTGTAGTTGAGTCTCACTTGGTTCTGTTTCTGACGGTTTCTGTTGTTTAACTTCAGGCTGCATTCACTTCCTCTGCACTGTAGCTCTTACGTATTTATCTCAGGCTTTCATTTGGGATGTTTTTCAAATGTCATTTCTTTTTTTTTTTTTTTTTTTTTTTTTGAGACAGGGTTTCTCTGTGTAGCCCTGGCTGTCCTGGAACTTACTCTGTAGACCAGGCTGGCCTCGAACTCAGAAATCTGCTTGCCTCTGCTTCCTAAGTGCTGGGATTAAAGGCGTGTGCCACTACTGCCCGGCTTTCAAATGTCATTTCTTATGCTTCAATTCACTTAAGATACTGAATCAAGATGGCTCAGTGGCTAAGAGCACTGGCTGCTCTTCCAGAAGTCCTGAATTCAATTCCCAGCAACCACATGGTGGCTCACAACCATCTGTAATGGGATCTGATGCCCTCTTCTGGTGTGCCTAAAGAGAGTAACAGTGTACTCATATACATAAAATAAATATATCTTTAAAAATATATACTGAATCTTTCCTTTGTCTTCTTGAATACCTTGAGTGTATTATAATCTTTCTATGTATCTATCTCATCTAAACTTTTTTAGATTTATTTTATGTGTGTGAGCGTTGTGCCTGCATGTATGCATGGTGTACCATATACATGCAGTACCTGGGGGTATTAGATTCCCCGGGACTGGAGTTAGTTATGGATAGTTATGAGCCACTGCATAGGAACTGGAGTTAGTTATGGATAGTTATGAGCCACTGCATAGGAACTGGAGTTAGTTATGGATAGTTATGAGCCACTATATAGGAACTGGAGTTAGTTATGAGCCACTGTATAGGAACTGGAGTTAGTTATGAGCCACTGTATAGGAACTGGAGTTAGTTATGGATAGTTATGAGCCACTGTATAGGAGCTGGGAACTGAACTTGGGTCTTCTGCAAGAGCAGCAAGTGCTCTTAACCACAGAACCTAAATATATTCCAGCCCCTAAATAAATCTGTTCAATGTCACTGTTTATTAATTCTACCATGCCTTATTTCTGAATCTGTTTTTATTCATTTGCTTCCCCTTTATTCCATGCCTGATGACTTTTGTTTGTTTCTTTGTTTTCATTTGTTTGCTTGCTTTAAGACAGGATTTCTGTGTATAACAGCCCTGGCTGTCCTGGAACTCACTTTGTAGACTAGGATGGCCTCGAACTCACAGAGATCCACCTGCCTCTGCCTCCCGAGTGCTGGAACTAAAGGTGTGCACCACCACATCTGGCCATGCCTGACAACTTTTGTTTGTATGCCAGCTGTTATAAACTTCTACTTTGAGGGTGCTTATTTTTACCTTTGAGGCGCCCAATTATTTTTGTGGTCCAGTAACTATTACACTTTGTTCTAGGATGCAGTTGATTTGCTTAAGCCAGATTGACTCTTTGGAGACTTGTTTCAAGTATTGCTCAGCAGAAAAAGAGTGTCTATTCTTAAGCAGCAGAGTTCAACAGAGACTGTTTCCTTCTAAGCCAGTGGTTCTCAGCCTTCCTAATGCTGCAACCCTTTCATACTGTTCCTCGTGTTGTGGGGACCCTCAGTTATAAACCGAAGCTGCAATTTTGTTACTGTTATAAATCGTAATGTAAGTATTTGATATGCAGGATATTTGATATACGAGCCCTTTGAAAGGGTCATTACTCCCCAAAAGGATGGCAACCCACAGGTTGAGAACCACTGTTCTAAGAGGACTTCTTTTAATGTCTGCAGATCTTTTCATCATCGGTTGAGGGATGTTACTAAGGTGGAAGGACAACCCACAATGAGGAACCACCCAACACAGAACGACCATGATGCTAATGTTGGAAAACTGAACCTGGAACTCACTTTTCTAGTCTGCTTAGTCAGTTCCTTCCTGCTGCCCCATCCCTGGATGGAGTATGTGTGTGTGTGGTACAGAAACGCCCCCCCAGTCCTGTGTGAGCACCAAAGATGGCTTCTTGTGCTTCCCCGCTTCACATATGTGTACTGACTGAAATTCAACTAGAGACTTAATGCACACACATAAGATAGATAGATAGATAGATAGATAGATAGATAGATAGATAGATAGATAACACATCCTAGTAACAGTTTGTGTGTGTGTGTGTGTGTGTGTGTGTGTGTGTGTATGTGATGTTGGCATGCTTTGAGGTCAGAACACAACCTTTAGGATCAGTTCTCTCTGAGTTCTAGAGTTTCCTTACCTGCTGAGTCATAAGATAACATCGCCATTGCCCCTGAATTTCTAGTGTGTATAGAATGGGGTGTTAGTGTGTCTATATTTTCGCTACTATAGGAAGACTTTTAGTTAGTTGGGTAAGTTAATCTATAAAGATTGCTCTCTCTCTCTCTCTCTCTGTGTGTGTGTGTGTGTGTGTGTGTGTGTGTGTGTGTGTGTGTGTGTTGGGGAGTAGGCATGATTAAGTTATGGAACTCTGGGGAAAGTCTGAGGATAGCCCTCAGGTCTGTGTGGTTCTGTCTGGTTTGAGACACAATCTCTTGGCCACCGTGTAAGCCAAACTAGCTGGCCTTTGAGCTTCTGGAGAAGTCTCTGGTCTCCACTTTCCATCTCCTGGGAGCAGCCCCACACCAACCCTTATATGGGCTTTAGGTATCTGAACTCAGGTGATCAGGTTTGTATGGCAAGCACTTTAGCTCCTGAGGCATGTCCCCATTCCAGTATAGAATTTCTAACATCACTTTGTAAGATGCAGAGTTTTATTTTCACTACATAAAAGAAAAAAAAATACTTAAAAGCAAAACAAAAAAATTACTTTTAAATTCCAAACAAGGGGATCAGCAAGATGATTTAGCAGTTTAAGGCAACAGCTACCAAGCCTGACCACCTAGGTTCAATCCTGGTATCTTCATGGTGGAAGGAGAAAGCTACTCCTTCACAGTGTTCTCTGACCTCCTCACACATGCTGTGACATGTATCTGTGAACAGAGAGACAGACACACGCAGACACAAACACACACAAAGATAAATACACAGACACACACACACACACACACACACCCATGCATGGGTACATGCACACGTGTGTGTGCGCGCGCGCACACACACACACACACACACACACACACATGAAAAGACAGACCTTGAAGTCTCAAGTTGAGAAACAGGAAAAGGCAAAGCCAAACAAGAAGCTATGGTTGCTGGTGACAAGACCCTAAATTAATCTGTGTGCAATGGTGATAATCTAATGAGAATACCACACATTTCGGCAGTTTGGGCTTATTGCTTAGGTGTTGTGAGTTTTTAATCATTGTTTTATACAATGATTAAATTTATGTATACAAGTCAGTCAATCTGTCAGAGTTATTACCGGCAGCTCACAACATTCATAAGTTGTCTATACCATCTTAAACTCGGTCCATACCAGATCTCAAGGGTGGCTTTAGTAACAAGAGCTTTTCATCTAGTTGAAGATGAATTATTTATTTTCGCTGTAGAGGCTCTGTTACTGTGGGGATAATGCATCCAAAAGAAGTACATCCTGCTGGGCAGTGCGGTGCACAGCTTTAATCCCAGCACTCACTCAGGAGGCAGAGGCAGGAGGCTCTCTCTGAGTTCAAGCCAGCCTGGCCTATAAAGTGAGTCTCAGGGCAGCCAGGGCTACACAGAGAATGAAAACCAACCAACCAAAAACAAACAATAAAACTAAGTACATACTAAGAAGCTGTCAGGGAATGCTGGGGAGATCACAGTTGGTACAGTACTTGCCTTGCAAGGCAAGTGTTTGAGATCCTGATGGTGATGTGTGCTTACAATGATGGCTTTGGGGAAGAGGTAGGAAGACAAGCAAAACTCTGGAACTGACCAACACAGCAGATGATAAAACTGCAGGCCAAGGAGAACCCTGTCTCAAAAGACAAGGCTCAGGTAAAGACACTTGTTGCACAAGCTTGAGGACTGGAATCCCCAGAACCCACATAAGAAATGGGACAAGTGGGCCAGGTGTGGTGGCACAGACCTTTAATCCCAGCATCAGGGAGGCAGACACAGGCAGATCTGTGAGTTTGAGACCAGCCTGGTCTACAAAGAGAGTCCAGGACATTAGGTTGTTACACAGAGAAACCCTGTCTCAAAAAACCCCCCAAAAAAAGACAGACAGGAAGGAAGGAAGGAAGGAAGAAAAAGAAAGAAAGAAAGAAAGAAAGAAAGAAAGAAAGAAAGAAAGAAAGAAAGAAAGAAAGAAAGAAAGAAAGAAAGAAAAGGAACAGAAGAATTGCCTGCAATCCCCAGTGGGAGCCAGAGACAGGAGAATCCCAGAAACTTGGCTCACACATCAGGACAACAGAGACCTGCCCAGAGATAAAAAGCTGAAGAGCAACACCCAAGTTGTCCTCTGACCTCCATATACCCACATTCATACCCACATTCACAGACAAGAAGGTACACACACACACACACACACACACACACACGTACATGTATAATAAGTAAATAAAACAAAGTGGGTATTCCCTGAGGAATAACATCCAAAACTGATCTCTGGTTTCTTCATGTATTGATACACACATAACACATATGCACCTGCGCACACACACACACAAACACTCATACACACACACACACACACACACACACCTGTAGTGACTGAGCTTGGTGATGCACACCTTTAATCTCAGCACTTGGGAGCAGAGGCAAGCAGATCTCTGTGAGTTTGGGGCCAGCCTGGTTTATATAGCAAGTCCCTGGATAGCTGGGATTACAGAGAGAGCTTGTCACAAAATATACACATAGAAGGTGTGGCCTTGTTGGAGTAGGTGTGTCACTGTGGCGCTGGTCTCTCCTAGGACTGGAGAGATGGCTTAGCAGGCAAGAGCACTGAACTGCTCTTACAGAGGTCCCGAGTTCAATTCCCAGCAACTACATGGTGGCTCACAACCATCTGTAATGGGGTCCAATGCACTCTTCTGGTGTGTCTGAAGTCAGCAACAGTGTACTCATATAAATAAAAATAAATAAATCTTTAAAAATCAAACAAACTCCTCATCCTAGCTGCCTGGAAGCCAGTCTTCCACTAGCAGCCTTTAGATGAAGATGTAGAACTCTCAGCTCCTCCTGGACACTCTCATGCCTGCCTGGATGCTGCCATGTTCCTGCCTTGATGATAATGAACTGAACCTCTGAACCTATAAGCCAGCCCCAATTAAATGTTGTCCTTGTAAGAGTTGCCTTGGTCATGGTGTCTGCTAACAGCAGTAAAACCCTAATTAACGCATACATTAAAAAAAAAAAAGAGCATGTTTTGGAGAAGTACTCTCTCTGGATTCTAGTGCTGTCTATGGAACTTGAGAAAATGTCACTCAGCCTTGTGCACAGTAGCGGCACAGCAGTGACTGAACTGGACAGCCCATGACTGTCTTCTATGGGGAGAAGGCTTCCTGTCAACAGGAAATGAAGCTTCGCCCCAGTTCTCAGCTCCTGCTTGCTGAGACAGAGTCCATGGGGTAGCTTTGTTTCTACAAATATGGGACTTGTTTTATTTCTGAAGTCTCCCTATAACCAATCAATGGGGACTTTTAGTCTATCCAAACAGGAATTATGGAGAAATGCTTCCTTTGCTAGCAATTTTGGCTCTAGAGGTAGAGATGCTAAAGCCCTTTAGGCATACTGTGTCTGAAGGCCTGTAGGGTTGTGTTGGCCGGAGCCTGCTCTGCAACAGGGTACCTCCATGAGGGGAGTTTGACTGCACTTATCCCATGCCACAGCCACCAGGGTGCTGGGCTATAGGGAAGCGCCCAGCCCAGAGACACAGAGACACAGCTCTGGGGGTGGGAAAGTGTAGACTGAGACTTGGGAAAGCCAAAGTTGGTTGGGGGGGGAGGGGCTGTGAGGAGGCACTCAGACATCTCAGTCTCTCAGACATTCAGGCACCGCTGGGAGTCGCAGAAGAGCAGAGAACAGAGTTGGGGGCCAATGGGCTGCATCTAGCCCGGGGTTAGAGGAGAAAAGAGGAGCCCCAGCTGGTCCTAGCAGTGAAAGCCTTTGGCTTGGCCAGCAGGCTTGGTGGTGGGTGTGGCTGGAAACGCAGAGAGACCTAAGGGAGACTAGACTGCTCTTGCAGGAGTGAAGGCCTTCTTCATGGCTCTCTACCGAGGATCTTGATGAAAAGAGGCAGCCCAAGGTTCCAAGTAGTTTATTGTCATGGTGGAAAGAGGATGTGTAAAAACTTACCCAGCTTCTCAGGGTTGGTCTGAGATTAAATACCTTTTGAGGGAGGAATGTCTGGGAAGGGAAGCTTATTGGCTACACCCTCCGGGCCTCTAGGTACCTCATTAGCATGGAGAACTCTGTTTTGATCCTATGTGACCATAGGTCACATTTCTTTTATGTGAGGAGAAGTGTGGCACATGTTGCAAGTCAGGAGTTTGGCAGGGAACTGGGAGTCACCTAAACCTCACGTGTGTGCCCACTGAGTCTCTGGGTCTAGACCTCACCAAACCGCCTGGTCTGGTCTTACATCTCACAAAGACTTTGTTTGGCTTTGAAGTCTTGGCAGCTTCCTGGGATGCTTCCAGGGAGAGGGCCTGCAGTACCTTCAGGGAGAGGGTCAGTTCCTCACAGCCTGGTCTTCCTGTTTCTGCGCCCTGTGGTTTCTGCCCCAGCCATTCTCTGACTCTCATCAGTGCTGCCCATTGCCCTTACCCCAACAGACTCTGCTGTTGTCACTGTCCCTCTGCCTAATCTCTGCCATTGTCGTATACCATCCCTGCCCACTGTACCAATAATAAAGACTCAAAGGGGGAAAAAAAAAGACCTCTCATAATACTAGACACCAGCACATTAAAAAATGACCTCTCAACTGTCCCCGAATAACAACGTATATGTTTACCACCCTGTAATATAGCTATTTAAAAATTATCTTACACCAGACACACACCTGAGATCCCAAAACTTGGGAGGTAGAAGCAGGAGGACTGTAAGTTTTGAGGCCCATCTGGGCTGCATAATGAAATTTTGTCTCAAACAAAAAGAATGATTTTTGAGTGGGGAGCGGGTGCCCATAGGTGCACGTGTCCGTGGAGGCTAGAGGGATGTCATTCCCTCAGGCACCGCTAAGACAGGATGTCTCATTGGTCTGGTGTGTCATTGAGCCCCAGGGGCCACTGCTGATGACAGGGCCCAAACAGAAGCTCTTCCCTCTGTTGAACCTTCCGCAAGGCTGATTAATTGTTTAGAATTCCAGTGACTGTGGAGAGGTTGGGATGTTGTAGGTCCACAGACGAACTACAGTTTATCTTGGGCCATCTCTGACTCTAAATCGCCATTCCTTGCTAGTCCATGTCTCACCTAACTTCCTGTGACTAACAGATAAAACCCTTGGGAATGTATTAACTGGACAGGTCTTGGGCAAGTAACCACAGTTACTATGAGTTCATGTGTGCAATGGCCTTGGTATGTTCAGAAGACATCATTTCACAGAACTCCTCACCCTTCAGCTCTTACTTACATCTTACAGGATTTCTCTGGGTAGGCCTGGGTGTCCTGGAACTCACTCTGTAGTCCAGGCTGACCTTGAACTCACAGAGATGCTCCTGCCTCTGTCTCCTGAGTGCTAGGACTAAAGGCTTAACTTATATCACCACTGCCAGGTTAGAGCTCTTACATTCTTCCCACCCTTCCATGACTTTCCCGAGTTTTGGGGAGAGGGTGGATGCTGATGTCCTGTTTAGGGTTGAACATTCAACAGTTACTTATACATTGCACTTTGACTAGTCACACGATTTGGCACCAACCACTGCCCACTGCAAAACTAAGCTTCGGTAACCAAGATTGAAGTAGCACGATTCTATAGGAATAATCATAAATATTTAAAAGGCATTTATACATTTTACAAGCAGTGTTCACTTAGCAAAACGGTATTGATAGGTGTCCCACTGTAGCCCATGCTGTCCCCAGCTATGGGCTTTTGACCAGTACCGGACATGGATTTTCTCCCAATGAGTGGGCCTCAAATCCAATCAGAAAGCATTTGCTTACCCCATTAACAGTCATGCCACTAATGTGCCAGTTGGCATACCTTGTGTTCAGTTAGTATTATAACATGGAGGATATACTGCTGGGTAATTCCACTGGTGATATGTCTTCTCTAGAGTACCATACAGCCCCTTACAGCACTGTGAAAGATTCCCAGCAGGGAACATACCTTCTGACTTACTTCCGGCTTGATTCTTCTATGTCCTGCTGCTAGGGTCCATGAATCACTGAAGGATGACACCTCAGGCTCAGATAGTATGCAAAGGCAAAGAGCCTTTATTTGTTTATTCTGCAGAAATTACTAGCATTCTGGGATAATCCAGATCTAAATGAAGACCCTTTGAGGGGCTCGCAGGCATCCTTTTATGCAAGGAGATTCCATGGAGGGATAGATGACCTTTCTCTTGATTGGTTGGCTCTACGTCTAGGGGTTCAGGTAACTCTGAGATTGGCCAGGGCCTTGGAGAGTTTTGGGGGTGCTAAGTTCTAGGAACAATGGCAATGGCCTGTTTTGTTTGGAGAACTTCTAAGGCCAAATCTCAACCTGTGGGTCTCACATAAAACTGTCTTCCAATGTGTTATTACATTGAACAGATTGCAAAATTGTTAACATGCTGTGTCCCACCCATGCGCCTGTGAGACGGCTTCTAGTGAAACGAAATGTATTCGGAGGATATATTAATGAAACTTTGCCCTAATGAGCCTCAAAGAACCTGAATACTCTTTCATTCACACAGAAGACCACAGTACGCTGCTTGAGCACTTATTTTGGGTCAGACTGTTTCTGGGTAGACAACCCACTTAATCCTTACCTCACGACAGGTACTTCTGTTCGCTCTTTTTATAGATGAGGCTTCAGGGAGCTCGAGTCTGGGTCTAGCTCACAGCCAACCACCTGCAGGATGATAAGACTAGAGCCCAGGCTGTTTAACTCCAAGCCTCTATCTTGCTGACTGCTTACGCAGACCAACCACAGTTGTGGTTGGGGTTGAAGAGGGAACCAGGAGTTCGAAGAAAATATGACCACAAGGTGGCAGTAGAAGTCCTTTGGGCTAGAGGCAGTCGGAGGTTGGGGAACACACGCAAAGGAGAGAGACCCTTTAGAACTGTGGGTGTGCTGGCAGGGCTGGGTGACAAGACCCAGCAGCATGGAAGGAACATTCTAGGTCACAGAATCCCAGGGCCATCACAGTTTAGGAGTTAATCTTAACTTTAGTAAATGCTGGGCCCAGGTTTCCCAGTATGCAAACACAGGCAGTTTCTAGATGATTTAAAATCTGATTATCAGGAGGATTTTTAAGATAGCTGGGTGTGTACAAATTGGAATCTGATATTGGTAGGCATTTGACCAACCCATCTCAGCTCATTATGAAGAAATACAAACCTAGCACACAGAAGCCATTTCTGGTTCATTAGTTTATATAACTGACAAGCTGTTTGAGAACTTTCAAGCCAGGGGTTCTTTGTTGAGACTACAGCCTTGAGGAGATAGGCCGAGGAAGGGTATTGTGGGTAGACACACTCTGGGAGCTGCAGGGATGGCACGTGACATCTTCCTCACTTGTCTCTTTTACGCAGCTAGGAGTGGGTTTGTGTTTGATTACAGTGGGTACCTTTCCTTTGCAGAGGAGGAATTTGGGGTTTAGTGCTAAGGATGGAACCTAGGGCGTCTCGCATGCCGGCAAGTGCTTCACTATGGAGCTAGATAGATCCCAGTACCCAAATACATATTTTTAAGATTTTCATTTTATATATATGGGTGTTTTGCCTACATGTGTGTCTGTATACCTCATGTATGCAGTGCCCTATAAAGCCAAGAGGGCTTCGGACCCCCTGAAACTGGAGTTATAAACAGTTGTGACATACCTTGAGGAGGCTGGGAACTGAACCTAGATACTCTGTAAGAGCAGCTAGTATTCATAACCAGTGGGCCATCTCTCCAACCCCCCCAATATTTATTAGTTCTTGGTAAAATATGTACAATATAACATCTACCATTTAACCCTTTTAAAATTTTAAATGCTGCAACATTAATGATATTCAGAGTCTTCTGCAAACATCATAGCTGTTTCCAGACACACATCATTCTAAAGTTCTTTTTGTTTTTTAAAGATTTATTTATTTATTATATCTAAGTACACTGTAGTTGTCTTCAGATACACTAGAAGAGGGTGGGTGTCAGGTCTCATTACAGATGGTTGTGAGTCACCATGTGGTTGCTGGGATTTGAACTCAGGACCTTCAAAAGAACAATCAGTGCTCTTAACCTCTGAGCCATCTCTTCAGCCCCCCTCCCCCATTCTAAAGTTCTGTTCCCATGAACAAGTCCCCTCTCCTCAGCCTGTTTGCCCCTGTACTGGCTTGTTTTTGTGTGTCAACTTGACATAGTCTGGAGTAGTCACAGAGAAAGGAGCTTCAGTTGGGGAAGTGCCTCCATGAGATCCAGCTGTGGGGTATTTTCTCAATTAGTGATCAAGAGGGGAGGGCCCATTGTGGGTGGTGCCATTCCTGGGCTGGTAGTCTTGGATTTTATAAGAGAGCAAGCTGAGCAAGCCAGGGGAAGCAAGCCAGTAAGTAACATCCCTCCATGGCCTCTGCATCAGCTCCTGCTTCCTGACCTGCTTGAGTTCCAGTCCTGACTTCCTTTGGTGATGAACAGCAATGTGGAAGTGTAAGCTGAATAAACCCTTTCCTCCCCAACTTGCTTCTTGGTCATGATGTTTGTGCAGGAATAGAAACCCTGACTAAGACAGCCCTTATGTACATTTCCTCTGCAAATTTGCCAGTTCTAAATATTTCAAATTCACTGAGCCATACAATGTTTGTCCTTTGGGGTGGGACTTGTTTCACTTAGCACAGGGTCTCCATATTATATCATGATGATGATGTCAGTCCAAGAAGCCAGGGGATGGCATTGTTGGGAGGGAATACAAACTCAAGGAGGTGAGGCCTACTGGAAGGTGAATCACTGAAGACAAACATGGTAGCTTACAATTTCAGTTCCAGGGACTTGGACCCTCTTCTGACCTCTGTAGGTATCAGATATGCACACAGTGCACATAAGTACATGCAGATGAAACCCTCCTACACATAAAAAGAAATAAATATATCCAAAAATATTTTTCTAAAAGAAGTTCAAGGTCATACTCTGCTGGGTGGCGATTTTGAGGCCAAGCCTGAGCTAGAGAATTTGTATACATAAATCTGTTCATCTTATAAATGTATTTTCTAAGGTTCCTTGTTCCAGTGACAGAAAGCTAGCACAATTCATGTAGTCTCACAGTCAGAATTCCATTCCTTTTATTGTTAAACTATTCCATTTAGTATATGTAACATTTATGTAACATCTGTTACAATTATTTTAACATATGTAACTTAAAAGCAACATTTTTATTTTTTACACTCACCTGTTCACAGGTGAGGATTTGTGTTTTTCATCTTTGGCTACTGGGAATGAAGCCTCAATGAACAAACATTAGTACAAAGTGTCTGTTTTGTATCTGCTTTCAGTTATTTGGGGAGAAATGCCTAGAAGTGGAATGACGGCAACATATGACAGTTCTAAGTTTAACTTTCTGCACAGCTACCAAGTGGTTTCCCACGGCAACAGCACAAGGTGGTTGGTTTTAATTGTCAACTCGATGCAATCGAGAATCACCTAGGAAGAGAGTCTCCGTGAGGAATTGTCTAGAACACTTGCCCCGTGGGCATATCTGTCTTGACAATGGTAATTGATATAGGAAGGCCCACCAAGTTTGGTGGCACCACTCCCAGGCCAGAGATCCTGGGCTGTGTTCCAGTGGAGAGTATGAACTGTACAATAGCTCGCTTTCGATGCTATCTGCTTCTTAACTATGCATGTCATGTGGCTAGCTGCTACGTGAAATTCCTGCAGGCTTGACTCCCCACAGCAATGGACCTTTAACCCGGAACTGTGAACTCAATAAACCCTTTCTCCTCTAAGTGGCAGTTGTCAGAGTATTTGATCATAGCAGTGGGAGATGAAACTCAGACATGGTCCTCTTCATTTTGTAACCAGCAATACTGAAGTGTTCATTCCCACGTCATCAGTAGTTGTGTCTGATAGGATTGTTTGTCTTCTAGAGAAGCTCATGTTTTAGGAATTTGGTCTTCAGCTGACAATGTGTAAGGCAGCAGGGCCATTAAGATATGAAGCCTGGGGCCTCAGACATGACTCAGAGAGTTAAGTGCTTACTGAGCAAGCATGAGGAGCCAAGTTTGTACCCTGAGTGTGCGCACACACACACACACAAGCCAGACAGTACATATGTCTGTTACCCCAGCTCTGGGCAGAGGGTTACAAAACCAGGCAAGTCCCTGGAGCTTGCTGGCCAGCTATCCTAGCTCTGATGACATCCTCTAGTTTCAATGAGAGAGCCTGCCTTTAAAAAGGAAGTATTAACATTATTCTGTAAATACTTGCTCTATAGAATTTATGTTTTAATTTAAAATTTAAGAGAAAATCTAAGTCTCTAATCTTAATGAAGCTAACCTTTCCACTCAAGTTAGTTTTGTGCCTCAGTTTCAGAACTTAGTGAAATCTTAGTGCTTTTTGTCTTTTTTTTTAATTTTTTTTTTAGATTTATTTATTACTATATGTAAGGACACTGTAACTGTCTTTAGACACACCAGAAGAGGGTGTCCAGATCTCATTACAGATGGTTGTGAGCCACCATGTGGTTGCTGGGATTTGAACTCAGGACCTCCGGAAGAGCAGTCGGTGCTCTTAACTGCTGAGCTATCACACCAGCCTCCAGTGCTTTTTCTCTTATCGCTGGCAAGATGGTAGATTTTTTTATTGATATTTATTTAGTGTGTGTGTGTGTGTGTGTGTGTGTGTGAGTGCATGTGTGTATGAGTGTGTGAGTGTGTGTGTGTGTGTGTGTGTGTGAGAGAGAGAGAGAGAGAGAGTTTCTCTGAGTATGTGTGACTCACATACCACAGTGTTCATGTGGAGGTCAGAGGACAACTTGTGGGAGTGGGTCCTAACCAGGCTTGGTGGCAAGCACTGTTTGTTATTCTCTGAGCACTTGAAGATCTTAGCAAAGTCTTGTAAATAAACTGTCCACAAAATTCACTATGCTGGTTTTCACTTTGATTTCATGGAGTGGAGGCAGGGCCAGTCTTCTGGTCTTCAGTGGGGGTTAGGAGCTGGCAGGACTTGAGAATGGGGCCTGGGGCTTCCTTCTCAGATACTCAGTTGAATCCTCCGCTTGGTTTCCAGAGGTGGCTTCCTGTCTCTCTATTCATGCGTGCACTGCACCGGCTCTTTCCTTTGTACATCAGCACTGCACCCTCCCTTTACTGTGCAGAAGTCCTGGTCCAGGAAGTACTGTTGCTTAGCAACAGGTTAACAAGTTCTTCCTCTCTGTGGCCCGTGCTGAAAGAGCTGAACAGAACCTCCACAGCATTTATCTATCCAACAAATGCACATATAGTCTCTTGTGCAGTGTTACAGAGGAGCAGGAGAATTTTGTCCATCTTTAGCTACAGCATGATGAAGATGTATATTTTTAAGTCAGACATGTATTAAAAGTTACATACTTGTTTGACTTGATTTTGTTTTGTTTTTCTAAGTTTATTATTATGTATGTGTTATGCATATATCTATGTGTTCCAGGTGTGTGTGTGTGTGTGTGTGTGTGTGTGTGTGTGTATATGCAAGCGCATGCTTATACATGTTCCTGCAGGTGCCCTTGGAGGCCAGAACAAGGTGTCAGACTCCCTGGAGCTGAGTTATTGGGGCATCTAGGGAGGGAACTGCGAACAGAACTCAGAGGTCCTCGGGAACTGATGAGAGATCTTTGCAGCCCCCCTGACACTTTTAAAAGGATATCTGTTATCTGTTGACAGTTTCTTGCAATGTTCCTTGAGCACCTCTATCTCTAGCCTCCCCATCATTACTCTCTCACTTTCATGGTCTCTTCTTTGTTATCTTTTTTTGTAACTCACTGAGTCCAATTAGCAGCACCACTCTGGGCCTCTGAAGGTGCCAGGCACATACATGGTACACAGACATACCTGTAGTAACACACCCATACACATAAAATATTGAGACAATTTACACTCAACTATGTGCACCATTTAGTGATTTTTGCTGGGTTACAATATTGGGTTTTTTTTTTAAGTTCTGTATTTGTCACTATTGTGTGCACATGATGTGTATATATGAGAATGGACTTCTGCTCATTCCACAGAGATTGTGTGGAGATCAGAGAACAACTTTCTGGAGCTGGTTCTCTCCTTCCCAGTGTGGCCCCACAGATCCGACTCAGTTGCTTGGGTTAACTGCAAGCACCCTTACTTTCTGAACCATCTCACCAGCCCCAACAGGATCAGTTTTTTTTAAAAACCATGGTAAAATACACATAACATAAAAGCTCCTATTTAACCATCTTCTGGTGTACAATTAATGACTTTTATTCACAATGTTTCACATCTGCCCCCAATGTATAGTTCCTAATTTTCATAACCTCAACAAGAAACTGTATAATCCAAGGCTGGAGATATGGCTCAGTGGTTAAGAGCATGTACTACCCTTGCAGAAGACATGAGTTTGGTTCCCAGCACCCATGGTGAGCAAATAAAATTTAAAAGAAGCTATCTAATGTTGCAGGATATTTAATCACACTGTGAACCCTGAGGTTGTGCTGTTTCCTGGAAAAACCTGCTTCTAGTTTGGTGTGACTCAGCCTCAGCACACACCTTTAATCCCTCTAGTTGGAATACAGATGTGCCCTTAGTACATATTTTTCATCCCAAAAAATGAAGGTAAAATTAGTTTGTAGAAGGAAGCACCCCTGCTTGAAAGTGATGTGTAATTGAGTGGCAGACAAAGTGATCAATCAGAGAAAGATTTGTCAGAGAAGGATATGCCCAGCTCTCACGAGAACAGGGAGAAAAGAGAAGCTACTCAAAAGAGAGCAGCATAGAGAGAGGAGGCAGTTCTACTGAGAGAGTTTTACAGAGTCAGGTTGAAGAGAAAACGAGTAGACACAGGTGAAGACAGAACGAGCCAGAGAATGAGAAGGAGCCAGAAGGTGAGAACAGATTGCTCGGAGTTAGTTTACAGCCAGGCAGAGCAATTTGATGAGAAACAGAGAGAGAGGCCAGATTGAATCAGTCAGCCTGGAGAGGAGTTTGAGCCAGAACAGCTGAGTTGAACCAGCCAGCCAGAATTCAGAAAGAGCTAAAAGAGTGAGCTAATTCAACAGTAAGTCTCAGAGGCTGAAAACATTCTAGGCCTATGTAAGATTTTATGGAGTCTAGAAGCTTCCAGAGGGACTGCCTCAGAGATGACAAGTGAATAAAAGATACTTTTACAATATGATTATGCAACAATGTTTCTTTTTTTCATCCCTGGCCTCTTGAAACTCTGGTTACATGTTGCCACCATGACTTTACTTATTATTGTTACTTCTAGCCTATGCTTTTGGTGGTGAAATTACAAAATTATTGCCATGCTGAAGAGTTAGGTTAAGTGTATGCAGTGCTCATCCAGAAGACTGAGTTCAGTTCCCAGCACTCACATGGAGTGCTCATCTTATGTTCACTCTTACACATACACACCACACACACACACACACACACACAAAGAGAGAGAATAGATCTTTTAAACAACAAAAGCCAGTAAATGAATCATTGCCTCATTGCCTCATGCATGGTCACAGATTTTCATCTATTTTTTTTCCTAAGAACTGTTTAGTTTTAGACCTGAGGCTTTATTAAGGAATTAGCTCTTCCTCTCCCATCTAATGTCTCCTTCCTCAGGGGCTGGCTAGAATATTGGGTATTTTGTGAATGACCGAGGCTCTGGGTAGCCAGTCTTGAGACTGCATGAACTTCAGGAATTGGATGTTTTGGTTTTTGTAGATCTGAAACAAAACAAAAGCATTTCCTTTCTATTTCTATTGGTTGGAGACTTTTTCTCATGAATGGGAGCTTTTTTTTTTTTTTCAGATTTTTTTCTGCCCTATATGGGCAGATATATTTTTTTCTCTTTTAGTCTATTTTTTTTATTTCTCAATATTGAACTAAGCCTGTATTCCTAGAAGAAACCTCATTTGGTCATGGTGTATAATTCTTTGTCTGTATAGCTTGCTTCCAGTTGATATTTTTAAAATTTGATAGTGAGGTCAGAAGAGATGTCTCCACAGTTAAGAATGGATACTGCTCCTGTAGAGGACCTGAGTTCAGTTCCCAGCCCCCTGTTGGTATCTCACAATTGCCTCTAACTCCACTTCCAGGCGATCTGGTGCCCTCTTTTAGACTGCAGGGCACTTGCATATGTGCACATATCCATACAGACAAACTTATGCATATAATTAATGAAAAAGAAATATCTTTTAATTGATTAAAAATAAAATATAAACAAACAATTAATAATAAGCAGTAATTTTAGCAAGTCTAGTAGGAGCATAATAATATTAATACCTATGATATTTTTATATTAAGATATTTTAAAATATTTCAGGTTTGTACTAATGAAGAAGACTGCTGCTCTATGTTTCTTATTTTTAATATGTCTTTAGTTTGGGTATCATGGTGATACATGTACTCACCCATGTGAATACATGCATACTCAAGACACACACGTACACATACATGTACACACACATACACACACACACATTTTATGTTTTGAACTCTCTAAAAATTGTTGCGAATTGGTTTTCTACCTCTGCTTAATCTTTTCTCTCTGTCTCTCTTCTTGTGGAAAAATAACCAATAAAGAATTTGAACCACTGCTCTATTCTGGATTCTACTCCACATGGTCTGGTTTAGCACATGCCTTACTTGCTTTAGGCTTTTTTCTATTTCTTTCTTTCTCGCTCTCTTTGATTCTTTCTTGCTTTCTTTGTTTCTTTCTTTTTCTGTAGATTGATAGTTACAGGAAGAAGCGATAAGAGCAGTTAAACAATAAGAGAGATGAGTCAATGGTTTGGAGAACTTGCTGCTCTTAAAGAGGACCTGGGTTCTATTCCTAGCACCCATGTGGGGATTCACAACCATCTGTTACACATAACTCCAGTTCCAGGGGATCCGATGACCTCTTCTGACCATCATGGACACCAGGCATTCATGTGGCTCACATTCATGCACATAAAGTACATAAGTCAAAAGAAAAGTTCAAGTAATGAAAATATAATCACGGTAACTCTTAAAGGAAAGCATTTAATTTGGGTTGGCTTACAGTTTCAGAGGTTTAGTCTGTTATCATTGTGGTGGGAAGCATGGCAGCATGCAGGCAGGTATGGTGCTGGAGAAGGAGTTGAGAGTTCTACATCAGATACTCAGGTAGCAGAAGAGATAGTAACACTAGGCCTGGCTTGAGCATATGAAACCTTAAAGCCCACCCCCAGTGACACACTTCCTCCAACAAGGCCACACCCACTCCAACAAGGCCACACCCACTCCAACAAGGCCACACCTCCTAATAGTGCCACTCCCTATGAACCTATGGGGGCCATTTTCATACAAACCACATAGGAGGTCACAAAGTGGTTGAACAACCTGGAGAACTAGAAAGGCTAAGCAGAGAATATGAAGATGAGTCCAGCACTTTAGCAGGGGGAGGAAGCCGAAGATTCTTCCATCACACAGGCAGGAGCAGTGGTCCAGAGACTGGCAACTCTTCCCAGTCATAGGGGAAAGTCCATAGTTTTCATAATCCTTAAATCCGGTTGGAGGATCTGCTGCGAGTGATTCCTGTGGGATGGTTTAGCACTGAGAAGTCCACTTGGGCAGTCTCCATTCACTGGAGGGCCCAGACACACTTCAAGAGGGAATGCATTGCTTGAGACTGCTGTCCAGTGGACCTGTTTGGTGCAGGAGTCAGTCGTGAGTCCTAGAGAGCTGGATAAAGATACACCGAGAAGGCCAGGCAGCAAGAGGGCTTCATTTCTAGCCCCACAGGACCTCCCTCACCTCAGAGCCATGGACACTTTGTTGCTGAGTGGTGACTCTTTTAGGCCTCCCAGGATGCCATTCTAGCCTCTCTATTTCTGGGTTGATGGAAGCCCAGGCTCCCGGCCCAGTCTGCTAGAATGCACGGGGCAGACTTTGCCGCCCACCAGGGATGAACAGGCTGCTTGGTCTTCTTTGAGAAGAGTCTGTGAAGGGAGGGGGATCTTCTTTAGTGCCTGACACAAGACACCACTAGCTCCCTTCTAAGGGTGTGTGTGTGTGTGTGTGTGTGTGTGTGTGTGTGTGTGTGTGTAAAAGTGTAAAAGTCAGGCTAAAGTTTCTTCTGTAATCTTTGTTTGGAATACAGTGGATTGTGTGTAAAGGTACTGTTGTTAACTCAGTGTGCTCTATACTGTTTTTTTTTTTCTACTGAAGTCTGTTAATTTTCCCCCTTGTTATGTCTAAATCCCCTGGCGTTTTCTAACATAGCCTAAGCGCCTACTCCAGCAAGGCCAGGCCTATGGAGCCCAGCCCTCCTGTTGTACCTGGAGTCTCTATGACTCCGTGTTCTCCCCGCTTTTTATGTTCAGGTACTTCTCACATTTGCTTTATAGGTAATGTTTTCAATCTCCTAGGCAGCACAGGAAAGGTTTCTACACTCTGTCTTTCTGGAAGCAGGTTGTACGTCTGTGAGCATGGCCTCGCCCCTGTCTGCCCTCCTTTATGTTGGGTTTATGGCTTGTGCCCTTGGCTTTCCCTCTCTTCTCCACTCGTGCTTGGATCACAGTGGCATGCCTGTGCTTTGCTCACGAGTCCTCTGTGGTTTCTGGAACTTGAATTCCTTGGATGCTTATTTCAGCAGTTGCAAGAGGTTATCAGGAATAACTTCAATTAATTTCAAGAGATAGTATAGACTTCCCGAGTAGTAGAAGCTTGTAACAATGTATTTTTCATCCCTCTCCTGAAGCGTTTGTTGTGTTTTGCTCATATATATGTGGAAAGTTTACCTCTGCAGGCTACAAACTCTGAAATTTATAGCTCAGTGGACTAAACTGGGCTCTGACACAGATGTGAGTGGATTAGAGTCTGCAAGGTTGAACAATACATCAGGGTGGGATCTGGCATGATAGGATTAGTGGTTTTAGAGCAGTATTCCTTGCTTTCCCATTTATGTGAGAACTCTGTGTGAAAGTGGCCATCAGCAAGCCAGAAAGACAGCCCTCACCAGAATCATGCAGGCTCCCTCAATTTCTTTCTTTCTTTCTTTTTTTTTTTTTTTTTTTTTTTTTTGCTTTTACAACTGTGATAAAAACACACAAATGTTTATTATCTCGGTCACCCAGTCTGTGGTTGCTTGTAACAGCATCCCAAACTAAATACACATGATTATTATTTGGATTTAAACAAACAATCTCCTAAAGAGATTTGTTTGGGAAATTGTCCAGACATGCAATCCAGGCTGGTCCTCCTACCTCAACCTCCTGAGGGCCAAGGTTACAGGTGTGTATCGCCACATTCAACTTTCTTCAAAGAGATTTAAATAAGAATTTTAGTCATGTGTGGTGGTTTCCCCCTGTAATCCCAGCATTTAGGAAGGCCAACTTGGACTAGCATAGTGAGTTTCAGGCTATCCTGGGGCTACTTGGCAAGACTCTGTCCCAGCAAATGTTAGGGAAAGGAAAGAGGGAAAAGGAAGGAGGGAGGGAAGGAGGAAAAATAGGCTGGCTTCATCTGGCTATGTTCTGTCCTTTCTGTTGTCCCCATTTGTATAGGACATCATTTAACTTTTACTTTGTGTCAGGGTCTTAGAATGTGCTATTCCTGACATCAAGGGCTGGAATTACAGGTGTGAGCCACCATGACTGGCTCACTGAACATTTACTATGGGGGCCAGTCTCTTGATACTTTATGCTTGAAAAGGTCTTTATATTTCCTTTGTTCTTAAAAGATACACTTAAATATTATTGCTTTTGTGTTTGTGTGCGCCACATGTGCACACGCCATGACTTGGCAGAAGACAACTTTCAGGAATCTATCGTCTCTTCCTGCTATGTGACCCTGGCATCTAACTCAGGTTGTCAAACTTTCATAACAAGTGCTTTTACCCACCTAGTCGTTTTGTTGGCCCTTGAAACAAGACTTTACTGGATAAAAGGAGTTCGTAGTTTTCAGGAAGTAGGTGGTGCTGTTTCTGATGAAAATGTGTTGTCATTCTTGTGTTACTCTGTTAATGTGTGAACAGGTGGGGTGTCATCTGTTACAATGTTTATTTTTTGAGGTAAGCTTTTAAAACATGTTATTGCTGGGATCCGGACAGGGGAGGAGCGCTCACACCTTTGATCAAAAGCAGGCCCTTCCACCCTAAATCATTCTCCCTTTAATCCAGGGAAGTGCTGTTCTGGTGTCTATATTTCATGATGTCTCTCTCCTCTCAGAGCCATGGTCTTCCAGGTAGTTCAAGTCTCTTAGTGTTTTTATAAATGTGAAACACACATCTTAAAATGCAAGTTTGGGGGACTGGGGAGATGGCTTTGTTGTCTAAGCCCTTCTTAATTATCCCTTCACAGCAATTGAACAGTAACTCAAGACAACTCCTGGGCGGTGGTGGCGCACGCCTTTAATCCCAGCACTTGGGAGGCAGAGGCAGGAGGATTTCTGAGTTCGAGGCCAGCCTGGTCTACAAAGTGAGTTCCAGGACAGCCAAGGCTACACAGAGAAACCCTGTCTCGAAAAACCAAAAAAAAAAAAAAAAAGACAACTCCTGACCTGATTTCAACGTTGCTAAGAGTCAATGTATGGGAACTGAGGATGAGGCTCAGTTGGTATAGTTTTCCTCGCATGTATAAAGTCTTGGGTTCAATCCTCAGTACTATTTAAACTGGGTGTGGTATGTATACCTGTACATCCCAGAACTTCACTAAAGGAGTCAAGGGATTAGAAAGATGGTGTCATAGTCACTCCCTATTTCTGTGAAGAGACATCATAACCAAGGCAACTCTTATAAAAGAAAATGTTTAATTGGGAGCTTGCTTACAGTTTGGGGTTTAGTCATTGTGGCATTTGAGCATGGTGGCAGATAAGTGTGCTACTAGAGAATCAGCTGAGACATCCTGATGCAAGGCCAGAGACACTCTGGGCTTGGAGTGGGCTTTTGGAACCTGAAAGTCCACCACGAAGGCCACACCTCCTCCAAAAAGGCCACACCTCCTAATCCTTTTCAAATAGTGCTACTCCCCATGACTAAGCCTTCAACTACAGATTGCCTATGGGGGGGAGGGGGTCATTCTTATTCAAAACACCACGGATGGCTCAGCAGATAAGAGCACTGTCTACTCTTCCAGAGGTCCTGGGTTTGACTCCCATCCCTTATATGGCTGTTTACAATGATCTAAAACTTCAGTTCCGGGGATCTGATGCTTTCTTCTGGCCCCCGTAGGCACTGGGCATGCAAGTGGTACATAGACATACATGTAGACCAAAGATTCATTAACATAAAGTTAAAAAGAAGTGGAAGCAGAAGTATCAGAAGTTCGAGGTCACCATGAGCTGCATATGGAGATCAAAGCCAGCCTGGCATACACACACAAAATCCCGCCTAAAATCCAATGTGTTGTTTTACTTTCCTCTGTGTGTGTGTGTGTGTGCGCATATTTTATGTGTTTTGGCACATACTATTGTGTGCAGGATTTTCCAGGCAAGAATCAACAAATGCATCAACTCACCAGAAAGGGAACCCACAACTGTGGTAGTAAATATTTAATATTAACTGGGGATTTCTAGCCCGCCTTGGATTATTTAGTATCCAGATAAAAGACATATAAGCTTTATATGTATAAGTCTTTAAAGCACTAGAGCTGGGCAGAGATCTACCCTCTACGCTGTTTTGCCTACTTCCCTATCAGTAACCCTGAGTTATAGCTTGCCATGGTCTACCTGGGCAGCTCTTCTTCTAATTGGCCAGTCCTCATGGCCGTGTTTTCACCGACCCCATGGCATCTTCTCTTTCTACCTTCCCTCTTTTCCTCTCATGGTCTCCTGCCTCAGACCCGGGAACTGAAATCTCACTTATCTCTCTTCTGCCCAGCAATAGGCTGTAGGCATCTTTATTGACCAATCAGGGATAACTTGGGGGCGGGGCAAGGTTACATAGCAGCAGCCTTGGTGTACCTGAGGCTCTCTGGCAACCAGGACCAGTATTTAGCATTATGATACATAGCGACAGGCCAAACTTCAACAGTTTTATATTAAGGAACAAGGTTTGTACATCAAAAGCTGGTAACCGTGAGAATTTACTCGTAGGCCTAGAATTTAGGGTACAGAATTTAGCATTGTATTGCATAGCAACAGACTAAACTTCAACCTACAGCAGAGAAAAGTAGGAATTGCCTTAAAGTCCAACTCTGTGAAGTATGAGGTTTTTGTGGTAACTAACAGGAGTGTGGGTGAGAGGTTACAGAAGAGAGAAGACTCAGACGCAGCCGTTTATCTCTGAACAGCTCACTCTCACATGTGCGCCTGCGCAGGAAAGTAGTAACTTGGACTACGATTTTCGGGCTGCCTAGTAGTCCAAGAAGTCTTCTGTCTGTAGCTTGCCTGGTCAGCTTCTCCCTCCCCCACAGTTGTTTGCTCCTTCCATTCAGCTAGGGAGGGGCCTTTAAGAATCCTCCAACATTCTACTGTTCCAGACCTGTGACTTTTACCTCCCTCCGGGAGAGGAGGGAAGGTCTCTGTTCGCGGAAACTGTTACACAACAACATGAACGCTGTCGTCGATGCGTGTGGAGGCCTGGGGTGCATTTTGGGAATCGTTTTGCTCGCTCTTCTACCTCTGAGGCAGGGTCTCAATCAAGCCAGAACTCCCTATATAGCTTGTCTTACTAGACAAATTGCCCTGGGGAATCTCACCTTTAGAGACTGGAATTCCAGGCGGGCCTTCACAGCTACTATACATGGATTCAGGGGGTTCAAACCCTCGTCCTCAGGCTTGTCCCCTGCCCTGCCCCCCCCCCCCCAGCCCTAATTTGTGTTACTTTAAGCCACTGAGTTTATGGTACTAACACAAAGGCAATAGAAAACCAGCACTTTCCACTGAAGTTGTCCATTTGAGGTTCTTTGCAAACCTGGTAACTTAATTGGACACTTGTTTTGCTCTGAGCTTGGGAAGGTCACAGGGTGACAGGGTCAGCTGCATGCTGTAAGAGGAGACTCTGCAGACATGCCGCACTTGTTTGTTTATTTATTTATTTATTTACTGCCTGTGTCCTGGACTGCCCACTGCCTGACCCTACTTGCCCTTGGGGTTTAACTGTAACTGGCACCTGGGACCAGGCAGTAAGACGCTTGCCTGGTGGCATGTGATTATCCAACGAGCCCATGAACCTTATTTATAGACAGTGTCTCCCTATGTAGCTATGGCTGGCCTGGAATTCAGTGTATAGATTAGGCTGGCCTTGAACTTGCGGAGATTCTCTTGCCTCTGCTTCCTGAGCACTGCCATTCAAGGCAAGCACCACCACACCCTGCTCAGACCTGCTCTCTCAACAGCATCCCTTTTCCCAGATCCATCTCTCTGGTTTCTGGCCATTCTGCTGAGTCCTCTAGTCCAAGTGCTGGAATCATCTCTAGGCCAGCAGGCTTTGGCAGTCCTGTCAATAGGTCTGTACTAGATAGTTTTATGTCAATTTGACATTAGATGGAGTCATCTGAGAGGAGGGAACCTCAATTGAGAAAATGCTTCGTGTCTGATGGTGGAGGGCTGGGTTCGTTGTGAGCGGGGACACCTACCCACGCCCAGGTGGTCCTGGGTTCTGTAAGAAAGCAGGCTGAGTAAACCGTGGGAAGCAGGTCAGCAAGTAACATTCCTCCAGGGCCTCCGCAGCAACTCCTGCCTCCAGGGCCTCCAGGTTCCTGCTCTTGCTTCCTCCAGTGCTGGACTACGATGCGGAAGTGTGAGCTGAATAAACCGGTTCCTCTCCAGCTGGCTTTTGGTCCTGGCGTTTCATCACAGCAATAGTAGCCCTGAGTAAGACTACATTCCAGGATGAACTTTCTGGAGGAAGAAGGATCCAGAAGGGTAGGACTATCCAGGTGGTGGTGTTGTGCAGAGTGTGTCATCGGGAAGGGAGGAGAGCTGACTACGTTCAGTAGGAGAATGTGATCAGGCACAAAAAGAACTTAGTGTGTCAGCTGAAGGGCCTGCAGACAAGAAAACGTTTGGTTTTGATACGGTGTTTGGAATATCTACTGAACAAAGGAATGTTTAGGAAAGTATTGCTTGCCCAACTCTAGATGAAGTCATCACAGGCAGTTATTGCACCATCTTTACAGACTAGCACCTGAAAAACTTTTACAACAGAAAATGAAAGGTCACCTTGAGGAAGATTCTTTAGTATAATTTCATGAATTTATCAAATTTGAGGGAAATTAAACTGATAATGCTACTGAATTTTCAGCCAAAGTGTCTCCATTGGCTATCTCGACTGAAGAACTTTTTGTTGTTGTTGTTGTTTTGGTTTTGAGACAGGGTTTCTCTGTATAGCCCTGGCTGGCCTTGAACTCACAGAACTCTGCCTGCCTCAGCCTCCTGAGTGCTGGGATTAAAGGTGTGCACCACCGGAGCCCTGCTAGGAAGAATTTTTTTGATATTCTTAGGCCACCCATTTCTGAGAGAGCAGCGCTGTGTCTGATCCTGTAAGGACAGAGGAGTGATTGTCTAAGGTCTGGAGGAAATCTCAGCGCACAACGGAGATGGAGGAGCAGCAAGAACAACCGGCAACCCTGCTGAATGCTCGCTCTAGTGTTTCTATTACCATATACATGGGGGGGAGGGAGAGGGAGAGGGAGAGAAGAGGGGGAGGGGGAGGGAGAGGGAGAGAAGAGGGGGAGGGGGAGGGAGAGGGAGAGAAGAGGGGGAGGGGGGAGGGAGAGGGAGAGAAGAGGGGGAGGGGGAGGGAGAGGGAGAGGGAGAGGGAGGGAGAGGGAGAGAGAGAAGAGAGAGAGGGAGAGGGAGAGAGAGAGAGAGAGAGAGAGAGAGAAAGAGGAAGAGAGAGAGAGGGAGGGGAGAGAGAGAGAGAGCGCAGTTGATGGAGAAGAGCTTCGAAAGCAGTATTTGACAAAAGCTTCCGGGAAGCTGGAAATATCAATCAGTCTCTGTTGACTTTAGGGAAGAGTTATTACCGCTCTTGTGGAAATAATATCTCTTATTCTTTATCCAGAATCTAAACTAACTAGACTCCTGAAAGTTTCTCTTGGGGGAAGTACCAGGACATCTATAATGTGAAGCGTCACCCCCTGCATCTCCCAAGTCTGAGGAAACTGTGAGCACTCTGGACTATGCTCACAGAGCAAAGAACATGCCGAGTGAGCCTGGACAACTCCACAGAAACCCACCACGGAAGCCCCGAATAAGGACAACACAGAAGAGACAGCTTGTCTGAAGCGAGATCTTGCAGCAGCCCATGAGAAGAATGGAGTGTGCCTCTCTGAAGGAAATTTTAGAACCATGAATGGAAAATCAATTGTTCAGGAGGAATATATTGTTGAATTGGTTGAAATCCATGCTCTTGGGGAGGAGCTGGGGGGGGGGGTTACAGAGCTATTTGGGAGTGAAAAAGATAAAAGTTGACCAGCCTGGCAGTGCTGATGCATGCCTTTAATCCCAGCATGTGGGAGGCAGAGGCGTGCTGACCTCTGTGAGTTCAAGGCCAGCCTGGTAGACAGAGTGAGTTCTAGGACAGTCAGGGCTACACAGAGAAACCCTATCTCGAAAACAAACAAAAAACGATGGCCGATTCTGATGATTATCACAAGAACACACACTTTAACCAGGAAGGCATGCAGCTAGCTGGTTTGAAGATTCTGTAAAACACTGTGATTCATTCAACAGGAACCTGGAAACTGAACCACAAGAGACCACACAGAGATGTGAGGCTCTGAACACAAGCAGTTTGTTTTTCTGAATGGTGGGCATCTTGCTTAAACAAAAGGAAAGAGGAACGTCAGAACTTCACGGAGTTTGTAAGTGGGCTGTCATGAGGCTTCAACTTCAGAAACTACTGGAAACTTGAGTGGACATATTGAGAACCAGCATAACACCGTTCTTATTCAGAGAACTGCTAATGAAGAAAACTTCATAGCAGGAAGCCTAGAGTTAATGAAACTGTAAGGACTGGTTTGAATAAGCTTAATTGCTTATTACTGAAACTAGATATCCCAGCAGGTTTGATGCCAGAGAGAAGTTATTTATATCCATTGCCACTGGTGAGGACTGAACCGTGGAAACAGATCCTTGCTCAGCTGTAAGAGACACAGCCCAAGCTGTCAATGATGCTAAACTGTTCAGAAAACAACGAGACCGGTCAGGACGCGGTTGAAGAAATGGGGGTTCTGGAGCAATGTATTGATGAACCTTTAATTCAAGAGCCATTTGTATGTTACCCACGGTGACGTTCCATTTTGCTAGCACAAAAACACAGGCTGGTAACCCAGTGGGGAAGTCTAAAGTGGAGGAAACCTCAGAGTACTCCGTTAAAAAGAGCAGACTGTATTATTCCAAGCCTAGGTAAATCTGCAGTAAAACAAAACAAAAAAACCTGCCAGGCGGCAGTTCAATCGCAGCATTGGGGAGGGAGAGGTAGGCAGTTCTTTGGGAGTTTGAGGCCAACCTGGTCTACAGAGCTAGTTCCAGGACAGCCAGGGCTACTCAGAGAAACCCTGTCTTGAAAAACTAAAAACAATGACAATATCAATAATAATAAATAAAAGGCAAGATGTCACAATTTGAGGCCATGTACAGAAGGGGATGGGATAGACTATCAGGCAACAGCAGTTGACTTGAATGTCTTCTTTGGTCACCACTGTGGTCCAGGTGTGTAGGAAGGTGGGTTTCACTTGGGCTTATGTTGAGTGTGCGTGTTTCTAGCTGTTTTTTCCTATAAAGTAGCCCTTCTATAACAAACAACAATGTGTTTTTCCTGTATACTATTAACTAGCAAATACATGGAAAGTGCGCTGCTCCAGATTGGACTGACATCAGGTTGTCAGAAGGTGGCCTGGAGAGGGGCCATCTCTTTTGCAGTTTTGCTGAGTTCAGTCTGTGTTTTTTTTTTTTTTAGTCTCTAGTGAGATTTTCCTATTTTGCCTGCTCAGCTCACTTCTCCCCTTTCATGTTACCTCACCACGTGTAGAACGGCGGGTTTCCTTATTATGAGAAATTCAGGTCTCTACCTAGCAGTCCTAAGTGTCTATAGTTAGCGCTACAATCATTGCCAATACTGTCAATAATAAAGTTGAACCTGGAAGTAAAATTTTATTATACACATGCACACGCACACTCACACACACATTCAATACACATGCACTTGATGGATTAAACCATTGAACTATTTGCCACAGAAGTTCTTAGCCTCCTAAGTGATGGAAATGGCACGCAGTGTCTTGACACCAAGAGGAGATGGCATGTACCTTTATTGTGAGCCTTCGTAATAAATGCAGACATTGGGCCTTTAGTGTAATTTGTGGTGTTAAATTTTTTTTTTTTTAAAAAGGACAAGTGGATATCGTACCACATGTGTTGGAGAGATGTTTTAACATTTAATTTTTTTTTTTTAGGTTTATGTACATGAATGTTTCCTTTCACTTATCTATGTGCACATGCCTGACACATAGCTGCAGAAGATAGAAGAGGATGCTGAGTCCCTTGGGAACTGGAGTTAGGGAGGGTAGGAGCCACCATGTGGGGGCAGGGAATCAGACATGGGTCCCTTACAAGAGCATCGAGTTCTCTAAACTGCTAAGCCATCTTTCCAGACCCTGAAACTTTTATTAGTGTGCTACTGAGCACATATGGAGGTTAGAGGACGCCTTTGTGGAGTTGGTTCTCTCGTTTAATGTTTATCTAGGTTTTAGAGCGCGGTTCTCAGTCTTCCTAATGCTGTGACCCTTTAATACAGTTCCTCACGTTGTGGTGACCCCCAACCATAAAATTATTTTTGTTGCTACTTCATAACTGTAATTTGCTACTGTTATAAATTGTAATTTAAATTTTTATTTTCCAGATGGTATTAGATGACCTCGCTGAAAAGTTCATTACGACCCATTGAGAACCGATGTTCTATAGACTGAAGTCACATTGTCAGCACGGCCAATTGCTTTACCCACCAAACCAACTTGATAGCTCTTAAAAGATATATGTGTATTTGTATGTATGTATATATACATATATATATGTATATATATCAGAAACTATGTATAGTTTTTGTGAAATGGTTCAATCCTGGTGTCTAAATCCCCCTTTTTAAAAATATTTTTTTATTTATTATATGTAAGTACACTGCAGCTGTCTTCAAACACCAGAAGAGGGCGTCAGATCTCATTACGGATGGTTGTAAGCCACCATGTGGGTGCTGGGATTTGAACTCAGGACCTTCGGGAGAGCAGTCAGTGCTCCTAACCATTGAGCCATCTCTCCAGTCCCTAAATCCCTTCGGAGAATTCTGAGACGGTCTCATGGAGCCCAGGCTGGCCTTCCTATATAGCCAGGATGACCTTGAACTCTTGCCTCCCTATCCCAAGTGCTGAGAGCAGAGGCATGTGCTGCGACCCAGCTTCACCTTTCCTTATTGATGCCAGAGCGTGACAGTTTTCACTCCTGAATAACCCCATTCTGCCCTAGGTGTATTGACACCCACCTACCAGTGCCTGCCATTCTTAGTTCCCATCGGTTCCCAACCCAGAACCTTCGAATTGCTTGGCCAAGCTGCCACCTGAGCTCCCACCACTGATCCTGGCTCTTTGACTAATCTTTGTAAGAGATGACTTTTTGCTATTGTTTATATTATACAGCTTTTTGGACTAAGAGTCCAGGCAGTATAGCAAAGTCTTAGAGACTGTGGAAAAGCAGTAAGCATCCTTAACTGATGAACCATCTCTTCAGCCCCTTGAAGGGTTATTTTTTATTTTCTTTTGGTTTTTCGAGACGGGGTTTCTCTGTGTAGCCTCAGCTGTCCTGGAACTCACTCTGTAGATCAGGTTGGCCTTGAACTCAGAAATCCTCCTGCCTCTGCCTCCCAAGTGCTGGGATTAAAAGCATGTGTCACCACTGCCCGGCAAGGGTTGTTATTTTTTGAGACAGGGTCTCCCCAGCAGCTCCCTACCTCCCACAACAGTGTTTCTCTCTGTAACAGCCCTAACTGTCCTAGAACTCACTTTGTAGACCAGATTGGCCTTGAACTCAGAGATCTGCTTGCTTCTCAAGTGCTGGAGCTAAAGGTGTGCTCTACCTCACCAGGCTGAAGAGTAATTTCTAAAGGACTGCACAGATGATTATGTTGAGTCATTAAATACTTGTTGAGCAAGTTACACTAATCTAATTAGTATTAGCTATTTCTTTAGGAATTAATATCTTACACAGATATATTCAGGGAAAATTACCCACATGCAAAACAGCCTTTTAAGAAGGCCTTCAGTAGTAGCCATTAGCCACATGCAGCTATGTGCAATCTAGCCACTTATAGATGGCACAGTAGGCACTCCTGGCTTACAGCTACTATGTTAGATGATAGAAATAATTTCTACCACACAAGAAATTTTACTGGACAACAGAAGGTCATTACATTTCTAATTTTGACACAAACACCAAAGTTCCCCACAGGCTCATGCAATCTTCAGTTGGTGGTGATATTCTGAGGGTCTATGAATTTTAGAAGGCGGGGCCTCATTGGAGGATGTAGGTCACCAGAGGTGCATGAGTATGCCTATGTTTATACCTGGTTCCAGGTGTTCTGCTTTGTCTGGGACGTCAAGAACAGCCTCCTCCATCACACCTCTCCCTTTGTGACATCCCTTCCAAGTACCCTGGGACAAACATCCACAGACCAAAACCTTGAACAAATCATTTGTCCTTTAAAATATTCCATTGTTTGATAGGGATTTTGATTTTTAGAACATTTTAGTGTGTCCTACTTTAAGTAAACTAAGGTTGGCTTAGTGTTGTTTTGAGATAGGGTCTCATTATGCCGACCAGGTTGGCTTCAAACTCAAAAAGATCTGCTTGCCTCTTCCTCCCAGCACTGGGATTAAGGGCGTGTGCCACCATGCCAAGCCTAAGGCTGGTTTTAACACAGAGGACTTGGTGCCATGTAATTGTGATGAAACTGGGTGTAGCTTGCCTTAAGCGGTAGATGCCCCAGGCTCCACTCAAGCTGGGGACCTCTAGGGGTCAGCAGTGGTGGGCAGGGCAGGGTGAGGAGGGCAGTTCTTCTGTCTGCAGGGGTGGGGCTTTCCCATGATGTCAGGAGCTCTGCCCCCACCGCTTTCTGCACCTGAGGTACAACTTTCTGTCCCCCACACGCACTTTGTTCCCGTGGCTCAAGTAACCCAAATCTCAGGCTCCACGCCGGAGTCTCCAGCATCCTCAGGAAGACTACGCTTTCCAGAGAATCAGGCTCCTGTGTCCCAGCCTGGACAGCTTCTCAGACTCCGGTAAAAGAGTAGTGCTTTTCTGGAAGCACTGTTCCTGTCTGCACCAGTCTAACAGATTACTAATAACGCCTCTGGAAATGGTTAAACCCTAAAATCACTTTGTACTTGAGTGAATTTCTCAAAACTCTCATTGGATTTCTATACTTGAGGATAAAATGAGTCCACTCAAGAGTTTAGTAGCTGGGGGTGGTGCCTCAGTTCTGAAACCTTAGTACACAGGAGGATCATGAGTTTGGGGCCGGCCTCCGTCCGAAAACCTAGAGATTTCCTCCGGCATTCTATCAGGTAGTATTTACGGAATGATTAGAAAAACTACGCAATAGTTTCCCACTACTGCTACTGCTCGGGTCATCGATCAGAAGTTGCCTACGGAACGAACATACAGCCCTCATTTTCAAAGGCCTCTGCGACTCTTTCCTTGAGCACAGCTATTTCTGATTTGGCCCAAAGCCACCTGGACACAAGTCTTGGTAACATTATGGCTAATAAGCCAGAAAAAAAAAGTTGGGGCTAGGAAGGTTGTCTAGGGGTAAAGAGTTTGCTGTACAAACATGGGGACTGAGTTCTGCTTCCCTGTGCCCACAAGCTGGGTATGGCGGTACCGTTTGTAACCCCAGTATGGGGTGGGCGTAGAGATAGGCCAGTCCTGGGTCCCCGCTGGCTTGTTGGACTACTCAAAACAGCCAATTTCAGGTCCAGTGAAAAGATCACCCTCCCCTGAAGAAAAATGTCAAAAGCAGGCCGTGCTCTTTAGATTGACAACTTACGAGGGAAGTCTGAGACCCTCACTTCAGGAGCAGGTGCTAGTCCCTTTCACCCAAGTGTGTGGGGGGAACCTGTCCTGCTCAACTAGAAAAAAAGTGTCCCTGCTTGGTGCTGACCTCTTCCTCACAGAGCCGAGAATACTCACATGGGGTTTAAGGCCAGCTTCATTGTGCCTGTGGGATTAGTGACATAAGTGACATCCTCCAACTTAGGGCAGTGTGACCTGTGCTTTCCTGCCTATGGAAGCATGCTGGTGCCTTTCCCCGCCAGTGAGTGACTTATTCTGTCTTTGCTCTCAGTTGAACTTCTTGAAAAGCTCACGCATCCACATCCCGAGTAGCCAGCCGATGCCTGCATATAACGGCTACTCTGTGAGTGAACTGTAGCTGGCCTTTGCTACTGTGTGAGTTCTTTTTCCCACCCTTTATCTCCCTTCCCCGAGGTTTCAGCCCCTAACACTAGATAGGAAGCAAGGATGGAGGGGAGAGAGGACTTAGGAAAACCCCTGAATCTAATCTCTCTCCTGTTTCTTCTTTGATCACAGCTACTAACGAACCATAAGCAACCTCCCTAAACGCCTAAGGACCACTCTCCTCCCCACCAGCATTTATGTTCCCTCCGAAAAGCTCCCAGAATCGCACATCTTATACAATCACAGAAATTATCTGCGGCTGGCAAAATCACGATTCTGCTGGAGCACGAGGCAAATCAGTCAGCTGCTGTGGACGGTCCGAAGCGGCCCCACGTCTCTACACCTGGGATTAAATTGTCAACACATTGCTTCAGAGTGGACGGTTCTGTAGATGACCTCTGCTCTCACCTGGGAAGTGGTGCTCTCCACCCTGTCTGGACCCCAAGTGAGATCTGTGGAGTGGTGCAAAGGCCCTTTCCCTGTCTGTGCTGGCAGCATGGAGTTCCCAAGCCATTGCATTCTCTTGGCTTCTCACAGGATAAATCTCATTTCTGCTTACATTTACAATGGCATCTTCTTTAAAATTAAAAAGAATTGTGTGTGAGTGTTGTGTATTATCCGCCTGTGCACCACCGAGTATCTGGTACCTACAGAGGCCAGAAGAGGGTGTCAGTTCCCCTGGATGGCTGTCAGAATCAAACCGGGCTCCTCTGGGAGAGCAGCAAGTGCTCTGAGCTGCTGAGTCCTCCCTCCAGCTCCCTATTGACTGGTTGGACCTACAGATCGGGCCACTGATGTGTGTCTTGCCACGGTGCTAGGCTTGGAAAGAGATGCAGTGTTGCTAACTGGGGTTTTCATTTGGTCCTGGGAGGTACTTTGTAATTAACACAATAGTCTCTGGAAATCTGAAAGAGAGGTAGAAAGGTCAGTTGTTTGTAGTACATGATGCGGGTGGATCAGCCTTCCCTACCCTCACACTGGCTATCCCAGAGCAGAGCTGGAGGACCAGCCAAACAGAAGTATTAGCGGGCTGCAAAGGTCTAGGGATCAATTACTGCTGACTCTGCATTTCCTCTGCAGCTCCAAAATTCACAAACAAGAATTTAGGGCTAAGAGTCATTCTCTTTCCTTTGTACTCCAATGTGGGAACTAGAGGAAAACAGGACCAACGATTCTCCAAGGACAGCAACACACTCTTAGTCCCATTCACTGTTTGAGGGGGACTAAACAGGGAGACCTGTTGATTCAGAAAAATTTTCTTACCAGGATCCTGGGTTCTAGTGCAAAGTCAGACACTTCTCTTTTCTCCTCTTCTTTCTACCCTGGCCTGTAATAATTAAGAGTTTAGGAACACTGGGTGGAAGTCCAACGCATGGTCCCCAATCTCCAGCTTCAGGAAAGAGGGATGTTGGAAGAGGTTTCAGATGCCAGCATGCAGTACTTAGGATATAAGGAACTCCAAAAGGCCTCCATTAGTACAGATGGACTAGCAAGGGGCAGTTCTGGGGCAGGCAGGGACTTCTGGCTGACATGGTAACTCGTCACACAGTAATCATTCCAGGACTTTGCTCTTTTCTCTCTTCATCGTCTCCTTTTTTGGTCTTTGAAGACAGGGTTGCTTCTCTGTGTAGCCCTGACTATCTTGGAACTTCCTCTGTAGACAGACCCAGCTGGCTTTGAACTCACAGAGATGCCTCCTGAGTGCTGGGATCAAAGGCGGACGCCATACCACCTGGTTAGGACTCTGCTCTTTGTGTTGTCCTGGCTAGTTTTATGTCAACTGGACACCAGCCAGAGTCATCTGAGAGAAGGGATCTCAACTGAGAAAATGCCTCTACAAGATGAGGCTGTACACAAACAAGCCTGTAAGGCATTGGCTTAATGATTAATGTGGGCGGGCACAGTCATTTGTGGGTGAAGCCAGCCCTGGGCTGGCGGGAGGGTTAAAAAATAAAGCAGGCTGAGCGAGCCAGTGAGCAGTAGCCTTCGTAGCTAGCGCCTTAGCTCCTGCCTCCAGGTGCCGCTTTGCTTGAGTTCTTGTCCTGAGTCCCCTTCACTAAGAAAAACCGAAGTGTAAGTGAAATAAATCCTTTCCAACCCAAGCGGCTTTTGGTCATGGTGTTCCACCACGGCAGGGCCTAATTAAGACACATCCAAAAGTTAGAATTTTACCTTCCCATTGATTTGTAATGTAAAACTTTAAAATGTATTTTTAAAACAGCTCAAAGCAAAGATGAATTCACAGCTGTTTAGAGAACATTTCTCATCCGCCTAAGGAGAGGAAAATGCTTCTGACTCTCAGAGCACCAGAAGCTCCCAGACAAGAGAAGTCTAAGACTGAAGACTCATCTTGTGTGTGCTCTGTGGGAACTCTGAAGTCCTAACCCCATGCACAGGATAGGACTAGGCTCACCTCAGGAATCAAACCCCAGCAGGGAATACCGTGTCTCTTCCTGGTCACAGGGTATGTCAAGCTTCGGGTCTTGCTTGTAATCCCAGGTCTCAGGAGACTGAGGATAGCTGTGTATTGTATACTGAGCCTGGATGACTGCACAGTGGGGTCCAGCGCATCTTGGGCTACGAGTGAAACCCTGTCTAAAAAAAATTCCCCAACCCCAACTCCCAAACCAAAAAAGGGCAACATTTTCTCACTTTAAGCTGTAAATAAACCAATCGGAAGCAAGTTGAAATGGAAAGGAACTAAAAGCAAACATCCCCCCCCCCAACTGGCTTGCTTAAGTTTTTACTCTGTGGCTGGCTTGCTTTCTCTATTAATCCAGTAATCATAATCTTTCCTTTTCTGGAGGTAGTGGTGGTGGTGGGGGGGGAGACAAGGTCTCTCTGTGTAGTACTGGTGACCTGGAACTCATTAGGTACACGAGATTGTCCTTCAACTCACCCAGGTCCACCTGTCTCTACATCCTGAGTTCTGGGATTAAAAGTGTGGTAATTCTTGAAGTCTATGCTCATGCAGTCTTTTTCTTTTCTTCCTTCCTTCCCCCCTCAGTAGTGTGGTAACCACTTCATGATAAGTTTCTCTAATACAGCCCTAAGTCTAAATGGAGAAAAAAGGTCCCTATTCATATTGTATCCCCAAGCAGATACCAAGTTGTAGTATTTTTCAATAGGGTTTTGATATTTATAAAATTTAAATATCACTCAACTCCTGAATTTTCCTTATAGTGTTGTTAGTCAAACAATTTGCCAACCATTAATACATTTGGAACGCATACACAGTTAAATAGGTAAAGCAACCATGATTAAATTTTGAGGGTTTATTATGAAAATGAATTTTAAAGTTCTCAAAATTCTGAAGTGTAGTCTATCCAATCACAGAGTAGAAAGTGACGACAAAAGTTGGCATTCCTAACATTTGTGTAACAACCTAGGAGGTCAAAGAAAGCCAAGGCTCTCTTAAGGAGAGTGATTTTTTTTTTTTAGGACCACTATTCCCACAGTCTTAAAAAGTCCGTTTAATTCCAAAATCATGGATGCTAGCACAAAAGCCTTCTCCCCTCTCCCTTATTTTTTAAAAAATAAAAGCAGGAATGTTTAAAATTAATAAAAAACAGGTCAGGGAGTCAGCATGGCAAAGGGCTGACCTAAGCAGACCAGCAAACAAGAAACCACAAGAATAAACCCAAACCTAAACAAGCGAATGAAATATATATGGAATGCCATCTTGTTAAGAAAATACAAGTGACGAAGACTCATGCTCAATCTTGTATACTAGCCGTGAGTTACAAAAACTTGATTATTTTGGGGGAACGTTATTATTTAGCGAGGCTTTAAGTGCAATCCTAATTTCTAAATGACAATGTAATCCTGGCCTCATCACTAATTTTATACATAAGTGGCGTAACTGATCAAGCTTAAAAAACAAATTAAAGAAAAATCCATCAAGGCATCTGTCTACATCGCATGGGACTGTGTTTGAGATTGGTGGAAGAATGGGGTGTTAGGATCACGGTACACTGTATACATGCATGACACTGTCAAAGAATAAAAATATTCTTTAAAAGAAAAAAAAAACTATAGAATTCAGTTTGCCTTTTCTCGAAGACTCTGATGGGGGTTTTGAGTCTGCATGAACGTGGTGTTCAGTAGCTCTGTATGATGGATGGGTCACTCCCGTGTCCAGTGCACCCCGCTCCAGCAGCGGCTTGTCAAGAAAAAAAGAACAGATGAAAAACTGGAGGTAAGCAAAAAAAAAAAAAACAAAAACGCTCCTTTAAAACTTTTTTTAGGGGGGTGGGTTTCGTGCAGCCCAGGCTGGCTTCCAATAGGATGAGATGACCTTGAACTTCTGAACCTCCAGCCTCCACTTCCAGAATGCTGGGAGTACAGCCTGAGCGACACGCAGGAATCGAACCCGGGGCGTCGAAGACACCAGGCAAGCACTGTGCCAACTGAGCACATGCCCAGATCCCCTTCCGACGTCTTCTCGTTCAGAACGTTTGGTCCCGGCTCAGCTTACGTACCCTCGGCGCCTGGGTTTAGCGGGGCCCACGCGGCCCGAGCCCCTGAGGCAGCGCACGTCCGCTCGTCTCCGGAGGGCGGCGCAGCGCGGGGAGGCTTGCGCCTCTCAGGGAATCTCCTCAGCCGGGTTCCGACGCGAGGCCGTGAAGCCGCGGTCCTGCCCCGGGAGCGACGCCATCTTGTCGCCGCCGTCCTCCTCAGAAGCTCGCGCTCCCGGGCTCCTGGCTTCCCCGCCCCGCCGCGCGACCCACGCGGCGGAGGAGGGGCGCAAGCTGCCGGCCACGCCTCCCGGGCCCGCTGCGGCGCGCGGGGCGGAGCCGGCCTCGGAGGCCCGCGGCCTCGGGGCGCGGCCTGCACGGGCCCAGGCGCCTCCCCGAGCCCGCCCGGCTCCGGCCCCCTAAGGGCCCGACAAGCCAGGCAGCGCTCCGCCTTCTCCGCCCCGCCGCCGCCCCGGGAGCCCGGCCGCGGCCCGGCGCCGCCTCTTCCGCCTCCCGCGTCCGCGCGGGCGGGCCCGACGTCAGCGCCGCCCCGCCCGGCCCAGCTTCGGCCTCGGCCTCGTAGCGCGGCGGCGGCGCAGGTCCCTCCCCAGACATGGCCCTGGGAGGCGGCAGCACATGGCGGCCGCGGCGGCCGTGAGCGCGCCCCCGGCCAGCCCCAGCCCGCCCTGAGGCTGCCCGCGCCCGCCGGCCGCGCCACGGCCCCGCCGCCCCCCGCCCTGCCGCCGCCGGCCCCGCCGCCCGCGCGCGCCCGCCCCGCCGCCGCCATGGGCGTGCAGGGCTTCCAGGACTACATCGAGAAGCACTGTCCGAGCGCCGTGGTGCCGGTGGAGCTGCAGAAGCTGGCCCGGGGCAGCCTGGTGGGCGGCGGGCGGCAGCGGCCCCCGCAGACCCCGCTGCGCCTGCTGGTGGATGCCGACAACTGCCTGCATCGCCTGTACGGTGGCTTCTACACCGACTGGGTGAGCGGCGGCCAGTGGAACCACATGCTCGGCTACCTGGCGGCTCTGGCCAAGGCCTGCTTCGGAGGCAACATCGAGCTCTTCGTCTTCTTCAACGGCGCGCTCGAGAAGGCCCGGCTGCACGAGTGGGTCAAGCGGCAGGGCAACGAGCGCCAGACAGCGCAGCAGATCGTCAGCCATGTCCAGAACAAGGGCACGCCACCGCCCAAGGTCTGGTTCCTGCCTCCGGTCTGCATGGCCCACTGCATCCGCCTGGCGCTCATCCGCTTCCACGTCAAGGTGCGACTGGAGCTGGTTGGCCGGGGTCTCTTCGGGCCGGGGCTGGGGTCTCTTTGGGCCTGGGTCAGGGTCGGGCCTGGTGCCCTTTGGACTGTGACTCCCTTCGGGGTTGGGTCAGGGTTGGGGTCTGGGGTCACTTGGACTGGAGTCACAGCGGGGACGCAGGCCTCTTCGTGCTTGTGTTTGGACTGGGCCTGGAATTGCTTGGGTAGCGATCGGAGTTGAGTCTAAGGTTCCTTGGGCCAGGGTCAGAATTGGGGTCCGGGGTCCCTTGTGCCAGGGTTCGGGGCTTGGTCTAGGGTCTTCTTTGGGCTTTGGTTTGGGTTGGACTTGGGAGGTCTCTTGGGCCAGTGTCAGCCCCGAACTAGTTCCGGGAAGCCCAGCCTGGCCCAGAGTGAGTCCTGGGTGCTCCTGCCCGTGGAAGGCTTTGGAGCAGGCCTCAGTGTCTCTCAGGGCCCCTCTCGGGACACAGCGTATCACCATGCCCAGGCTTGCTGTAAGCTCGGCAGAGGGGGCCTGGAGCAAGATGGATGCCCGGGCCTTTAGGCCTGGTGTGGTGGAAGTCTGCCCACAGCATTCCAATCCCAACTCTCTGGCCTGCTGCTGTGGGCCCGTAGACCTGTGCATAAGACACTTGAGGCTGGCTGGTGGACAGACCCTCACCCCAAGTGGGATTGGTGGCGTCATCTCCCGTGTCCTCAGTCTTTCCCCTCCCCTTGGAGGCAGGCTACCCACTGGCCTTAGCTTTAAGTGTATACCCATCTGTCGAAATTAACCCGCTCTTTCCCAGCAACAGGTTTATCTTGGAAGTCTGTAGAATAAATAATGAGAGTAGATTGCTAGCGCCTTAGGCACAGGAAGCTGAAAACAGCCTCCAAACCTGTAGGAGAGGAACCTTGTGTATAGACCGGTGCTGATCTCGAATCCTGAAGGCAGATGCCCTGCTCCTCAACCTTTGAAGATGAGATGTTTGGAGAAATTGCCTATGGTAACATTTTGGTTTTAGATTTCAAGGTCCTGTAAACTTGATGAGCTGGGCTCTTGTCAGTTCTGTGGGTTGCTAAGTGGTTCAGTTCTGTGTGTCTAATGTGAAGGTCCTAGTTCAGAACCAGGGAGAAGAATGTGGGGGTCGTTTGGCCTGGGCAGGAGCTTGTGAGAGCTGTGTTTCTGCTGCACAGGAAGTGTTCAGTGACCTTCACCGGTCCTGATTGGTGGGTAAGGAGAGCTCCACATTGTCAGCCCTGTGCTGTCCCGTTGGCAGAAGCTTCTGCAGCCAGAACTGGGCCAGAGCACTTAAGGGCTCCGAGCTTGAAGGAACGCTGAGCGCCTGACTGACCTCACCTTTGAATAGCTTGCACTTTCATGATTTTTTTTTTTAAAGACGCTTATTTGGGGAGGGGCGAGGCTGTCGCCGCAGTGTTTGAGACTTGCCACTGCCTCCCAGCTTGCTCTCTTCTTTGGAAACTGAGCTTGAGTTAAAACTTTTAGCATGTCTCCCGCTTCCTGATCATCCCTGCTGGCAGTGCTGAGATGGTGGTAGTTAAGCCTAAAATGATTGCGGAAGTCCCACCCAGGATCCTGTTGCAATTGGTGAAGTTGTGTTTAAGTCTGTGGGTGGAGGAGGCTGGATGCGTGGTGATTGGCCCAGGAGCATGGCAGCTACACAGCGTGTCATTTCTCAGGGAGTTCGTGTGAGAGGCAGCGTGTGCCTTCGCTTTTTCTCTGTAGCCTGGGGCTCTTGGAGGGGGAAAGTGGAGCTGTAGCTCCGTGATCTACCTCTAGTGGACAGCCTGGAAATGAACCTGGTTTAATGTTGGCTCAGTGATGGGAAGTAACATTGAAGAGACAAAAAGAACTTAATTACCTGCTTTTGCTAACTGCACAGGCCTGTGTTTTTAGTCTTTCAATAGACATTCAATAAAACATTGAATATTATTTCAGATTAGAGTCTCCTCTGTCTGTCTGTCTGTCTCTCTCTCTCTCTCTCTCTCTCTCTCTCGTGTGTGTGTGTGTGTGTGTGTGTGTGTGTGTGTGTGTGTATGTGTGTATGTGCGACAGTGTTGTCTTTCCTGCCTGGTCTGTCTCTCAACCTTGTCTAGCCTTTGTAGATGCACTTGTAGCAATCCCGGCTGTCCATTTTCTCAACTCTATCTGAGGAAAAAGATAGTATGCTGGAGGCAGGAGCTCCATTCATAGCAAAAAGTGGCACCAGAGATAGAGATAGAGAGACAGAGAGAGAGACAGAGAGAGAGAGACACGGAGAGAGGGAGAGGGAGAGGGAGGGAGAGAGAGAGAGAGAGAGAGAGAGAGAGAGAGAGAGAGAGAGAGAGAGAGAGAGAGAGAGAGAGAAGCTGTAAAAAACAGACAGAATTCTGGGAGCTATTTTAAAACAAGAAAACAATCCTGTGTACTTCTGTATCCCTGAGAGTAGTGCAGTATTTATTCTACAAGAGTGATTTTGAGGGCCTGGGAGATGGCTTAGTGGTTAAGAGCACGTGCTCTTGCAGAGGACCCAGGTGATTCGCAGCACCCACATCGTGGTTCCTAATCATCTAATACTCCAGCTCCAGGGCATCTGAAGCCCTCTTCTGACTTCCACAGACACCAGATGTGAATGTGGCACACATACATATAAGCAGGCAGAACATTCACACGTATAAAACTAAAAATAATTTTTAAAGTAATGATTGTACATGTTTTAAAGATTTGTTATATGTGAGTACACTGTAGCTATCTTCAAATACCAGAAGAGGGCGTCAGATCTCATTACAGATGGTTGTGAGCCACCATGTGGGTGCTGGGAATTGAACTCAGGACCTTTGGAAGAGCGGTCAGTGATCTTAACTGCTGAGCCATCTCTCCAGCCCCCGTACATGTTTTAAAAAGGATGATTTTTGAGTCATAGAAATTATCTTTGGTGGTCTCTGTTTAAGGGAGTGTATGCTTCTGTGTGTGTGTCTGTGTACTGGATTTTTAAGTGTTTTCTGCTGGAGGCTCACAAATACTTAAGCAGTGATGCACTCTCACAGTATATCTTCCAGAAAGCATGAGCAGCTGGAATTGGGTGGTAGTTATGTTATTTTATTTATAATGTGTATGGCTGTTCTGCCTGCATTTTGTCTGTGCACTTCTTTTGTGCCTGGTGCCTTGAAAGGTCAGAATAAGACATCGGAGTTATAGATGGTTGTGAGCTACCATGTGGTTGCCGGGAATTGAACCCCGGTCCTCTGGAGGAGCTAGTGCTCTTCCAGAGTCAATAGATATCTTCTTAATGAAATTTTATTTGCATAAACACTGGCGTTTGGGCCTGAGAACGTTTGCCCCGCATTCGTGAGGCCCAGGGGTCCATGCCCAGCACCGCATCAACTGGACATTGTGGCACACACCTCTAGTGTCAGTACTTGGAACGTAAAGGCAGGAGGCGCTGAAGTTCAGAGTTATCCTCGCCTGCATAGCATGTTAGTGGCCATCCTAGGCCCCATGAGAACCTGCCTTCTGAAAAAAAAAACAAAAAAACCAAAAATCCACCACCATCACCCAAAAAACATCTAGCAGTTGTGGAGGTGGCTCAGTTGGTAATGCCTGCTGTACAGCAAGAGGATCTAAAGCAGAACCCCAGCACCCACAGAAAAAGTGGAGTATTGCACTGTATAGCTCCAACCCTAGTACTGGCAGGGTGGACATGGGAAGATCCCCATGACTGGCTGACCTGCAAGTTCCATGTGAAGGCACCCATTGTCAACCCCTGGCTTCCACACAGCATGTGCGCGCGCATGCGCGCGCACTTGCACACACACACACACACACACACACAAACACAAAGCCAACTTCCCAAAGTGTCAGGTGGATGTTGAATTGTTCTCTGTTACAGTGAAGACAGCATTTAAAAATCAAAACTGTACACCAAAGATAAGCTAAAAATTTTTGCTGTATACAAACTACTTTTTTTTGAAAAAAGATAAATATTGGTAAAGAAATTGCCAAGAACACCTATGCATATATTATGTTGTGTAAAAACATTTCTGTTACAAAAATACCGAAACTGTCTTTTTCACTTTTTCAGACGTTTTAGAATAGTGCATCATTTATTTATTTATTTATTTACTTATTTATTTATTCCTTGGCAGTTTCATACATGTAAACTCTCTGTTGGTCATCTCCATTTCCACCCCATCTCCCCCATCTTTTCTGGTGTTTTATAAATTGGCAGAAAGTTATACTTTTCTGTCATTTATTTAGAGACTATCTCTTTGATAGAGTAATAACTACATCTTAAAATTAGATTAAAATTTGTTTTGTAGTGGTTGGGCACATTTTGTCATGAGGCACGTGTGGAGTCCTAGGACAATTATTTTTTCCATGTGGTCCCAGGGAAGAACTCAGGTGGTTGGACTTGGCTGTAGGTGCTCTTGCCTGCTGAGCCTTCTTGCTGGCCCTAGCTGCATGTTTCCTACAGGGGTGCATCTCTGTGACCATTAGGATTGGATTTTATCTGAGACACTTGTGGACATTATGCAGCATTACTTGAACATGGCATTTGCTGGTCACTGGGAGAGTGGCCTTTGTGTGCCTTGAGTCATGGTAACCTTTGAAGCCTCAACTTGTGTTTATTTAAAAATCTTGGTGACATTAATTCACTAGCACTGTCTAAACACCTCCCCTACTAGACTGGAGGTGTCGGTGTGAAAGTTTATCCTGAGGTTCCTCAGACCTCATCCCGAGTTCCTTCTGGTGAGGCTTTGCTAAACCAATGCTCTGGTGTGCGGACTCGGCAGTGATTACATGAAATGGTGCTCTACTGATGGTTTTCATTGCAAGAAGCAGGATCTCCTGACTCAGTTAAAACTGGAGACTAGTAACCCTGCAGAGGGAAGTGTAGGCTGAAGTCAAAAGTCCAGTTTCAGTGTATGAGAACTTGAAGGGTGTGCCTACCTAGTGCTCACACCCTGGCCATTCTGATAGCAGTTGTTTTTGCAGTTACAATAGGAGGAGGGTTTCCGTGTGGAAGAAAACCACACATCATTAGATCCAGAGAACTAAGAGCAATCCTCAGAGACCTTGAAGTAACGAGGAAGTGCACTTCAGAATTTACTCAAACTGGTCACCCATTAAAAAGAAATATTTTTCTCTAGTATGTCAGTTTTGTGACTACAGTCCTATGTTGTTGAACAACAGGAGGGATGCATATCCAGGCAGTTTCTTGAAGTATACTTAAATTTAACTGCTGAGGCCTGTAGGCTGTGTGTGTGTGTGTGTGTGTGTGTGTGCTTATTGTTCTCAGCTACAACCTGTACATTGTGTGGCTCTAATGAACACAGTTTATCTAATGGTACTTATAATTAATCTAATAGTACTTATAGCTCAACTTAGGAAAGGTCCAATAGAAAGTTAAAAATAGAATATGCTAACATTGAGATGTTCCAGGGTACATGACTGCAGCTTACCAACCTTCAAGGGTCGGTAATTTTATAAGCTAAATAATATTTCATTTGTATGTGATATATATTCATAACTAGACATATGAGTTTCTCCTGCTTTTTGATTATTATGAAAAATGAATAGTGCTTCTATGACCGTGGCATGTAAATAGATTTGAACCTCTGCGTCTATGTCTTTTAAGTATGTACTCAGGAAAAGAATAGCTAAGTCACTTGCAGTTTCCTTTAGCATATAAGTGTACACACACACACACACACACACACACACACACACACACACACACGTATACATATTGGTAGCGTTGGAATAAGTCGGGGCTTCATGCTTGCTAAGCAAGTTCTTTGTATCACTGAACTACATTGTCATATAATTAATTCTTTCAATATTGTTTTTTTGCTACCATAATGGCTGCAGAAGCTATGTGCTTTATGTCATATATTATTCATTATTAGCAGTTTTTAATGTGTAAAAAATACTTTTTTTTTTTGTTTTGAGATAGGGTCTCTATTTAGTCCCAGCATGTTCTGGAATATGCTATATAGACTAGGCTGGTCTTGAACTTAGAGATCTATCTGCCTCTGCCTCTGCCTCTGCCTCTGCTGAGATTAAAGACTTGCAGTACCACATCCCTCCCTGCCAGTAGTTGTCTTTTTAAAGTAGTGGTCTGTAGTTTGCCCAGCCTTTTCAGTTCATATCCCTCACCCCCTTCTCTTTTCTCTCCCTCCTCCTCCTCTACCCATCTTCTCCCATGTCTTGTCTCCTTTTTACTTTTCTCTCTTCAAGATAGGGTATCGCTCTGTATAGCCCCGATTGGCCTACAGCTAACTGTGTAGCCAGGCTGGCCTCAAACTCCTGGCAGCTTTCCTGCTATAGCTTCCTGGGATTCTAGACACGAGCCATCATGCCCAGTGACATGAGAGCCTTTTAAGACTGTGCATCTGTATTGCTAGATATTCAGATTTTTCAAGTAAACCAGAAATACACATTTTATTTGAAGATATCACACTTAAAAAAATGTCAAGCCAAGCAAAGCAGGGCCCTAGGCTGGATTCAGCTCTTGAGCCCCAGTTGCCTAAATCTCTTCTCTTTTTTGGAGTCCTGCTTTCTCTTCCCACCTGCACCCTTGAACTCTCTTCAGTGCTCAAAGCAGTTTCTTGGGGTTGCTAAATTGTGACTTTCTGTAAAGGCCAAAGTCCCTGGGACCTCCTTGTGACATGGTTTTCTTTTTCCAGGTGTCCAGGATCACCTTTTGTCAGGGGCATCCCATCCACATGCTCAGAGGATCTGACACCTGCCCAGCTCTCACTGTGTGCCTGGTCCCTCCCTCTCCCAGCAACCAGCCTTGTTCTCCACACCCCCACCAGCTGGGTCCCTGGTCTGACTTTTCATTCTGAATGAATTCTAATTTTATTGTTGCTGGCCCAATAAGTGCCAGCCCTGTCAAGGCCTGTGTTGCGTCCTTTCTGGACTTCTCCAGACTCCCCTGCCTCTACCATCCCTTATCCTAGTCTCTAGCTTTACTTTTCATCCAGACAGCTTTGAGTCTCAAGACCACTCCCATCAGTCTCCACCACGTCAGAGTCACCTGACCATTCTACCCCCAACCCTGGTAGTCCTACCGTAACAACACACCTTCTTCCTCATTCTCAGCGTCCCTAACACAGAGGGCTACCACACAGCTTCTTTGCAAATCCATCGGCAGGTTCTGAAACCAAACTATTGGCTCTTTACCGGTATTTAAGAACTGATATAGACTAAAACACAACCAGAATCTAGAGATGCAAACTATACTGTGAACCACTAGTATTTTCTGACTATCATACTGTGGGGGCAGTCAGAACAGCCTCAGGCTCCCAGAGTTATCCCAGGTTAGTCATCTTGCCCACCACATCTTCAGGGAGGCCTCTGTCATGCTCAGACTTGAAGCAAGGCATTAGAGTCCAACTCTGTTCAGACTTGTAGACCCTTCTGCAACCCTAGCCATTACATCTTGCTTCGTGATTCATACCCTCTCTACCCTGATTATCTGTTCACGTATTCATCCCATTGTTTCTGTCTTTTAGTTTGCCATCCATCTTTTACTTTGTCGAACTTTTACTCACATCAGAGCCTGTCTCAAATACCACCTTCCTTCTTGGGGTGTGTGTGTGTATCCGTCCGTGTGCATGCATTTGGAGGCCTGAGCAGGACTTTGGGTATCTACTTGTATCAGTGACCACCTAATTGCTTACAGACTGGATCTCTCACTGGTCTGGTAGCTTGTTTAGGTTAGGCTAGGTTGGTTGTAATCAGGCTCTAGGGATCTACCCGTCTGCCCCTCAAGGCTGGGTTACAGATTCATGTAACTGTGGGTGCTGGGGATTCGAACTCATTCAGGTCCTTATGCTTGCAGAACAAGCACTCCTACTCACTGAGCCAACTCCAGAGTTCCTCTATTTGCTTTAAAATCAAACAAGCAAACGAGAGTCTCAGTGTATAGCCCTGGTTGGCCTGGATCTTCCAGAAAGTTATTTGCCTCATTCTGCCTCTGGGGTGCTGGAATTAAAGGCATACGCCGCTATGCTGGGCTTTGGGTTGCTCTTTTGAGGCAGGGTTTTACTATGTAGAGTTGTCTGGTCCAGAACTTGCTGTGTAGACCAGTGTGGCCTCGGTCTCATAAGTGCTAGGATAAAGGTTTGCACCACGACACCAACACTCACTTTTTAAAATTAAAATATTTACTGTATTCTTTTATATAGCCAGACAAATTTTATTTTCTTTAAATATTTGGATCAATATCCATTTATTAAAATGTATTTTCTTATGCTCTCTTTTCTGTTTCCCAATGGGTTTAATTCTTTTTTAAAATTTTTTACTTATTTTATGTGTGTGGATCACTTGCCTGCATATATGCATTAGCTACACCATGTGTGTGCCTAGTGCCCAGAGGCTAGTAGAAGGTATCAGATTTCTCCAGGACTGCAGGTATAGATGGTTGTGTGGGCGCTGGATATTGACCCCCTAGTCCTCTGAAGAGCAGTGTTGAGGTAAGTCTTTCATGTTAACATCTAGAACTTTTTTTTAATGCCATAAAATGATATATTTGTGAAGACTTGGTAGTTCTTAGCTAGGGTGAGGTGGTTGGCAGTGTCAGTAGAGCTCCTGGGACAGAGGGTGGTAACTGGGTAGAAGTTGGGATGCTGTAACATTCTGCAGTGCCCAGAGCAGTTCCCTGCAGCAGAGTTAGCTAGTCCCGAATACCAGTAGTGCCAAGACAAGGAATCCCTGATGCCACCAAATCCAAGGATTCTAAGTTCGGGGCCTTTGGGGCTTTGTATATCAGGAAGAGAACTTGGAAATGCAGCTCAAATCAGCGTGTGTGTGTGTATGTGTGTGTGTGTGTGTGCGTGCGTGTGTGTATGTATATATATGTGTATATATATATATATACCCTATCTTTAAGATATTTTTAGTCTTCATTTTAGTTTACTGAAATTTATACTAATGGAAAGAAACTAATTAACACACACACACACACACACACACACACATATACCAACCTTAGTATGCAATCAAACTATAGGAATAAATGTCAAAAGACTGTATATGAAGAGAATGTGCTTTAGAATTTTTGAATAATTAGATTATTTTCCAGTAGATCTGTAGACAGAATTTCAAAACTACAACAACAACCCAACCAACCAAACATAAACCCCAAAACCAATTAGACGTATAAATCAACCAGAGTTTGGGACTGGAGCCATGGCACAATGGTTAAGAGCACATGCTGTTCATGCAGAGGACCTGAGTTCTGGTCCTAGCACCCACATCTAGCAGCCTACAGCTGCCTGTAACTCCAGCTCCAGGGAAGTCCGATACCCTCTGTCCTCACTCATATCCAGACCTACATGAACACATAAATAAATAATAGTAAAAATACGTTAAGAAATAAACCAACTAACCTGGCAGTGGTAGTACATGTCTTTAACCACTGCACTCAGGAGGCAGAGACAGGTGGATCTCTGTGAGTTTGAGGCCAGCCTGGACTACAGAGTGAGTTCCAGGACAGCCAAAGCTACACAGAGAAACTCTGTCTTGAAAAACCAAACCAGAGTTGACATACAGTATTTTCAAATTCCCCAGATATCGGTATGGCTTAGTTTACTTTGCTTTTACTTATTTTTCCCGCTATGGAAGGAAAGTAACTTCTCTGAGGACCTTGCCTGTCTGTCATCCAGCTTCTAGAATAATACCTGGCCTCTTGCAGTTGTTCACTGACTACCTGCTGAGTGCGACACACCCAGCACTGCAGCTCCCTCCCTCAGGCGTTGTGACAGAGGAAGTAGGATTTTTCCTGCTCAGAGTCAGAGTTAATTCCAAAGGTGACTGGCTGCCTAGGCTCGTCCCAGCCACCTGGTGCCTGGGTTTATCTCGCTGTAATCCTTTTATGCCTCTTAACTCAAGGTGTACTCTGTTGAGGAGCATAGGGAGGGCTGTGTAGGTAAATTGGCTTTGCTTTCTCTCTTGTTGCCCCTGATTTGGGGCACTTTGGTTTTTAGGCATCACGCGGGAAGTGTGGGCTGAGCTGCCTTAAGAGACAGCATCCATTTGTGTCCTGGCCATTTGGTAATTGTTTTGCTGTTATCTCAGGAAAAAACAAAACAAAACCCCAAAACACAGGCAAACCCCAAACTACTGGCCTGGGAAAGAACGGGCTGCCGGTGCCGTTCCATTTTCCGGTTGGTGTGGTGCAGTGACAGGGGTTCCAGCCAAAGCCGAACCCTGAGTCAGTGTGCTCTTTGTCCTTGTAACCAGAGCCCATTCATGAAGGTCAGGGACAGACCTGCCTAGGCAGCTGGGGGCTCTCTGGACCCTGCACAGAGCATATGCAAGCTGCTAGACCACAGGAATCTGCAAACATTGCTATAGCACATTGTATCAATCCAAATTTCTTTTTTTTCCTGAACTCTGAAAATTAAGAGTTTGGCATTTCAAAGTTTGAGATGAATTTTAAATTTTATCATTTATTTAGATATAAGATATCACTATGTTATAATTTAGACTTCCACTGTGCCCAGGTTAGAATGATTTTAATAAAAATATTTTTTTTTAAGTTTTAGCTGCATCATTTGGAAGTTACTATAGTAGCGTATTTTAAATAGAATTCATATGACAATACTATGAATGCCTCTTTTTATCAGGTTTTTAAATTTTTTTAGAAGTATAGACTTTTAACTTGCATTTCTTTTATGGTATCTACTTCCTTGTTTTGTGTCTTTTTTTTCAAAGAAGTAAAGGAAACAAGACAAACTTATTACCAAATAAGCATTGAGTCAAACATAACAAAGAACCTGCTAAAGAAATTGAAAAGGGAAATAAAAATAACAACAATGCCCTTTGGTAACCTGGAAAAGGCATCACATACATGTTTAATGTCTTATCCACAGGGAAAATAAAACTTGTGGTTTTTTATTAAGTAAGAAGTTAATCTTAGAGATAAGTACTTATGCCTTCCAAGAGTATCAGGAGTCAGGGTGATACCCCTATTATTATTTTTACAATTGTACTATGAGATATACACATTTTCACATGTATTTGTGTGTGGTGTGCATGCTTGTGTGAGCACATGTGTGCCTGTGGAGGCTGGAGGTTGAGTGCCATCCTTTACTGATCTCTTCCTTGTCAAGGCTCAGGGCTCTCTCTCTTGAACTCAGGGGTTGAGGATTCCCCTAGTCTAGCCAGCTAGCTTGCTCCAGGAATGTCACCTCACCTTCTGATGGCTGGGATTATAGATGGGCCACTGTGTATGCCCACCCACATGTCATGGGTGTGGGTGGATGGGCAATTGCAAAGCAAAAACTTTACCTGCTGAGCTGGCTTCTATCCCAGTGTTAGGACTTGGGGGAAGTGCTGTACTGTTCTCCAAACTCCCTGTACCCTTTACGTTCTTAACCGCACACAGGCTCTGGCTTTCCCACATGCTTCCTTGTGCTTCTCACTGTCTGTTTTAATGTTATTTCATTTTTAAATAGTAGTTATCCTACTGAATGTGGTTACTTGGTGTTTCTGTTTCCCTACTGCTTGTCAAAGTTGTGAATCTCTCTTGGTGCCACTCCTTTTATTTCAAAAGAAACACTGCTGGCTGTGGTGGAGTTCTAGGCTAACTCAAACGAATGTTTTTCATTGCTTTTAAGACCATTGTCTTCCATTCTTATGGAATAAACGAGGCATGTAAGATATGCTAAGTCAGCTGTGATTGTAGTTTCCCCTAGGGAGAAATTGGAATGAATGCTATTGTAGTTAACTCTCCCCTCTAAAGTCAGAAACAACAACCCACCTCACTAGAGTAGAATGGACCGACATTGTGCTCCGATTTGTGAAGTGGACCAGAGTAGGAACAGAAGCTGGGAGTTTCAGCTCCTTATACTTGTTGATAGGACCTAAGGGCATAAGGCAAAGACTGCACTTGCTTTTAAACAGGAGAACTCAGGTGCATCTACACCCTCAGATGGCTGGAGGATGGGCTACATTATCCTCTGAGCTATTGCAAAAGCATTCTGAGAAAAGCTCTATACTGTTAGCGTTCTATGACATAGCCTGGTTTGTTCAAACAGAAGTGCCTGGCATGTTTCAGGTGTTCGCTACCTGAAATGATTGTGTGTGGTTCACATGTGATGTGTCTAATCATACCAGCTCCCCTGTGATAAAGGCAGAAGTTCACCAACCAGGTTGGCAGGGAAATGAAACCTCATAGAACTGCTTTCACTAGATTTTAGAAGTGAGTGGCAGTACTACCTTGAGGGTTATCCCGTGGCAGTTAGGTAATTATACTTGCTAGCTAATCTCGGAAACTTGATTTTAATATTGAAGGCAGGTTTATTGGGAAGCTGCTTTCAGGGGAGTTTACTGGCCCCCAAGGATTGAGGCCAGGGGAGTCACCATGGGGAGGACTGGAGGAGAGAGAGAGAGAGAGAGAGAGAGGAAGGAGGAGGAGGAGGAGAGAAGAGAGAGAGGGAGGGAGAGAGAGAGAGCGAGAGAGCGAGCAATCTTGGAAACTTTCAATCAGTATTCTTTATAAAGCTGACTAGCTTTGGTTTGTTGCCTCTCCTTTATATGTGTGTGGGTATTTTGCCCACGTGTATGTTTGTGTATGTATCACTTGTGTACCTGGTGCCCATGGAAGCCAGAAGAGGGCATTGGATTCCCTAGCTGCTGTGTGAGTGTTAGGAACCAAACTCTGGTTATCTGGAAGGGCAGCCAGTGATCTTAACCTCTGAACAATCTCTCCAGCTTATTTTTTTTATGGCATTTAGAACGACATAGGCTGGGTGGTGGTGGTGCACACCTGTTGTCCCAGTACTCCAGAGGCAGAGGCAGACAGACCTCTGTGAGCTCGAGGCCAGCTGGTCTGCGGAGAGTTCCAGGACAGACAGGGCTACACCGAGAAACTGTCTCAAGAAACCAAACCAAACCACCACTACCACCCCCTACCCCCCACCCCAAAACGCAACATATTGACATTTAAAAAAAATTAACTCTGAGTTCTGTGGTAAGTTGATAGTAGAATACAAATAATCATCTTAGGCTAAGTGAAAAGTACTTCCTTGAGATTGAAGATGGCACGTTTGCTGCCACTTTTCAGCTCTAGCTGTACCTGCCCTGTTTCCTGGGCGGGGTTGTCACTCACTCGCACCTGCTGGCTCAGGCAGGCCCTGTGTGGGTCACTGGCTCTGCGCTCAGCCGGAGCTATAAAAGCTTGTTCTTTTGAGTGTGTGCAGGAGTTTTGGAGTTTCACTTCCTTGATCAGAAGCTTGCATGTGGTCTCTCCTGGCTTCTGGCTTGAGATTTCCAGCTCAAATCCAAGCCCACTCCACCTTAGTGAGAGTTGGGTTTAACTTTCTTTGTAGTAACTCTCTTAAGTAGTTGTGAAGACTTAGTTCTCTTGTTTTATGCTTTCTGGAGGTTAACAGTAACAATCTTCTCAACATCACAGTTCATAGGATTTTCATTAAAATTTTTTTTGTATATTTTTTTTTAAGAAAGGGTCCTGTTGTATAACCTAGACTGTCCTTGAACTTTTCTTGCCCTGGCACACCGAGTGCTGAGATTATAGACATATACTACCAATTTGACCATATATACCTTTTTTTTCATGTTAGGGTTTGAATCTAGAGAAGTGTTTCTCAACCTTTCACAGGGGTCACCTAAGACTATCAGACAGCACAGATTTACATCACAATTCATAACAGTAGCAAAATTACATTTATGAAGTAGCAGCAAAAGTAATTTTAAGGTTGTGGGTCCCCACAGCATGAGGGTCCAGCAGCAGGAAGGTTGAGAACTGCTCTAGTTTCATGCTTGTTAGGCAAGCCCTCTACCGTAGACTTCCACCTCCATCACCAAGGTGTCTTTACTTACGTGTAGGTCTGTGTTAGTGTATGTGCTGGGGTATCAGGTGGAAGGCATGTTCCGTCTTCCTCTAGGCTCTCTGCCTGTTCTTCTCAGGCAGGGTCTCTGTAGCCTTACACGCCAGGCTCTCTCTTGGCCAGACTAGAAGCCAGCAAACCCCAGCAGTCTCTTCTCTCTGCACTGCTCTGCCCTGCGTAGGAGTTAGGGCTGAAGGCGTTGGTGGGTTTGCCGGCTTCTTACGTGGTCCAAACTCTGTTCCTCCTGATTGCAGAGCAAGCACCCTAACCTCCAGTGGTCTCTCTAGCCTCAAGCTCACAGTTTTATCTACTTCTAAAACTGATGTTAACAAATTTATGAAGCTATAGAAATACAAATTTCATTGTATTATTCCCGGGCTTACTCATGGGAAGAGTAGAAGCAAGAGAAAAGGAAAAAGTAATGGAGTCCTGATTACCAGAGGATGAGCTATAGCTTCAGTTTGTCCTACTCTAACTCCTCAGCACTGAAGCTTCAGTGCTTATGTGTATGTGCATGTATGTACATGTGTTTGTGAATGTGTGTGCACATACACATGTGCTCATGTATGGGTGTGCATGTGGAGGCCAGTGGTGAATGTCAGTGTATTTCTACTGTAGTTTTTGAGCCAGTCTCACTGAAGCTAGAGTTTCTTGATAGAGCTAGTGTTGCTGGCTAGTGAGCTCCTGGGGACACTCCTGGCTCTTCCTAGCATTGGGACTACAGAACTTCTTTTACATAAAAAACGTTCCAGCTTGGGTTCTTATGCATATATGACAGGTACATCACCAGAGCAATCTCTCAGACCCTAATTTAAAATTTAATGTAATTTATTTATTTGAGACAGTATCTTATGTGACTGGGGCTGGCCTTGATCTCTTGGACTTCCAGCTGCCACCTTCCAAGTGCTGGGATCCCATTGTGCACCACCATGCCCAGTTTCTTCATTTGTACTTTTGGATACAAACTGCTATAGTGAGCTCCCTCTCTTTCATTCCCTCCCAGACCTTCTCCTCATATGCTGTTTGCACATCCTCAGCTGGACCTTTTATCAACTACCCTTGCTTAAAGCTTCAGGATTGTTTATTGTGCCACTATACACATTCATCCTTACCTAGCATGTTCATCTGTCCGTTCGTTCATTCGTTAGTTCATTCCTGGTTAAGGGCTGGAAACACGTTAGTGCTGGGTGAGGGCCTAACATGTGCAATGCCCTGGAATCTATTCCAGCACTAATACAAAAAGAAAAATGTCGCCGGGCAGTGGTGGCGCACGCCTTTAATCCCAGCACTTGGGAGGCAGAGGCAGGCGGATTTCTGAGTTCGAGGCCAGCCTGGTCTACAAAGTGAGTTCCAGGACAGCCAGGGCTATACAGAGAAACGCTGCCTCGAAAAACCAAAAAAAAAAAAAAAAAAAAAAAAAGAAAAATGTCCTATTAGAAACACACTCTCTGGTCTTCTCTCTGCTGTAGACTTTGGGTAGATTCTTACGTTTCGTGGGTTTGTCTCTACAAAAGACAAGGACCTCTGCTTTCACACACATCTTTGTAATAGAGAAGACTTACTGCCTGACACCCTGGAGGCACCGAGAAGGAGAAATGCCCTATCCCTTGAATTCTCAGAGATTCTTTACAGGTTAGCAGTGGGTGTCCCCTCTAGTAGCAGCAGCAGGACAATGGCTGTGGAGGGCGTGTGAGCAGCTGCAGTGGAAGGAGGAGTGGCTGCTATGGCTACATGAACCGAGACTTCTTGTCTTTTGTACAGACTTGTCTATAAAATGTAAGAATCTGCCCAAAGTCTGCAGCAGAGTCAGGATGAGAGAGTGGGCAGCTTTCTAGTGGGACTGTTCTTGTTTGTTTTGGTGGTGCCAGAATGGAACCGGGGCCTCTACATGTTAGGCCCTCACCCGGCCACTAACCTGCTTCCAGTCCCCCTACCCTCGCTCCTGGCTATCTCAGAAAGTTGTGTATGCACATTCTTTTGGGTCTTTTTCTTTTCAGTCTGTTTCCACAGACATAGTTCTGCATGACTGTAATTACATTATATTGTGTTCTAAAATGATTTTATGTTTTAATGAAACTTACCTCAAGTTTTTCCACAAAGCATTGCAGTGACTTTACCTTTTTCATAATGTTTAGTTTTCTCCCGAAGAAGTTACTATGTTTGTTTCTCTTTATGATTCTAATGATTTTTATTTGGTGGGTTAGCTGTTTCCTGGAGTAGAGTTACTGGTCAAAGAACATGAAAGTTTTATAGGTTTTAAAATATATATTGCTTACCATTTTACAATGCTCACAGCATTATTTGAGAGCTGACAAGTCAGGCCTGACCCCTGATGACCTTCCACTTTCTGGCTCCTGATCCAGGGGCGCTCCGTCTGGTCAGGGCCACTTCCCGGTCTTAGAATTTGCCTCAGCTCTGCATGGGTGTGGCTTCGGAAACCCACCTATGGTCACCTTTTCTTTCAGCTTTTGGTTGAAAACTATTCATTCCTTAGGAGAAATGCTTTGTGACATACTGTCTTAGAAAGCCCATAGTTGGGAAGTTAGAGTGATGTAATCAGGAGTTGAGCCTCCACATCCTGATCCCTAACCGTGGAGGGGCATCCACTCTCAGTTTTCTGGAGCTAGGATAGACCTCCCTGTATACAGAAACAGACTGCTCGGGTGCAGTGCACCATTGTCTTCAAGGGCCTCTGGAACAAGTGGCCTCCTGTCTGCCCTAGGAATCCTTTAGGGAGGGGCAGCTGGTGGCTCTGTTCCCTTTACTGTAGACCCTCTTCAGAGGTCTAGAAAACAACCAGTGATTTCTAATTTAACAATGCTTTAAAGTTTCTATGAAAGAAAATTATTTGATTAAAGAATTTGGGACTAGACTAAGATTACCATTTCTGGAAATTTTAGAAAAAAATTTCAGCTACTTTTCTGTTTTAGCTGGTATATTTGTAGATTTAAGGATGAGGTAAATTTCTCTTATTCTAAGGAATAGAGCATTACTTGACTAATTGTAGTTTTAATTTTTGTTATAATGTATAATCCATATTACATTTTCTCCCAGAGAATTCAAAAGGTTATTTTTTTCCTTTAACTACTATTTTTAATAGTTCGCTTTGCCTCTTGATGAGTTACAACTAATATTTTAGCAAGACCTGGAAACCATTTTCATTGTGAACGCCAGAGAGGGGATTAGCTTAGTGGTGACCACCACCACGGAGGAGACCCAGATGTTCTGTCACTTAGGTGTTGTAGGATAGCTGTTAGTCACCTGACCATTGGCTGCGGGGACTTAGTTCTGAACTTAATTTAATATAAAGTTTTGCCAATTACATTCATACATTAGATTGTAGTTCTAAAAATTTCAAGTTATTTCTCTTCTAAGTCTCTGGAGACTTAACTTAGTCCCCTGATTTATGTAAATTCTAATCTTTAAAATATCTTCATCCATTGTAGAAACAAATAACTTTTTAGAATTTTAGGCAGAGTTTGAGAATTAACAAGAGAAATCAGCAGTTTGGGATTTGAAGTATTACTCCTTACTTAAAATTTAAAAAATGATTTAGACATTTCAGAACAGTTTTCAGTGCTTGTGGGTATATGTCTAGGACTGCAGCGACTCCCGAGGACCTCTTGGGTGTGTCTGTCTTGCTGCCTGCTCCGGGAGTTTTTAGGCTAGGTTGCTCTGCATGGTTCATGGTGGGGATGCAACATGGAAATGTGTAGGCTCTTCTCTTTACACACATGACAGTTTATGGTGAGTCTAAGTGGTGGTCCTGACTTTGCTTGCAGAGGGACAGTTATCTTTAGAGGCTCCCCTGTGATGAGTCCCTCAGTGTAGACGTAGGAGACTGACAGGCAATGCAGACCTTAAAAGGAAAAGTCTAGTGCTGCTTTCCAACCTTGTAGAGATTGTGTCAGCTACAGCAGAGGTGGACAGCTCCTTTGTCTTAGTCTCTTCACTTGCATTCTCTTTCTTTTTGTTTTTGTTTTTTTTTTTTAAGATTTATTTATTATTGTATGTGTAAGGACACTGTAGCTGTCTTCGGACACCAGAAGAGGGCGTCAGATCTCATTACAGATGGTTGTGAGCCATCATGTGGTTGCTGGGATTTGAACTCAGGACCTTCAGAAGAGCAGTTGGTGCTCTTAACCACTGAGCCATCTCTCCAGCCCTGCATTCTCTTTCTTTATCTTACCCCCCACCATTTTCCTTTCTTTTGAAATATGGATACAGGGATCAATCAGATTTGCTTGTTTTCAAGCAGAGTGACATTGGAATTGTCATCAGTGGAGAATTTGTACTCTAGATGGTAAGTTACTGACAGATGCTTTGAATTCAGTCCATCTCTGAGACTCCTTTTGGAGCAGTGTGTTACACGATTGGTCCTGGCACTTTTTGATCATTTGGATAATTAATGTTGGTATCAGTAGCTCTTTAATGATGTCAAGTATATCTGCTTGTTGAACCTGCTGCTGCAGCTAGAGCCTGCATCTGATGGCCTTTCCTTCCTTTTCTGTGTGTAGGTTGCACAGAGCATTGAGGATCATCATCAAGAAGTGATTGGCTTCTGCAGAGAGAATGGCTTCCATGGCTTGGTGGCGTATGACTCTGATTATGCACTGTGCAACATCCCCTACTACTTCAGTGCCCATGCCCTGAAACTGAGCCGCAACGGGAAGAGTCTCACCACAAGCCAATATCTGATGCATGAGGTTGCCAAGCAACTGGACCTGAACCCAAACCGTTTTCCTATTTTTGCTGCTCTGTTAGGTAGGCGGAGTGGTGTGAAAACTGTTTGTTAAGGGAGTGGTACATAAGCATCCTGACATATCTCTTGAAGATTCTCCTGCCTGGATGCTTTGGTGGTGTATCAGAGTGAGAAAATAACCTCTTCAGTTCACTCTCTTGGTTGGTGGTTTTTTTTTTTTCTGGTAATGCATTATTCTTCTTTCTAGTTTCTAGCATGTTTATATGTTACTTATATGTTCTTCTCTCCAGGCTGGAAATCTTACTCTGCAGTAGGCTCAGAGTTTTAGAGAAAGAACATTTCTGAATTACAGATCACGGTGGCTCACAACCGTCCATAACTTCAGTTCCAGGGGATCTAGTGCCGTGGATGTGTGGGTGCCAGGCACATAAGTATGTGGTACACATTTATACCTACACACATACAAAACACTTATACACATACAATAAAATAAAGTTACAATTAGGAAAAAAAAATTGCCAGGCAGTGGTGGTGAACACCTTTAATGCCAGCACTTGGGGAGGCAGAAGCAGGCAGATAAATCTGAGTTTGAGGCCAGCCTAGTCTACAGAGTGAGTTCCAGTACAGCCAGGGCTACATAGAAAAACCCTGTCTCAAAAAAAAAAAAAAAAACCAAACAAGTAAACCAAAACCCTAAAAGGACCCCCCCCCAGTAAAACAAAAACAGAAAAACCCAACAACAGATCTTAACCACAAAGAAAAGTATACCACAGGCCACAGGATCAAAGCATTGCTCTGATTTCTTTCCCTTTGTGGGATAGCCACTACTATAAAAGAAAACAACTACCTTTTTATTTTGTTTTGAGCTAGAGTCTTACATAGCCCAGGCTGGCTTCTAGTCACCATATAGCTGAGGGTGAGCTCGAATTTCAGGTCTTCCTATCTTGGCTGCACAGGTTATATGTGTGTGATATCACACCCAGCAGAAAAACAACTACTTTAAGACAAACTCTTGTAAGTAAATTTAAAAAAATCCACAAAAGAATAATTTTGCTTTATTTCCAGAAAGGACAGGTTCTATGTGCTAACTTATGTTGGTTACTTAAGTATGCTTGAGAGGTCACATGTCCGTATCTGCCTTTTACCTTGCACTTGCCTTGTGTAGGTCCTTTCCTTTGTTAGCTTACCCTTTCTCTGTCTTCTTGTGTGTGTCAAGCTACTGTAACATCCAGCTCTAACTTGAGTCTTTGTAATTGTGTCCTACTGGAAGTGTTTGTTTTTTGGAGTGATGTTTTCCTGTGACTTACCTCCTTGCTTTCCTGCTTTAGATACTCAGGGCCCTTTGGGAAGCTGCATGGTCTCTAGCAAAGTTACTGTGCTTTCTATGGAGTTAGCCCATTCTAGGAAATTCATTATTAGGTTGTGAGATTTTTTTTTTTGAAATTCTTAGCTATCAGAAAGGTAGGTGTCTATGGGTCAGAAGTCAGTCTCTAATGACCTGCCTCAGGACAGCTGTTCGCTTTTGTTGTTGATTTCTTTTGTTTCGAGATAGGGCATCTCTTTGGGATGTGGAGCTCATCAGTAAGCATAGGCTAGCTGGTTAATAAGCCCTAAGGAGGATCCTTTTGTCTCTGGTGTGAAACACACACACACACACACACACACACACACACACACACACACACACACACGAGTCATGCTGGGGTTATAAAGGATGTGCCATTACATATATTTCCAGAAGTTATAATGTAAAAGGATACTTGTTTTTGATGTTAAGAGTTTGTGTTGAGCTGGGCATACACACTCAGCATGTGGAAGACTGAGTCAGGAAGATTGGGAATTGGAAGCCAGCATGGTGACATTGCCATGTTAGGTCCAGGCCAGTGGAGTTATACTGCATATCAAGAACCTAATGTATTACAAAAGTTGGTAGGTAGATGGTACATTATGTAGATGATTCTATGTTTACTCAAGTACTAAGCAATATGTCTTTTGTCTAGATTTTGAAATATGGATGAATACTTAATTTTCTCTTTAATTTACGTCCTGTTGGGCAACTTAGTAAGACTCTGTCACAGGACAAAAGAGCAAAAAGGGATTGTGGGTATAGCTCAGTGGTAGAATAATATTAGTCCTATGTTCAATTCTCAGTAGTTAAAAAAATTTCCAATTAATTTGAGGTATAGAGTCTAGTCTATTAAAGAATTATAGGTAAGTTATCAGTAAGATGACTTATTTTAGACTTTGTTAAAATTTCATCATCTTTAAAACTATTTTCCTTTTCTGTAACAAAAAGTGAGCATTTAAAATTTTATTTTAGGGAAGTTGAATAGAATATACATTTAAATGTTTGACTTAAGTTTTTTTTTTTTTAATAAAATCCATTACTGATATTGGAATTAGCTTCACATTTTCTTAAGTTGAATCTTTAAAATAAATCTCTGACACTTCATTAAGTAGAACAGAGCCCAGCTGCGACTTCTCTGTGCTGCTCTGGACTTCCTGGGGATTCATACTGTGTGTGGGTAATATGCTGTGTGTGGGTAATATGCTGTGGACCGTGTTGGGAATGATCGTACTTCGTGCTGCTGTCCATTAGCAGGTAGATAGTGAATCTAAGATTTTAATATGGAAGCCATTAAACCATGATACCAACAACAGAGTTACTTAGAAAATTACTACTTTTGAATTTCATTGAGAGTGCCAACACTCTGTAGATGTGTTTCAGGCTCTCAACCCCTGCTGTGAGGGTAGAATAGCCTTCGAGCTTTAGAGGCAGGACAGACAGCTCAGTTACTCTTAGTCTGTCTTCTGTCATGGTACTGTGTGTGGTGATTCATGCTGCAACAGAGTCGTCATTTAATCTTCCCAAGGAAGGTTTTATAACTGCAGATTTCATATCTGGCTGTGTAACTAACTGTCAGGTAATTTTGAACCAGAGGTGTTTCAGGAACATGTGAAAAGTTAGGTCTGGTCCCTGTGTGACCTCCTGGGATCCTTAGTGTGACTTTGCATACTGCTGGGAAGTTGTTTATGTATATGGCCCTGCGAAGTCCTTAGTGTGAATGATGTCCAGTAAAAACCGACTTGGTGCTGGCATCAGCTCTAAGGAGCCTGCTGTGTGTGTGTGTGTGTTCATGGTACAGTGTGAAGAAGTGGTCGTTTCTGCTTGGAAGTTGAGTTATCTAGCATACGTGGTGTAGAAGTTTCCCAGTGTCACTGATAATGATGGCTTTTATACTATCTACATTTCTATTCTAGGAAATCACATACTACCTGATGAGGATCTGGCTTCTTTTCATTGGAGTTTACTTGGTCCAGAGCATCCGCTCGCCTCACTGAAGGTACAGACGTGGCTTGATTTCCCAGCCTCAGACTCACCCACGGGACTGCGGTTGCTTTTACAGTGCCTTAAGGACTTACCGGAGAAGGGGTGTGCTGTGTGGGTAGTAGTGCTTTGTGACTTATCCTGGGATCTGCTCCGTCTTAATAAATAGCCATGCTTCCCTCCCTATTCCTAATACCTGTGTGGTAGGTAAACTTACACATTGCTTTCAGATTCCCTTCAAGGAATCCTGTACCTAGCTATACAGGAAGAAATCTTTGAACTTCAGTTTTATAATGAACATTTTTGCCTAACATATTAAACTTTTTTCAATAGATAATGTTCCCTGTTGCCTAGATCAACATGATTTTAGCATGGTTCGTTAAGGATTTCATGATTTTTTACTTTTCTGCAGTTATAAAGAAGCATATTGTGATGCTTCTTGACCATGGGAGAGTGGTTGGTTTGTACTGGTTCATCAGCAGTGTTTTCTTACTCATTTTCCTTTTGGTTTTTTCTGTGATGATAATGAACATCAGAAAAGTGACATTTTCGCAGGGTTCTCTGAAGTGAGGAGGTCATGGTTTGATATAAGTCTAACAGAATGAGATTGCCGTGGGCCATGAGGACACTCTGGCTGGCACCTCTCAGTGACTGCTGTGACTGCTGTTATATCACTTGTTAGGTGCTTTGGGAAATGCAAAGACGGGGACTTGGACACTGTATCTCTTCCATCTCTGGGACTAGCTTCCTTATAGTCCAGGAAAGGCAGGGTACATTTGGTGGTTTCCAGAGGTGTGCCGTGAAATCTGAGTTTGGTTACAGTGACCCTCCTGCTGTAAACAGCTCTAATTGATGTTTACTTTCAAACATGAGTTTTTCTTTCTTTGCACATTATTGATTTCCTCAAAGGAAATCTCTCAAGTAGAATTTCATTTTTTGTTCCTTCCTGCTTGGAACCTCCCTCACCTGTGTGCTTCAAAATGTTTTCTTTTCTCTGAAATAGTTCTCATTAGGACTGTCTTGAGCTTCTCTTGAAAGTTCATCTCCCTTTCCTCTTAGAAACCACTTGTTTCCCTTTTGCTTTTTTGTGCTCTACGGAGAATAGCTTTATTCTTAGGACCTGACTCATGTCTGGACTGAGCGCTTGGTGATGAGTGGAGGAGAGGCTGGGAGGATGCGATCTCCAGCAGTTGGACTCCAGGTGCTCCGCCTGCACTCATTTGACCTGTTGAGCACTGGGTCCTTTTAAGTGGGGACATTTGTGGACATTTGCTTCTTGGGAGATTCTTTTTTCCTCTTTTAAGCCCTAAAAGAAATGTAAATTTAAGGGGTTTGAGTGGAATTCCTGAGACCTCATGCTATATGCATATATAGTCCCATGTTCAGCTGAGCGGCCTTTGCTTTGTGCTCTGTAAGCCCAGATGTAACCAGCTTAGTAAGTTTATATGATACCGAAAGGATAGAAGATGTTTGTCCAAATGTGCAGCACCTTGGTGCAGCACTTGCTGACATTTGCCATAAATTATATAGACATGTCCATGCCTTGTTTGAACTCAGACTGTCTGGAACTAAGTTGCAGATGTCACAGTGTCACCCTGTGACACCTTTCATCCTGCATCACTGCACTGCCCACTGAGGACGCCTCTCCGTGTGTTGCTTTACCAGTAGCAAAACTCACAGCAGTTCCCAAATAGGAATTTGAGTATTAGGTATATGTTCCAGTTTTCCTTTAAAAAAATTTTTTTTGGTAAAGTTGGAAAGAAAAACAGAGAGATTAGGGTAAGAGTTACAGGGGAAGGAATGAAAGATGAGTTGGATCCAAATATAAGCATTTGAATAATTAGATATTTAATAACATTTGTTTCCATTTTTTTACTTGTTTGTGTGTATGCTCATACATATACACTCGTGTCGTGTAGAGGTCAAAGGACAGCTTGCAGGCACTGGTTTCTTCCTTCATGTAGGGATCAGGAGATTGGATTTGGGTCATCAGGCTTGACAGCCAGCATGTTACCCTGCTGAGTGATCCTGCTGGCCCCATGGTCATGGTCTCCAGTGATGCAGCCAGTGCTCTTAGCCCCCGAGCCATCTCTTTAGCTGCTGTTGGCCACGTTTCATGTTCAGATTTCTTTGGAGGCATTTCTGTGGAGCGCCATGCCGTCTTATCCATTGTTCCACGGTTGGGAGAGCTGAATGACATGATTTTCCTCCCTGAACATGACTGATATGTATCCCAGCTGCTGTTTTAATCTTTTTCATTTTTCATTTATAAGATTTATTCTATCTTTTGAAAATTTGGATCCTCGTTATTTTATCTCCATAATGCTCACAGAATTTTAATTGATTTTAAAATTGATATTTAGTGTCAGGTTGAAGCTTTTCTTCCTACATTAATTTGCACTTAGCCTTGCTGTGTCCTCATGGTTCAAGTAGAAATCTTTCGCTGCTTGTTTCATCTTGCTCTTTGCGCCTTTAAACCCTTTCTCCTTCATCTTGTTCCAATGTGCTGTGCCTTGAGTTGCTTTGAATTGTTAGACAGTAGATTCATGTAAGACTAACTCTGTAAACAATAATGTGATAAAACTGACTCTGACAAGCGCAGCAAATGTGGTATGGTAAAAGATTGGAATAAGTGAATTTATTCACATTTGAGCATATGAACTAGAATCCAGCACAGTGCTAAAAAGAAAGCTCAAAACCTTGAGAGACAGTTTCATCTTGTAATTATTTGATAATGACAGATATCGTGGATAAGAAGCCAGTCGTCTATAATTTATATGGCTCAAAATCCTCACTGTGCTTGCAGCCCTGGGACCCCACCCCTACCCCGCCCCTTTCACTTTGCTCTTAAACGTGGTTTCTGTAGCCCAGTCCGGCCATAACTGCTCACCTCATTGGCTAATACCTGGAAGAAGACAGACAGCTAGGTGGGAGATGGAGCGTGTTACCTTGTTAATCAGTGGCTCATGTTTTTCGCCAGATTGCAGATGTGGTGCTGGCACATTCTCCACCCAGCGCTGATAAGGTGATGGGCAGCAGGTGGCTAGCTAACTTTTCAGTTTCCCTCCATACCTCCCCATTTCCTCTCCCACTGTGCCTTCTTCTTTTTCTTCCTTTCTTGTTTGGGACAGGGTGTTACCAGTATAAACATGGCTGGTCTGCCATTTACTGATTAGATCAGGGTGGCCTTGAACTTAAAAATATCGACAGCTGCCTCTGCCTCCTAGTTGCTGGCTTGGGTACTTATTCAGTGGCATTCAAAGTCATGCATTGTAGGATCTTGCCTTTGAAGTCCTTTATGCAATCTTGGAGGAGGCCCAATGGCTGGGTTGACTCTATTAACGGGGACCCTGATAATGGCAGAAACAAGTAACCTGGGGCAGAGTAGGTGACTCGGGTTTGTCAGACTCCCACTCCTGAGGCTGTATGTAAGTTTATGGGCTATAGAAACAGTATACTACTTAGCCCAGAGTAATTGGAAATACTTGGAGTACCCTGTTTTTAAGTAGGGAAATCCTCACTGTAACCTTCTGGTGGAAGAGAACGCTCTTACTGTATAATATTTTAGTTTCACTTATGTATTGTAAAAAGCATTTCTTGTACTTAAAGTGGTGAACATCCAATCAATAAGCCATGACCCACCAAAAAGACTTCGGCTAGTCATCCTGCTGAGTTCACTTGCTTAGGCTTGGTAGGGTACAGTGTTCTTTGATGTGCCATGGAAGGCTTTGGCAGCTAGATGCTGCCAAATGGTAGCTACCATTCTCTGTGAGCTACCATTCCTTCTAGGGTCACCTGACCCTGCTTCTCCTGTGCTGTGGCATAGTTAGCCACTTTGCCTCTGTATGAGATTAGTGACTGGCTCCCACAACCCAGCCCTGAAAGTGTTCTGTGATAGGTTATTTCTTCACCCCTGCCATCAGTGAAATGAGCCAACTCAAACCAGATTAGATTATATTAAAGGCAGGTTTATTGGAGAGCTGCTCTAGGGTGGTGGGCAAGTTCATTGACCCTCAAGGACGAAGGCCAGGGAAGTTGCCATGGGGAAAGGTGGGTGAGGTTCGGGGAGGGAGAAAGAGAGAATGGGGCATGTGCATGCCCAGAGAAGGAAGAGAAGAGAGACCAAAATGTTTGGATTATATAGGGAGGAGCCTTTGGGGGAAGGGCAGCCCAGTCCCTAGGCTAGAAAGTTGAGTGTTGGGCCAGGGTATGCCAGGTAGGGACTGAGGGATACTAGGAGAACCTGAAGGCCAGGTCTGCTTTGGCATATAAAATAATGTACTTCAGTCCTTTGTCCCAAGGTCCAAAACCAAACAAACATTCTGCAGAGGGGTGAGGCTTCAGCTATTACCTGGCATAGGGCTCACAGGCACATACTAGAAGTGATTTTTTCCAAATGTGCTTTGTGGATTTTATATATTATTCTATGATTTTTGTGTCATTACCAGTTATAGAAATTTTGAATTTTGGATGGGCATTTTGTTTTTATTTCTAAAAGGTCTTATCAGTGTTACTAGTTTTAATTTAAAAATATATAATCTCATCTTGTTTTTGGTTTTCTTGAATCTCAAGTTTGTGGAATGACTTACTGTCCTTCTATCCTGTGTGTGTGTGTGTATGTGTGTGTGTGTGTGTGTGTGTGTGTGTGTGTGCGTGTGCGTGTGTGCGCGCGCGCGCGCGCGTGTGTGTGTGTGTGTGTGTGTGTGTGCGCGCGCGCGTGTGCGTGCTTACTGTTGGGTGTCACTAGCCTTAGTGTCTGCTGTGCTGGTTCTTGTCCTTGGAACTGTGACAACAGGAGCCCAGTAAGCTAATTGCACTCACTGTGTGAAGATAGCCTCCCTGTGCTTGGAGGCTTCTTGTGTGTCATGGGCACTGGATGGAGCTAGTTTGGTGGCCCAGTGCCTTTATTATTCTTTCTGGAATATTCTCTAAATTAAGTTGGGTATAAGTTCAATAAACAGAAGGGTGGACTTCATTTATATGCTTTGTTATTTTTGTTCTAGCATAAGAGGCAGTTTGTCTCCATTCATCTTCTAGGGAAGGAATACCTGCTTGTATGTTAGTGTCATGCTTACGTTAAGTCAGTCTGTAGCTCAGTAAGAGCAAAGGGACGAACCTGAAATGTGAGCTCTTCCTGGACTCTGGAGAAAACAGTGGTAGGAACTGAAAGGTGAACACTCTTCGTTCTTATCCTTTAAAAACAACAAACAAAACATAGCCTGAGTATAGGAGAAGAAAATGGGAAGGTAGCATGGGGTGTTTCGACTAGACATTCTGCTCTTAGTGATTGACTTTTATAGTTTTCCTATTTCTTTTTCCATTTTTCCTCTCCAGACTCCAAATGGTAGAGAAATGTGTAATATGGGAATGAAAGACATTCACAGTCCAACTCAGGAAGAGAATTGCTTTTAATTGTGTTTGTTTAGTCTTCCAGAAGTAATTGTATCTGCTGTTGTTTAGCATTAAGTTATGCTCAGGATGTGTACTAGTCAGGCATTTTGTGTTGTTTATTTTGAAATAGGTTCTTGCTGTGTAGTTCTGGCTGACCTGGAACTCAGCCTAATCCTCCTGTCCCTGTGCGCCCCCTCCCCCACCTCCCAATCTCAGGTGCTGGGATTACAGGCATCTGCTACCACTACTGGCCTAGCTGCCTGTACTCAGTAGTTAATATAAACCCTAAGAACCTAGACTTAGTATGAAATGTATTCTTTACTCATCTTTAATTTACCCATTGAATTGCTAAGTGGAATACTTTTAAGTACAAGATAGCTCAAAGCTTTCTGTTTCATGAAAATAAAGGCAAAGAATATGTAGCTCTAAGGAATTTGCTGCAGTCTGTTGGGCTTCAGGAGTAGTCTTTCTGTCCATGCTTTCTAGGTCAGGATGGGCTTCCTGTTCTTCCATGCAAGTCTTAGTGGGTCTGTGATAGAATTGGGGAGTGGAATGTGGTAGGTATTTCTGAGAACCCTGGAATGAAACAGGAGGAAGGGTGCAAAGGGTCCTCCCAGTTAGTGCTTGTACTTTCTGTGCCTACCGTGCAGTGATCTAGTTTCGTTTTAAGTAACAGCATAATGGCAATAACTCGTGCTGTCCTATGGAGTCTATAGCCTTGCTCTGTTCCAAACCAGGTAGGCTCCATTACTTCCTGCTCAGCACTTACTTTACACTGAAAGCTAGGACAGTGCTGGGGTGCAGTGACATTTAGTACCTATTTCTAATCTCAGTACCCACCAACCCCTCACCCTAAACAGATGGCCAACACTGTTGTTATACTATAGCCACACACTGGAGGTTCCAGGGCAGTTCCGTAACCTAGAGAATATCATTCTTTAGATGAGACTGCAGGTCCAGGGTTGTGCTCAGTATAGAGTGCTTCTATCTTTAACAGTGTTGTGGGTGTGTAGATTTAGGGCAGACATCGTTTGTCAAGACTACTTAGGTCAGAAACGGAAGTTGTGCCAACCTGGCTTTATGCCACTTACTGGCTTCTTCAAGCCCCTCCCTGGGTTAGGCCTTGTCCATATTGACTTCTCTTGTTAGTCTTTTAGAACAAGCCTTTCTTTCCTCCTGGCTGTGTTTAACATGGCTTTCTATGTAGGAGTCCCCTCACTTTCTTACTTGCTCAGGCACAGGCACAACTGGTTCCTATATCCAATTCTACAGTAGTAGTCTTCCTGTCAGCAATTGCTCTATTAAGACATATAACTCACATACAATCAGTTTAGGACTTCATACAATTTAATGGTTTTTAACATTCAGTGCTATGTAACCATCATAGAATATTTTTGTTAACTCCAAAAGAAATTATGTTCTTATTAATACAGCCCAATTCCTTGATAATAAACTGTCTCTTCATTATGAATAGAATCATACACCATACCATCTTTGTATTTGTTTCACTTGACTTAATGCTTAATACCATTATGCCACATTGTGTCAATCTGTGGATGTTTAGGTTGTTTATGCTTTCTGGTGATTATAAATTTATGAACACATTGGTCCACTTTTATACACACACACACACACACACACACACACACACACACACACACACACACACACTTCATTTTTCCCTTCTGTCTAGGCTGGGTGCTACTTCTGTGCTTAGTTTTTTGAGAGCTCATCATGCCTCTTGATGCTGTACAGTGGCTACAGGTTTTTGTTCCCTTGGCAGCATGTGGAGGTTGGGTTTCTGTATGTCCTTCCTGTCTGCTCTTGTATTCAGTCAGTCACTCAAGTGGTTAATGAGGTCTCAGTTTTGCAGTCAAGTTGCCTTTCTGTAGTGACTAATGATATTGTGCATCTTTTACTATGCCTGTTGGCCATTTCCCTGCCGCCTTTGGGTGAAGGTTTACTTGAATTCTTTGCCTGTTTTTTAGATTGAGTTATCTTCATTAAACTAAAACAGATTTTAATATATTCAGATGCAAGTCTTCTGTTAGATATAAGATTTGCAAATGTTTCATCTTTTTTTTTTTTTTTGGTTTTTCAAGACAGGGTTTTTCTGTATAGCCCTGGCTGTCCTGGAGCTCACTCTGTAGACCAGGCTGACCTCGAACTCAGAAATCGCCTGCCTCTGCCTCCCAGGTGCTGGGATTAAAGATGTGCACCACCACTGCCCGGCATCAAATACTATTTTCAATATGAAGAAAGTAAGGATGACTTAATACTATCAAGTTTCAAGACTAAGTTACCACTGCAGTCAGGATGATTATAAAGGAACAAAACAGATCCAGAAATAGCACATATATGTGGTCAGTTATTTTCATCAGAAGTTCCAAGGTAACTAATGAGGTGAGGACTCTTATAACAAATGATTATTGAAGTGCAAAATGAGAATATTAACATTAGAAGAGAATGTAAGAAAATATAACTATCAGTTACATAGACTTCTTAATTAAGAAAATGAAGAACAACAACACTAAGAGAAACTGCAAAATAGAATATTTCTAATAAAGGATTTACATCCATAATAAGTGGAGAATGACATGAGAGTCATATAGCCCACTCAGTAAGACAGTGGACACAGTGCTCTGCAATGTCATTGCATGATGCAAGTTAAAGCTATTATGGCAAACCCCTCCTAACCCAGTGCAGTGAGTGGGCTGAATGAGGTATCAGTTCAAGTGCTGGGGACAGTGTCAAGTAGTTGCAGCTCTGCTGTGGAGTGTGGCATAGGAAGAATAGTCACTTTGAGGTCAGGGGAGGGGTTCTTTCCTATCTAGTGTTGGGGGGTTGGGGGGGTGGAGAGGGTGAAAATAAAAAGGACCCACAAAGTAGCCAAAGTCTAGCTACAGAGTACAGTGTAGTGATTGACCTCATGAAGAAAGCAAAGAATGCCTGATTAAAAGGAAACTTCTGTCTCAATGTCTCACATATCAGACAGTGTGTTGATTTTCCCCTAGGGCTTTTATAAAAGTGCCTCGTCTATCAGCTTCATATTCAGTGGAACCCCACCCCTGTTCAGAAGCATTATATTGTGTTATGTGAGAGTTAAAGACATCCAAGTTATTCTTTCTAGTAATAGGTTTTTGAAAAGCTTGGTAGGTTTTTGTCTTTGTTTTGCTTTAAATCAAATGAGTATTAGGTTGTAATGGAAGTAATCTTAACACTGTGGTATGGTGGGCCTAACCTAATGCTTGGATTATAATAGAGTGACATTTAAATGAATTCAGAGCTGTACATTATAGTCAAGACTGAGACCACAGGGTTATACTATGTAAGATACTTAAAAACAGTGAACGAATAAATACTTCTGTAACCAAAATGCCGTTGGTATTCTGTCTTACATGGAAGAGGTTGTGTGTGTGCTTTAACTGTTATCATAGTGTGTTGTTTCAGTTTAGCTCCCTTGAGATGTCTCTTGAAATAGCTGACCAAAGTCAGTGGTTGTAGCAAATCAGGGCCTCTGGCTGGCTACAGAGCAGGCTTCCCTGAAAGGTCCCTTTAAGGATACCCATGATCTGGTTGCAAGCAGCTACCCCTTGTATTTCTGTAGTTGTGAGTGCCGTCCTTTGCTGGCTACCACTGTAAGGATATCTTCACATTCATCTCTAAGAAGAATGAAAGCAGCTTGGGGCTGTCAGCTGCGTGGTGGTAAGCTGAGCCTCAGATGTCATGAGCATAGTGTTGTAGAGCTATGACTTGCTCTGAGCACAGGGTGAAGGGTGCAGCCAGCCAGTGCCACACCACTATCCCAGCCTTCATTCTCCTAGAGAAGTTTTTAAAATTCAAATGTTATATTAGTTACTCTTCTATTGTTGTAACAGAATATCTTGGGGGAAAAAAAAGCAACTTTAGGGCAGAAAAAGATTCTTTTTTTGGTTTATAGTTCCAGAGGGGATAGAATCCATCATGGTGTGGAAGGTGAGACACCAAGATGAGGTTGGCGGGTGGAGTGAGCCTGTTCCCAGTGATAACATTTCTAGTATTGCTTCACTTCCTAAACGTTCTATAACCTTCCCAAGCAGCACCATCTGGAGACCAAGAGTTTAAACATACAAGCCTGTGGTGATGGATGGGAGGGTGGGACACTTCCTATTCAAACTACTACGGAGGTCAAAGGACAAGAGCTTATTGGGTGGCACGGGGAAAAGAAGGTTTCTGCTGGTTCATTGCCTATAATCTGTCATTTGGGGCTGCTCTGGCAGGTCACTGACTCTAGTTTGGTGGCTCTGTGTTACAGCTGCCTGTCATAGATGCATGGGACATCATAGTACAAAGTTTCAGTAGAAATGGGAAAGAGAATGCTAGAAATGAAAACTTACAGATTGGACCCGTTTCCCCAACACACACACACAAAGTTTCTCTTTGTAGCTCTGACTCCCCGTAACTAACTCTGTAGACCGGGCTGGCGTTGAACTCAAGAGATCTTCCTTCCTCACATGATAAGCAATTATAATTTCTACCACAATGAAATTTACCTATTATTTAACTTTCCTGCCTGGAAGCATAGGGTGGGTAAAATCCTGTGGATCTTTTATGACCCCCCCCTTCTTTTTTTCTTTTTCTTTTCCTTTTTTGAGCAAAGCAAGTGATTTACAGTGAAGTCCTTCATAATTTTATGACAAAGGAATTTGATAATAAACAGGCTTTTTAAAAAGATTTATTTATTTATTTTATATATGAGTACCCTGTAGCTGTTGTGAGCCATCATGTGGTTGCTAGAAATTGAACTCAAGACCTCTGCTTGCTCTGGCCCAAAGATTTTATTTATTATTATATGTAAGTACACTGTAGCTGTCTTCAGACACACCAGAAAGGGTGTCAGATCTCATTACAGATGATTGTAAGCCACCATGTGGTTGCTGGGATTTGAACTCAGAACCTTCAGAAGAGCAGTCAGTGCTCTTAACTGCTGAGCCATCTCTCCAGCTCCCATAAACAGTTTTTAATGAAGCAGAAATCATTTACTCTCCTCAGAAACAGAATGATTGTTTCCAACTTCAGAGTCACTGGAGTTTATTTGACTTTGTTTTTTTCCTAACCTTATGTTTTGAGCTGAAATTTAAAAATGGAATTAAGCAAAGATATCTGTTTCTCAGCCATGTAAAGGTTGAGGGTGTGTCTACTACACCGTCAGTTCAGGTCAGGACTCTGCTGGAGGCAGCAGCATGGGTGGAGAACACCAGCAAGGAGGGCCCTGAGGCACACAGTGGGGCTGCCTGTGCTCTTGAGAGAGGCAATCAGGAAGCCATTTTATATCCAATCACTTCTGGTTGTGCCATCTAAGTTATCAATGTCTAAAACCACCTAAAATAACCAGCATTTCAGATACTATGCACAGCATGGGGAGATACTCATTAATTTGTAGAGTGTCTGGCATTGGAGTGGCCAATTAGCCACAAGCACCTGTAGGGGTGAACCTGTGGATTATGGGTTGCGGCCAGGCCGTCAGGACACTCCTCACCACTATCACCTTCCCACCTCAGCCCACATGCCACTCTTTCTGATGGGATACTCACTGTGTGCAAGGTGTCCAAGTATCTGCCAGCAGCAACATGGGAGTGAGCTGATGTGGGGTAGCTCAGGGTTGCTGTCCTGGCGTCAATTTCCTGGTTGTTGTGGTGGGTGACCCCTCACTTGCCTGGCCCTGAGGTTTTCATAACATTTCATAGAAGGCAGGGCGTGGTCCCTTCCACCTGGTCCCAAGCACTTTCACTCTTCTGCATGTCTGCCCGGGAGCATGGGCAGCAGTGGTCGTTTGCCCCGTGTGAAGGGGCATCAGGCTTCTCGGATGTGCTGATGCTCAGGGAGCCCGGATGCCATTTTCCCTGCACCAGAGTCTAAGCCATAGGAAGAATGAGTGCTGCTCTTCTGGGTAAGAACCAGTGGTCCACATGGAGTGTCCTACGTGTGCTGGGCAAACAGTGCTTTCCTGAGGGGGTTAGAGCTTTGAGCATCTGGAAATTTGGGTAGGAATCTCAAAGTGTAGTGTATGTATTTTCCATTTCATTTTTTTTTAAGGTTGAACTTTTCTAATTTACTCCCCTACCCATATATACACTCCTGGTTTAAACACACACACACACACACACACACACACACACACACACACACACACACACACACACGTTGTCTCAGTATTAGAGAGACTAGAAGTCTAAAATGGTTCTCACTGGGATAGCATCAAGATATAACAGGCATGTGTTCATCTGATCTCCCGAGAGAATGCTCCTTGGACTTTTTCTAGCTTCTAACAGCTGCTCACATGCCCGGCTTGTGGCTTCCATCTCTGTCGTCAAAGCCAGCCACGGCAGGTCCTGCCTTCTTATGCCACCTCGCAGACTCTGCTGTCCTGCACAGTATTCCCTGTGGTTACACCCCACCCACCCACACAATCCAAGACAGTTTTTTTACTTTAAAGGCGAGCCAGTTGGCAGCCATTCTCCCGTCTTGCTGCGTGGCAGTGTGTGTGCAGGATGCTGAGAGTGGAATGTGGACAGTAGCGAGAGGCCATTGTTCTGCTGACTCCAAAATGGGCAGGGGGGGGGTTTGCTTTCTTTCTAGTCTACTAACCCACCTTCTTCAGTAGTAGCTGTTCTTGGATAATGAGAGATCTTGCTTTCATTATTAGATATTAGACTACATTCTCTATTCCTCTGTTTTCAAAGATAAACTTGGTGGGTGTAGGTACTTGGTAACAGAGTTTATCCTTAAAGTTTTAGGGAGCTTTGGATGCAGGTTCAAAGATGACACCCCTGCTGGCCTAATATGTTGATGCAGAAAGATACAGCTTGTGTGTAGGTCCCATTCGTAGCTCTCTGAGTGATGAAATCTCAGCTATGCCTTTAACTCAGGGTTTGAACAGGTGAATTGTGTTCTATCATCTGGAAGGAAAAGCTGGTTGTAGAGCCTGCCGTGCTAGTAGGATCTCACAGGTGGGTTGTAAGCAGGTCCTAGCAGGATCCCAGTAGGTACACTTTTGGAGTGTCTGGGTCCTGGGTGTAGACTTGGCCATCTCTGAGGCTCCTGCTTACTGCTGACATCTGCATTTGTCCTCTCAGGTCCGAGCCCACCAGCTGGTCTTGCCACCCTGTGATGTAGTGATCAAAGCCGTAGCTGATTATGTCCGCAACATTCACGACACATCTGACCTGGATGCGATAGCTAAAGATGTTTTCCAGCATTCACAGGTAACACAAACTGAAAGGACAGGCTTTGGGTCGGAGGGTCAGGCTGTCCAATGTATCTTCCACCAGCGGGTGGTCTGAGCTACTTCACCTTGCTTGTCAGGCCCAAACAGGAGAGTGTTAATGTAGGTAATGCCAGAGTCTATGGTGCTCCTAAGTGCTCTGTTCATAAGATGTATGTGCTGGAGGGTTGTTTTTAAAAGATAAACTGCACGTTGGTCAGATGGTGTTGCAGATGGCTGATTTGACTTTTCTGTTTCGGGAAGTGAAGTGTGTGGACAAGTCAGCTTAATAGAGTAGTCCTGCTCCGCCTTGAGCCTGAGCCGTGGTGGTCGTGCTATATGCACGTAGTCTGTGCCACCCATTCCACCTGCTGTGGGGTTTTGGTATTAAGTGGCGGGTATCAGAGCCTTTGGAAAGTCAGAGACCAAACAGCTGGTCAGAGAAGCCATCGAGCCAGTGCGCAGCTGCCAGTCTGGGTCTGCTTCTGCCCTCGGGGTATCGGAGTATCCAGGCACCGCTGCACACCCAGGCCACGCTGGAAGGAAGGAAGCATAGCCAGGCGGGTGGTTCACAGAACCTTGGCTGTGAGTGTGAGGAGAAAGAACCTTCTAGATTGTTCAGTGAACAGCTCTCCTTTAGTGAGGAACCTTGGGGAGTGGCTGGGGCTGAGGTACTGGGAATGCTTCATTTGCGTGAAGAGTTCCAGGTGCTTACTGGACACATCCTGATAGGGAGGGAGAGAGGGAGAGAGACAGAGACAGAGACAGACAGACAGTTAAACCTGTAATTTGGCCACCAGGCTACGGGAGTACCTCAAGGGTGGCAGAGGTGTGTGTGTGGGTCCATACAGGCTATGTGCACTAGGACATGCAGACCTAGAGTGGGGACGGGGGGGGGGGTACAGGTCCCACCTCGGCTTGTCTCGGGACGTGGTTTTCATGGTTAGGACCTTAGGGCGCTTCTCTACTTGACTCTTGCTCTGAACTGGCTGGCCCAGTCGCCGGCCCCGCCCCAGCCCTGCAGCCGACTGAGAACTCTACCTTCTGACCACACCGCTTTTCATTTGTATTCAGTTTTTGGTAATAATCTTTTGTGTTTGACTTGAAGGTTCTCATGTCATTCTTCATTCTTATCTAACCTAAAAGGTTACAAATTATTCATGTGCTGAATTATGATGAAGGTGTTCATAACATATGACCAGTGGCATAACTAAGGCTTTCACATCTGTTTCAGTCTAGAACAGATGACAAAGTCATTCGATTTAAGAGAGCAGTTGGATATTACTCAGCAACTAGCAAGCCTATGCCATTTCACCCACCACATTACCTAGGTAAGTAAACAAAGCCATCGTGTGAGTGCATAACCATAGAAATCCAGCACTTAGGTATTCCCCAGCAAATTTCATGTTTGTTTTATTTATTTTTCTGAGTTGAGGTCTCACTATGAAGACCAGGCTGGGCTTAAACTCAGAGAAATCTGCCTGCTCAGCCTCTGAGTGCTGGGATTAAAGATACACACCAGCACATGCCGCTTTGTTCTTGGACGGTATGAGTTCCTGTGTGGCCCACTTTGTTAGTTGTTCCTGAGGGAATCTATCGACTTCTAAGAGAAAAGCAGAGGCCTTGGAGACTGTCTGGCAGACCGCAGCAGAGAGTTCTCCGAGGACACAAGACAGAGCAGGGTTGGCAGTCACCTCGCTGCTGCTGCTGCTGCTGCTTCCTCTTTTCTCCTCTTCTTCTCTTCCTCCTCTCCACATTCACTCTTTCCTTGCAGGAGGGCAGGTTCACTATAGAGATAAGAAGAGTCTAAGAGGCGTAACTCAGCCTGGTGGCGGTGTTTGTTCATGTCATTGTTAACAAAAGTAGGAATGTTCATGAGATATATGTGGGAATTAGACTTAGAAACAATTCTGTGTGTGCGTGCGTGCGTGTGGGGGGGGCACACATGTGCCATGGTTTGGGAGACAGTTCCCTCCTTCCGTGAGAAAGACTGGGGCTCAGTTGTCAGGTTTGTGTGGCAGGTGCCTTTATCTACACCCTAAGAGGATTCAAGCATGACTTTGTCAGTGTGCTAGGCACTGGGAACCTACATCAGAGATACTGGGCTTGGCGTGACAGGTGGGAGGTGGGTGAGTCTGTGTAGCCTGTCAGACACTGGAGCTGAGGGAGGTGGGGGAAGACTCAGGGTGCCTGGCCGTCTACTCACTCAGCGTCTTTATTGGTCCTCTGTTCATTCAGTTGCACTTGTACAATTCATTTTTCTCAGAGCAGTCAGAGTAGGGTTTCACAATAGGAGCTATACCACACTGAAACCCCTGCAATGTCTTCCCATCACACTTCTGCCTGACCCCATCTCTGTACCCTGCTTCCGCCTGGCCCCACCCACCTTCTGATACTTGCTCCTCAGGCCCGTGGCATAATAACTTTCTTGCCTTGGTGAGTTTAAGCTGGCTTCTGCTAGTGGCTTGTGCACCACCTGTTACGTTTGGTGCTCCTTTCCCTGACTGCCTTGAGTTTGGGTCAGCTGGTGGGTGAGACCTGCACTTTCGCGTCTCAGAGGCACTGAGTGTTTTCTCCCAGTCGTCAGTCCTCTCACACTTGTCTGCAGTGCTTGGTGGCCTCACCTTTACACCCTCTTCCACTTGCAGAAAGTAGGGTCAGGGGAGCGAAGGCCTTCTGCATCCCCAGTGGGTAACTACTTGACTGAATGAATTAAACCCATGAGTCTTTGATTGGAGGAGTGAAGTAATGTGATGTGCTTTGGTATTATTCTTGGAAAAAGAGCACACTTTGTAGAATGGGACAGGTAGGTATACATTGTTTTACCGATAAGCTATATCTCCTGTATGCTTTGCACACAGAAATGTTTCAGAATTGCGTGTTTGCGTGATAGCATGAAATCAGCACTAGACCCTGTGTTGGCCCATCTAGTACAAACACTTGCTGCAAGGCCTTGGGCTTCCTCTTCTCTTGTAATGGCATCACTAGTGAATATTAAAGAGAAGGTGTATGTGGAGTGTTTGTTAGTGGCAGACACTCTCATCATAGGCAGAATGGCTTAAAGGGCACCATAGACTGACTCCGTGATAGAGTGCTGACAGTTGGAGGAAGCAGGAAGATGTCAGCGTTTGGTTTTTCACTACTGTAGCAGAGCATCTCAAGCTGAGTAACATTTATAAACATTTATAAAGGCAAGATGGATGACAGGGAAAGGGTGTGATCTGTTGCCAATCCTGATGACCTAAGTTCCATCCCCAGGTCTCACACAGTGGAAGCAAAGGACCACCTCCCACAACTTTCCCTCAGACTTCACAGCATGGCACTTGTGTAACAAAATAAGCAAAAAGATTTTTTGTTTTATTTGGTTTTTTGTTTGTTTTGAGACAGGGTTTCTCTGTGTAGCCCTGGTTGTCCTGGAACTCACTCTGTAGACCAGGCTGGCCTTGAACTCAGAGATCTGCCTGCCTCTGCCTCATGGGTGCTCAGATTAAAGGCATGCACCACCGCCGCCGCCACCACCACCAACTAGCTAAATAAAAATGTTTATTTTGCTGACACTTCTGGAAACTCAAGGCTGCGTGCGGCACTGGGGTCAGCTTAGCTCTAGTGAGGACGTCATAGGAAATGGGACCACAGTGATAGCTCTGTGCTGTGTCAGAGAGACTAGAAGTGAGAGACAGATGGGTCCACAAGGCTGTCCACGGGCCTTTAGTGATTCCCACTGTGCTCTAGCTCTTGAAGATTCCACCCATCCATTACCTTCAGTAGCACCAGCTCAGGACCAAGTGTCCACCACATGAATCTTTTAGAGACAGAACCCACAGTACCTGGGTCAGGAAGCAGCGGCTACAGTCTAAGTAGTTACCGGAGATTATGTGAGCAACACAGTACTCACAATGCGTTCAGGAACAGGAAGTGGGGTGAAAGGTACTATCCGCTTTCTGGATCTGAAAAGTTTGAAGAGGAAATTATGTGAAACGTACTGATTTTTTTCCTCTCTCATTCCCCCAAATAAGGCAGTATTAGCAACTCTTTGTATAGCATTTGCCTTGCAGCAATTTAGTCTTTGCTGCTCTTAGTCTTTCTATGTAAGGTGTAGTGGAGGGGGAGGGGGCACAGGCTCTGTGGACGGATTCTCTGTGTATTAGTTCTTTGTGTGTCCGTTCTATACTATACTATATATAGGAGGGACTTGGACAGTGGTATCCCCTGGGATTTCTGGGATAATGGCGTTACCAGAATATCCTTACAATACTTTGGGAATACTGACTGTACACATACATTGTACATTGCTCAAGGCTAGTGACATGTCGAGGCATTTTATGTAAACAAGGTGAATTCTAAATTAAGTTAGAATGTCTGTGAAGTACATTCACGTCTTCAATCATTAAATGATACTTAAGTTTTTGTGAATAGACTTGACTGAGAATTCAGTTCCATTTTCTGTAATAATGTACTCAAAGGACAGCACCTTCAACTTACGAGGGACCGCTCTCTGGGCCTGATCTAATAAAAAAAATCCTTACCCTTTTAGTACTAGTACCCTGGGGCCAAGCTTCCAATGCCAGGCTTTGCAGAGATATCAGAAGCTGAACCAGAAAACTACCGAAACAAAAAACTTCTTTGACAGCCATTCCTCATTCTTGTTTTTGTTCTGCTTTGAGGTGCTAGAGAATCAGTTCCAGAGGCCCAAGTATTCTAGGCAGGCATTCAACCATGAACTAGAGGTTTGGGTATTATTGAAGGATGAGGAAAGAATGTGTCCAGGTAATGTCTTTGTCCAGCCTGGAGATTTTTAAAGTAAGCATATAGGTTATTGAGATGGCTTGGCTGATAACGGGAAAGGCTCTGCTGACACAGCCGCCCTCCTGAGTTTGATTCCCCAGAACTCGCATGGTGGAAGTGGAGAACTGACTGTAGGAGGTTGTCTGCCAGCTTCTACACATGCTCAGGGCTGTGTGTTAGCATACAGTGATTTGTGTCCCTGCACACTGCCAGCCATAGCTTCCTGTGAATCACTACTCTGAACACAAGTATGAGAAAGACTTGAGTTTCACAGTTTGTGACTTGAAGTGGTAATGCAAGTACTAATGCCCTATTAGTTATGTGAACATAAGCGGGTGCTCAGGCACGTTCCAAAACTGTATGAGTAAAGCCATCGTCCTTTTTATTACCTTAGCCACCTTTCTGTTACTGTGGCAAGACACCATGGCTAAGTGTCTTGTAAGTTCCAGAGGATGAGACCATGACCATCCTGACAGGGAGCAAGGCAACAGGCAGGCAGGGCACTGGAGCAGCAGCCCACATCTGATCCAGATGTGGGAGGCAGGGAGCTACTATGGAAGGGCATGGGACTTTGAAGGTGTGCCCCAGTGACACACCTTCTCCAGTAAGACCTGCCTAACCTTCTTAAACAGGTCCACCAACTGGGGATTAAGTATTCTCGGATTTGAACCTTTGGAGGGACATTCTTACTCAGACCAACATAGTTAGTTAAATGAACTACACACTCTTGTCCAGAGGGTTAGAATGGTCAAATGCTGCTCTTGAGATGACTCAGCAGGCACAGACACTCGTGGCCACTCCTGACACCGGGAGTTCCATTCCTGTGGCTCACAGGAGTGAGGGAAAGGTGACCCACACGTGTTGTCCCTCTGACCTCCACAGACATGCTGTGTCGTGTGCATGTCTGGTGTGCACACACATGTACCCACACAAAATAATAAATAAAGATGTAATAATAATAAAAGAACTTTGTTGCTGGTGAGTGTAACTTTAATTTTTTCAAAGCCTACTTTTAATGATGGTTCTTAAATGCTTAACCTCTCTTCTAGCCACCTAGACTTTCTGTTGTTTCACATCTTCAACAGCATTTGACTTTTAATTTCCACCCACCAGAGGTAGTGGAAAAGAGAAGTTATTATGGTATGGGGGAAGTGGACCTGCTTAGACATGGTTCTTTGCAGCAAATCCCATTTGCATTGTTAGGAAAGCAGCAGTTTAGTTCACAGGTCAGACGCGGCAGCTCATCTACTCACAAACACTTCACAGATATATCAGCAGTCCAGTTCAGTAGTGTCAGGATAGCAGCAGTGGTGGCACAACCTTATAGGAAGAGCCAGGCCTCAGCTGAATAGGTCAGCAGGAGGGATTTGGACCAGCAGGGATGCCAGGAGCAGTCAGTTCTTTGCTGTGCCTCTCTCAACTAAGCAAAGACATGAGACCAACAAGTGTTGTTCAGCTAGCTCTACAAGCAGGCCTTGAGTCCTAGTTACACTCCTCCAAACATTACGTGTCCTCCATGGGTCTTGCCTCACCACATGAGTCTGACTTAGCAAAACTCCAAGTGAGTCTGTCTTAGCTCACCTCACTCTGCCAATCAGCCGGAGTCTGCTGAAGCACAGACTGCAAGCAGTCGCAGCACGCCACCAGAAGGGTTTTAGTGCATTTCTGTCTATGGAGTCCTGACAAATGCAGCTCAACTACACAATGTAAGGTGGATCAATACATGTGTGTCATTAGCGAAGAATCCTTCATCATGTGTCCTTTCACATGCTTGCTTTAGCAAATGTCCTCTCTTCTGTGTCTCCTTCAGCAAAGTGTTCCTTCATGTACCTGCTTTACAGTAAAACATCCTTTCACTTGTGTCCACTTCAGGGAAACACTCCTTCATGTGTTTGCCCCAGCAAAACACCATCCAACAGGACACAACTGACTTTTTAAAGAACCCTTAAGTTTCCACTTCAGATGGGAAGGTTAACGGTGTGGATACTGTATCGGACAATTCGGCAGGGTTTCTCAAAGCATAATCTGGACCTACGATCCAGCAGTCCTATTTGTGGCTCTCATCCACACAGAAACTTGCACTTGGATGTTTATACCAGCTTCGTTTATTATATCCGTACAAACTTGAAAGTAACCAAGGTGTTCTTAAGAGGTGTTCCTTGGATAACTATAGCACTTGTAGAGTGGAGCATTATTCAGCCACACAAAGTCACAAAGGGACCTTAGATGCATGTTGCTAAATGAAAGAAGCCAAACTAAAGTCCCCGTACCATGTGATTCCAGTTGTGGATATTCTCCCATCTATCCATAGGAAAAGTCAGAACCACATAAACAATGGAAGGGTTAGTGGTCCTGGGATTATGATGAGCCTGAAGCACTTTCAGGGCCCAGTAGATGTGCCCGTTGAAGAGTGTACTGGACAATCATTGAAAACTAATGTCAGCAGCAGGAGTTATATTGTTTTATTCTTTGAATCAAAAGTTTCAAAGCTTCATTTTTACCATCCCTGGAAAAGTGAGATATAGGTTATCTTCCTTATTGCCTCGGGACAAGGCTTCTCACTGACTGGAAGTTTGCCATTTCCATTAGACTGGCTGACCTCTGCTCCTTAATCCTGAGGTTACAGGCGTGTGGGTGCTGGGGATTGGAATCCATGGCTTCATGTTTGCAGAGTAAGCACTCTTAATGTAACATCTCTACGTTAACAGAATAGCCCGTTAAGGCTGTATGGGAGTGAGGGCTAGGCTGCAATGTTTATAGTCAGTTGGAAGTGCTTTTAGTTTAGTACGATTTCTTTAAACAGGTATCTTCGTTTAATACAGAGCAAAGGCAGCTCTCTGCAGTTGTGAGTCACAGGGTGCGTCACAGAACTCTGCTCTGGAGTCTTGGGGAGAAAAGTCAGAGAACGTAGCTCAGAGACTGGTATTTGCTGCTTTTCTGTGCATTCCTGAAGAAGTCTGTAATACTTAGCACTTTTTTATGCTATAAAAATACTCAATTACGCATTCTTCCTGCATTCTTTTTCTCTGTTGTGTACATACTTTGCTAACAAAGGCTGCTCCAGTCTGTGTTGGTAAACAGGACATAGGAGAGCAGCAGTGTTGCCTCTACACTGAGCCCTGTGTCTCTTTTGAGACCCTCTTGTGATGGAGAAGGGATACCATGGTTCTTTTCAGCTACTGCACTGGACGTGGAATACAAGAGCCAATTTAGAGGGAGGCCCGTGAGCTCCCAAGACAGGTCCTGGTGGTCAGTCATTTCTTCAGGAAGATGTAGACTACTTCATTCAGTTACTACAGGGCTGACATATGTGGGAACAGTAGCTTGTTCTGTGGAGACACAGGGCATGTCTGAAGCCATTGACTACAATGCGCTCTTTAGAAAATACTTTAAAAATGTTTGCTTGGGCAGGGCTGGAGCAGTGTCTCAGCAGTTACGGAGCTGATGTAGGTTCCCAGCACCCATGGCAGGCAGCTCCGGCCTTTTCTTCTGGCCTTCATAGTACCTGCAGTCATGTGACCTACCAATGTACACACAAAATAATAGGAACACAATTTGAACAGAATCTTTTGGTTTCTGTGTTATCCTGTTTTGTTTGTTCAAAGGAACATTTGTGCTTTTTAAGGAGGTTTTAGTTGTTATATCCAAAAGTAGCATGGCATGAGTGATCATCTCCTGAAAGTGACAGATGTAAGTGACTCGTCCAGACCATGCTTTTTTTATTCAGAGGTTAGCAGGGCTGGGGTAGGGGGTGTGGTGGCGCACAACTTTACTCTGAGCACCAGGAAGGCAGAGCTAGGTGATCTCTTTGAGTTTGAGGCTGCCCTGGTCTACAAAAGTGAGTTCCAGGACAGCCAGGGCTGTTACACAGAGAAACCCTGTCTTTAATACAAACAAACAAAAAGTTAAATAGAAAAGGTCAGCCACCAAAAATTAACCAGACTTTCTACAGTGGTTCCAATGATAATGTTTGAGTACTGCTGGATTTTATAGCATATTTAGTTCCTACTCCTAGCTGTGACTCCGAATTACCATAGAGTATCTTGAACAGGGGTAGTGGCTCTTGCCTCATACTTGGAGGAGAGCTGGTAGACTTACTTGTCACTTGTGAGCAGGTGCATGCATGTTTGGTGTGTCTGCATGTGTAAATGTGCTCTTTGAGCACACACGCGTGTTCACTCTTCCCTGCTGTTTGTACAGCAGTTTTCTTTGTTCAATACAAAGTAGGAATCGGTGCCAGGATTTCCCATTAGTGAGAGGCAGGATCAAAGGCCTGTTGTGGTAGGCGGTTCAGAGCTAAGAGCTGCAGGCTGTTGGAGATGAGAATCGTAGAGAATTGGTAGCTTGTGAGACTCCTGGATCCTCACGGAACCAGAGGAAGTGCGCAGTGATTTGCGCTTTTCTTTCAGCCTTTGTGGGCTGCAGAGTAGCTCTCAGGAAACCCTGTGTCTGCCAGATTGGGCCAGCGATGAGGCTAGTGTTCTTACTTATAGTCCTGGTTTGACCTTAACCTGTATTGTTTAAGAATCACCCCCACAGTTTGGTCTTGGAACTTTGCTTTCAGAGAGGCAGAGTGAGGAACTCTGGGAGGGTAGGTACGTGGCTGAGTAAGAAGTATGTACCTTTCCTGCCCACTGCTGTTCAGAGCAGAGACTAGAAAAGCCCTCTGATCTAAAAGCTGAATTTCAGAGCTCTGGATGTACTGGGTTCGTTTCCACTTTTATAGCAAGATGAGGAATCTATGACCTCTGGAGCCACATGTTAAATCTGAGTTTCTAAAGGTTTCTGGGAAGAGGGGCATCTAGAGGGGGCAAGGTATCTGGGCCCTGGGCTGACCCGGGGTGTCCTAGGCATGTGCCATTCTCCGCACAGTTGTCTTATTATTCTCTTCCTGTGTTGGATCAACAGCCCGACCAAATCCATTTGGAATGCCCGGGATGGTGCCACCATATGTTCCCCCTCAGATGCTCAACATTCCACAGACTTCTCTGCAAGCAAAGCCCGCGGTAAGGTATCCTCTGAGTCAAGGTAGTGCTGTGGGCCTTGGATATGAGTTTTTAAAAAACATTCTTGTGTTGATATAGAGGATAAGATACCAATTTGTCAAATTTAAAATGACTGAAGAGGACCAAGCTAATCCAGGCTTGCCTCAGGCCCCACTAGCCCTGTACACTGACTTGTGTTCTGCACCTCAGGTCCCACAGGTGCCCAGCCCAGGGGCCACCCCAGGCCAGGCTCCATACCCATACAGCCTCCCTGAGCCAGCCCTCGCTCTGGACACTAGCGGGAAGAGCCTGACAGAGCAGAACAGCTACAGCAACATTCCTCATGAGGGGAAGCACACGCCGCTGTATGAGCGCTCCTCGCCCATCAACCTGGCCCAGAGTGGCAGCCCCAATCACGTGGATTCTGCCTACTTCCCTGGCTCTTCTACATCATCATCGTCAGACAATGATGAGGGCAGTGGAGGGGCGACCAAGTGAGTATTTAGGATCACAGTGCTCTGGGTGCTGCGACCTCAGGGCCTCCTTCTGCATCCAAAAGTTGTCCACTACAGGTAGGAGAGGTCTGCCCAGTGCCAGATCTCGCTGTTTTAGCCCCAAGGCTGGAGATACCAGGAATCTAGGGGAGTTGGAGAGTAACTTATGTCATGGCTCAAATATGAGGGTTGCTCTGTGGCATCATTGGAACCGATGAACTTCCTAGAGAAGAGAGGCCAAAACTTCCTCTCATCCAAACTCAGCAGCTAGTTAAAGGGACGTTCTTGAAACAGCACTGTTTGCCTAGCCAAAGTGTAGGATGCTGCCTAGATTCAGATGAGACTTCTTCTTAGAGAGCATTAGAATTCACCAGTGAACAGCTGGTTAAAATCAGATTGGCAGAAATCATAGTTATGTTTCCTTGTCCCCTAAGGTATTCTGTTTGGAAAAAGCGAAAGAATTAACTATGTTTCCTATGAGTCCATTGTCCTATTGTGAATTTGAGCACTGTTTCATGGGATAAATAACTAGGGCAGGATACTACTGTGTGACTGACTGCCCAGCAAGGTTGGTGGGTACTCCGTTTACCTTTGCAATCAGATGTGAGAGATTTGAGAGGCAGTGTTCAGCGTTCCTGCAAGTTTTCCCTAGTGTATCTACTACAAAATGGAAGCAGATGTGTGCTGACCCAGGGCAGTGCTGTCTGAGTCTGCACACCTTGTCTGGAGCAGAGAAGTATAAAATTGATAAATATTCAGTGGGTGTGTGTGCAAAGTCCAGTGGAAGCAAAGAATTACTATCTGGTATTTGTACTTTTAAAGGAGTTGTTTAGCGGGATGCTAGGATGATAGGTTTATGATCTTTTGAATCAAAATTTCTGGATTGTTTCACCAGAAATAATCATTTTAAACAAGCACCCTGTGATTGTCAACAAATGTGAAGGCAACTGGCACGTAGTCTAAAAAGCCTTAAGTCAAGGTTGGACTTGAGTTGTGTGGTTCAAGGACTTGATTCCTTGAATTGGTTGCCTCACTTATGACAGTAAGTATGAGATTGTGTTGGAAATGTGAGGAAGGTGGCAGAGGAGGTGAGGAGCCTGTTCCTGAAGCCCTGGACCCCTAACTCTGCTTATGGCGGATGCTACAATGTAGTTCGGGTTTATGAATGTGATGCTGGGGTCTCAGTCTTCGGGGAGGATCCGAGGCAGTTATGTGAATTGCATGTAGAGTGTGTTATGTGCAACATATGAGAACACCTTGGTGCTCCTAGTACTAGTTCCAGCTGTTCAGGAGACTGATGCAGCAGGCTCTCGTGAACCCAAGTGCTCAGACAGCCTGGGCAGCATCATGAAGCCTTATCAGAACACAAAATGATGTCAGCTTTAGTATCGTAATAATAAGTAAAGCCCAAAATTCCAGCACGTGCAAGTCTGAGGCAGGAGGATTGCTGTGGATTTGAGGCCAGCCTGGATTACATAGGGTTTCAAGCCAAACTGGGCTGCATTGTGAGATCCTGTGTCTCAAAGCTCAAGCAAAACATAAACAAACACAGTAGGAATAGTAAGTCAGGACTTTACCTTTGATTTGGACTTGACCAACAGGTTGGTTTTAGGAGAATCTTAAAAGAAGTTATCTGTCTATTCATTTACCCAAGAAATGCTTGAGCACTTGCTGTTTGCCAGTGGGCATAGTTGAGAAAGTGCTCAGATGGTGTGCTGTGCTAGAGGACAGTCTACAGTGGCAAATAAAGTCCCAGTGGACTGTTGAGAGCAGAGGACAGATTAGGTCCTGGTCTCTAGGCCTGGCCTTGCAGAGTTGACCTATAAAGACTTGTTTTTGTTTTGTTTGTTTGTTTCAGAAAGGAGCATACCTTCTTGACACCATTTGCCTTTGAAACAGAGTTTACCCTCAGAAGTGTAATTCTGTCCCCTTCCACCGAGGAGTGCCAACCTTTTTAACTAAGTAATTCTCTCCCTCTGTCAAAATAGCAACAGAACATACTTCTTGCTCTACTTTTTTGTTAAAATTGAAAAATCCAGTTGGTAATCTTCTTTTTTTTTCCCTTTCCTGGCCTTTATTGAGACTTTGTAGGTATGTTTTAGACTGAGAATTACAGTTGGGTCTGTATTGGAGATGTTTATTACTTTCATAGATTTATTTGGGCTTGTAAGCTTGGAATAACTTGGAAGCTTTGGCTTCTTACACATTATTTTTTCTAATTACCACCTGTAGTAGACATTTACTTAGAATTCAAACATTAAAAAATACAAAGAATCCCACATAATTCCCAATCTAGATGGGAACCAGCCAAAGATTAGTGAATGTATTAACACTTTATTTTTCTCTGCATATACTAAAACACATTTTTTATAATAATAAGGCGTTAAGAACATCTTTCCCTTTTCCTTTTCTTTTATACTTAAAATACTTAAATAAGTATATTTATGCATGTAAGTGACATATGAATACTTAATGTTTAATAAATAATGTATACTTGATAAATTTGCTAACTCTTCACTGATGTTTTTAAATGTGTCTGTAAAAGTCCTTATTCAGAGAAAAGGAACATTTCAGTTTTGTGACTTTGTAAAGGTTTGTTTTTGTGAATATAGATATATGTGTCATAAGTGGAGAGAGAATCCATTGTAATAAAATGTGCAGTATATATTGTTGATTTTGAGTTACAGTATCCTAGTAATATGGTAGTATTTCTTGCATAAGCTTCCTCCACCAATTCTAACAGCATGTGATTCCCAGAGGATCACATCTAATGTGTGAGACATGAGCTCTGGAAGACAGCTGCTGAGCGCCTGTCCTGCTGGGTGCAGCCTGTCTTCCAGAGGCCCTGGGCTGCTCCTTGGCCTGTACGGTCTGGCTTGGCATTTTTAGCTGTGGTTATGTAGCTTCCCGCTCCCATGTGGATGAGCACATTTTCTGAGGGGTTTGGGGGGTTTCTTGTGAATTATATAAGCAAAATTAACTATTGGAGTAATACAAAACTAAAGCAGTAATTTGTTGTTGCTGCGCCCCCCCTCCCTTCTTTCTAAGGGTGGCTAACAAAGAGAATTCATGTTTCCCTGCCCTGGAATTCAAGGACATTATAGATAGAGTTGACAGAATTGTTTGCATGCAGTGGATGAGTTTTCTTCCAAATGGTTGGGCTTGTGTGCCAGAACTTACATTTACATTTTTTATTCTTTAACACATTTCTAAGATCTTTCCATTGAGGGAGTGCAGAATTTTATGTGTTGGAAAAAGTAACCTTGATCTTTATTCCTTCAGCGAGAGTCTACATTCTAGCTGTCTGCTAGCTGTTTCATGTTAACCTTATCACGTACAAAGCTCACAGACACTGGCATCTTAGAAAATGTGAGCCATGTCCTACTGTTACATGGGAAAGAACTTTGCCTGTCCTCTGAAGGAAGACCTTGTATACGATGGGATTGTTTAGGTCTGGAGCACATTACTATCTTCAACTGGTGCTTGGGACCTAAACATTACTAGTGCAGAGTTGCCTACCAGTAGCTCTGATAGCCTTATAAAGCTTGCCCTGCCTCACTCTTTCTGCCTCACTGGTCCTCCTCTCTCTCCCTCTGCAGAGTTGGAGTTGAAGTGGTTGCTTGCTTGCTGTGTTTTTTCATATAGATAGAGCTACATCTACAGCTGGCTGTCCTGGGACAGTAGGTCCTTTTTTATGGGAGTTGGGGATAGACTTACTTCTCTGAGCCTGAATTTGATCATCAAAGACTTTTGCCATGGGGGTATGGGTGAGAATAAAAGAGACCTAATGCTAGTTTGTGAGACATCTGGTTGTAAGAATAAGCTTAAGGTGTTACCAGTTGTGTCAAATGAATTATAGAATGCTGAACTACATCTGTTCAAAGAAAAGCCTTTATCCTAGCCAGATACTTTGCTTTCTTACACTGTGAAGAAATTGTCGCCCTTGTGAGTGTATTAGACTACTTGAACACTGGCCATTGTCACAATACTTTCTAGGAATAGTAATGCAGGTCTGTCTCGTGAGCATCAAGGTGATGGCTTTACTGGAGTTTCAACTTGATGGCACCTGTAGAACAAAGCACATACACCGTCACATATTGGTAGGTTCTCTGGGGTGTTAGGTAGCATGGCCCTGTACCTCAGCAGAAGAGTGTGTCCCCCTCCCTCCAGCTTTCCTTCCTACTGTTGCCATCCAGTTTTCAGGTAACTTCAGGCACCCCAGGAGCCGGCACACATCTGTGTGTTGAGTGAACGCTTCAGGTACTTCTGTCGTCTAAAAGCAGTCTCAGAACCTTTGCTGTTTTTTATGTTACATAAGAAGTAAGCCAGGTCTGCTCTTGGCTGTACACTGAGAGATTTATAATTCCCTGTGCCTCCCCATGTCACACGAGTCACATCTCTGCTTTCTTGGCTGCTAATTTACTGACTCATAGCTGGGTGACATGCACTCAACAGGTTAGTGATGGACCTGTGACCAGACCCTTCTCCGGTCCCTGTCCATACAGCTGTCAGAGCATTTCTCTGTTGCTTTTTTTTCTTTTTCTTTTCCCCAGAGAAGTGGCCCTTTACTCCCCAGAGGTGATTGTGCTCATTTTGCCTCTTGGTTATCTTGTGTTTTAAGTTGAAATTGGGTTTTTATACTGAGGAGTGATAATGTATAGAACAGTGCTTTCTCTGATCCCAGAAACCTAGACACAGTCGAAGCCCTTCAGATTTTCCTGTTGACTGTGTAGTGCCTGGCTAGACCAGCCTGCCATATGATGAGTAAGATCAGGGAAACTAGGGTACCACCGCATGGAGCAACACTCTTGATCTACGATGGATGTTGCAGCCTTTGGAATGGTTCCCTTACTTCTTTGCATAAAACTAAAATGAATTGATTGGTTGGTAGGTAGAATTAATGAGTATTTAAATCTCTCCATTTGCCATATGGGTCAATTAGAAAGGCAGTTCAGTAGCCTGAAGTGGCATGTTCTGTAGTCATCAGAGGGAATTTAGGTATAGAGGGCTGCCAATGAAGGATGGGTGTTGGGACCGTGTGCCCAGAGGGGCCCGGCCATCTTCACCTCGAGTCGCCCTGCCTGCTGGCTTTCTTACATGACCCTTGTGTCTCCACTACCTATAAGACAGCACTCTTCACCTTTGCTACGGACCATGATTACTTAACTGATAATATTGTGTCCCTTAAGTAAAAGCGAAGGAGGATTTAGGAAGTAATGCTTACCCAGACCACTCAACTCTCATCTGCTGCATTTCAGGTTTTGAAAATGCTGCCTAAGTATAGTCAAGTGTTTTCAGAGGCTGCAGGCAGGTCATGAATCTGTCAGGTGCTGCTTGAAATATGTCCTCTGACTGCTTATCTCTTTCCATGCCCACAACCCCCTTTTTGGTTTTGTGTTTGGTTTACCAAGCTGTTTGCCAATAGGAATCTGTCCCTGTTCTCTGAACTTGAGTTCACCTCTCTCCTGTGCCTATGCCCTAATTTCTTCCCTTTCTACTGATGGTTGACACCCTTTCCCATGAAGGTAGAGTGCTACCCCACCTTAGAAATTATGCCTGATAGCCTCTTTTCACTTTGAAGTAGGAGGAAATATTCCTGAAGTAAAATTTTGAGGAAGATACAAGGCCATTTGAGCATGACAAGTTACTGCTCTTGCTACTGAGTCAGCAGGTTTAGTTCGGGTCCTTCTTTCCATTGTGAGGTGGGTGAGTCCATAGTATTTATTGATCCTGTTCATTTGTGTTTAGTCACATCAGCGGGAACAAGATTGGCTGGGAGAAGACGGGAAGCCATGCAGAGCCACTGGCACGGGGAGACCCAGGAGACCAAGTAAAGGTATCTAACCCATACCTTCCGTTATTTAGTTTCTGACTGGTCATATACACTGGTGACGAAGTTAAAGAAAAATTCTTTGTGAAATGTGTCATGAGTAATATGCTTTCCAGAGGGCTCAGGAGAGGAAAGAATTGTTTAAGAGTCGCCTTAGTCTGCTCGGCCTGGGAAGGATCGCACCATAGCACTCTGTCCTCTGCAGGACCTGGTACTTGAGCCTTCTTGTGCCACCTTTTAAAGAGAGTTGGTGAAGACTGATTGAGAAAGCACCTGGAGTGTTCGTTAAAAGTAGAAGTAGCTGAGTGTGGGTTGCTCGCTGGTCTGTAATCCCAGCACTAGGGAGGCAGAGGCAGGCAGATCTGTGAGTTCCAGGCCCGTTGGGGCTACACAGTGAGACACTATCTCAGAAGAAGAGAAAAAAATGGTAGGAGCCAGGTAAATTCTACTTCCACCACACCTGCTCTGTCTGCTAGCAGTGGCCTCTGGAAATCCATCTGCCATTTGTGGTCCCTGCTTCAAGAGGATTGGGCAATTTCATCTGGGTACCAGAAATTCATTTAAAATTCTAAGTCAACTGAATGATGGTGACTCAATTAGAAATAAGCAATGCTAATACTTCATGAGAATTGTTGTTTGTTCATGAAAGAACCTGGCAAAATGCTTTGCACCGTTTTATATCTATGTTGTTAGGGAAGAGGGAAAGTATAGAAAACTCTTGTGAATTTTTCATGGGTTCTTTTAAGACCAAACTTGGCACCTGTGTATTAAAGGGTAAAATTAGCACTCAATTATATACCCTTGTAATGAAGACATTTATTCCAAGACAGCAAAACATACATGTTTTAGGGTGACACCAAATCAAGCAATAAGCGGTTTTAGTTTCCAGTATTCTGATAAAGATGAAGAGTTTATCGTGCAAATAATAATTACTCTTGGGCAGCTTTTCAGACAATTCAGAGTATGCCAGGGCATCTGGATTTTCCTCTCTTTTCCTTGGCACCTTGCCTGGCACTGGTGCCACCCTGAGTTAGTCCACTGTGGTCCAGCTTTCCTGCCCTGTGTCCATGCCTGCTGTTCGTGTGAGCAGTTGTTAAAAGAGTGGGCATTGCATTTTCACCTAGAAATATATTATCCATTTTTCAGAGTTGGCGTTTTTAGGTCTGAGTCATTGTTTTTTATGGGATTAGATTGTTCTGGAGAGAGGACGTGTGGTGTTGTGCATTGTTGCTGTTATTACTGTTTTACTTTTGCCTCTGTATAATTAAATGTAGGGCTTTATCATGACTGCAGAGAGAAAGTTTTAGATGGGAATTTTGTTCTTCAGTGCCAACAAGACTGAAATCAGACATGGTATGAACTCAGATTTTTGAATTACTAATTATAGAACAGTGGTCAAATGCATAGCCTCTTTGAGTGCAATAGGAAGATCTTAGGGACAACAGAAACACATGGTGATGCTCAGACAGTGGGGCAGCTTCAATTAGCTGGAAACTTGATGCAGGGAGCTAAGGTCAGGGGAAGCAGGAGCTGCTTTCTGAGATGAGTCTTCTCGGCCCCACACTACAGGGGGCAGTATATGCTGTTTTCTGTGGCACAGTGTGTGTTGGTGTTTGTGCATAAAGTAGTCTGAGGAGGAGTAGGCGAGTGTTTCCTTTCCTTTCGGTTGGCACTGAATCTGACCGTTCTAGACGGGAGTCATCTCTGCCCTCTGTGTTTAGGTGATGCCCTTGTATATTTGAGATACTGAGAAAATGGGACATAAACTCTTTCCCTACTTCCTGTCCTTTGCTCTGTAGGTAGAAGGTTCATCCACTGCTTCTTCGGGGAGCCAGCTAGCTGAGGGCAAAGGAAGCCATATGGGCACTGTTCAGCCAATCCCGTGCCTCCTGTCAATGCCCACCAGGAACCACATGGATATCACCACACCTCCCTTGCCCCCCGTCGCACCTGAGGTGCTGAGAGTGGCTGAGCACAGACACAAGAAGGGACTGATGTACCCCTACATCTTCCACGTCCTGACAAAGGTATTACCCAGGGTCCTTGGAGCAGTTTTAAGTATTTGATAGCATTGCATCTCTCTCTGATTTCCTTTTGCAAACCTTTTTTCTTTCTTTTTTTTTCCTTTTTGGTCTTTCTATTTCTAATTTCTAAACATTAAACAAAAGATAAAAATTTGTATCTATAAATGCAATTTAAAAGCAAGTCATGAAATCTTACTTTCCTTTTCAATTTAAAACCACATTTTTTAAAAAAAAATAACACTGTTTCATGACTCATAATTTTTTCTTAGTAAAGAATTTTTACTGTAATTTTTTGTTGTAATGTCAAGGTAATCCTAATGTCATAAGTGGTATCTTACTTCTTTATTGTTCGTCCATAGGCGATAACATCTCCCTCTAGTAGCACTCCTTGCATTTTGACTTTGTTCTTCTGCTTTGTTGACTGCAGTTTTAATGATAGGACCCAAGAATGGTATAGAGGATTTTGTTAAAATGTACATATTTAGAAATGCCAATTATCTTCTATATAGCAGCATAATTTACCTTATTAGTGTTTTACCAAATGTGTAGCTAAATATATACATACTGCTGAAATTGTTTTTTAATCTTGTGTCTCAGTGTATCTCTGTGTATCTAAATTTTCTCAGTGATTTATGGTCTTTGTGTTGGCACAAGTCACTTCAGTGATAAATTTGTCATATAGAATCGGTTTATTACTATCTTGCTATCACCATGTTTTCTTCATTACATGGGCTCTGTCTTTTTCACCCCTCTATTTTCTGCAATCCATTTGTGGCTTGTAAAATGGAGTCATTAAATGCAAAAGGCTCCTTCCTTTTTCACAGTTCTCGTGAGGTAGACCGTTGATCAACTCATCCAAACACAGAGTATTTAGCTAATGCTATCAACTCTTAAGTCATTTCCTTTTTTAGTTGTCACTGCCTCCAGGTCTCATCTTACTGGGCATGCATGAGTATCAGTGGTCAGATTGTGGTTGTAAAACAAACCTAATTCTAAAGAATCACCGAAAGTTATGAAAATGCAATTTTTTGTTACAGTTTGTTATGTATGGTACAGTTAAGAGTTCAGCATTTTAGAAGGCATTTTTCAAAAGAACATATATAGAGATGGCACTTGTTTCTCGTGGGACTGTTTGAGATGTAAGGGGCACTGGAGCCACCCTCTGCATCCGTGCTGGTCCATGTGAAGAATGCAGATGGTACTAATAGCTCTCCTATGTTCTTACAAATATCAAGGGAAGAGTGACAAAATGTCCAGGCTTGGGAAAAGTAAACTTGACTGTCCTTTCAGGTTTAAAAAAATGCTCCTTTGGTCTTTTCAGTATAGGGGCAGTTTAGACTGCAGTGCATACCATTTCCTATGAGCAGAGGAGCCATGACATGCATTTGAGACCTTGGCAGCAGCGTGAAGCTTCATAGTGCTGTCGAGAATTACTAGCAAGAGAAATTCTCATAATAAATGAATATATTAGAGGACATTTAACCTCTGGATTAGTCAAGAGGAAAGAAAGTATTGAAGATAAGGAGAAAATCAATTTCGAAGTTAAATTTGTGTGAAAGAGCAAATATACAAGGTGGTTATTAAGAGAACTTACAGATAATGTTTAATAGGTATTGGAGGGCGTGTTGTGTATTTTTGTTACAAATATACATAAGTAAAATTCCTTGACTATATTGATATATTGTGAAACCATGCAATAGAAGTTTGACAACAGTCAGCTGCTGAACACCACAGTGGTTTCTCTCTTGGTGGCATGGTCTGGAGTTAGATGAAAGTCTTGCCATGTTGGGGCCTGAGCTGGGGATGGAATGCTTTCGCTTTTCTGTCCCAGCAGCTGTCTGTGGCCTCGACCGTGGTGGGCTAGGTTACATGGTAAGCACCTACCTGCTGGGGAAAAGCCAAGAACATGGTTTCAAAAGAGTTCTCTTAGGGAGATCATTTTTTAACATGTGGGAAGTTTTTATGCAAAAGCTTGGTAAAAATATGACTTTCATTTCAGAATACTGCATACCTTGGATTTTGTACAGGTCATTGAAAATTACAAATTTTATTATCTCTGACCATCTTGACCCATGAATAAAAGTTGTAGATTCTTCATGCTTTTCTTCTGTATTTGTTGTCCAGTGTTATCTGTGTAGAATGTTTAAAAAAACTTTGGCTCATCTATGTGGTTTTCTTTTGTTCTTGGTTTTTGGATTAAAGATAAAGTAATATAGGATTAATTTTGAGTCTCTGGACATACATTTGGACCACAGATCCCAGTGGACTCTCCTAAACATCTCACTGTAGGCAAGTTGTTAAGCCATTGGAATAGAATAGCTATGTCATTAATGGAGATGATGCAGTATATTGCTGTGAGTTTCTTGTAAATTCAACATGAAAAATGTGCAATATTATTCTGCTTTCTTCCATGCAAAGGGTGAAATCAAAATTGCTGTTTCTATTGAAGATGAAGCCAACAAAGACCTGCCTCCGGCCGCCCTGCTCTATAGGCCAGTTCGTCAGTATGTTTACGGAGTCCTGTTTAGTTTGGCAGAAAGCAGAAAGAAAACTGAGAGACTTGCTTTTAGAAAGAACAGACTTCCACCAGAATGTATGTACTGTAACAATCCATTGTTTGTCTCCCTCGGTACCTCGTAATCTCTTGTGCATTTTCTAAAGCCTTAGGAGTATCGTGGCTGAGTTGCCTGAGACCCTTCTTGTGTAGGAGGTGGGCTGTCCTCTGGGCGGTAGGCCAGGGTCGAGCCCTCAGAACAGGAGAAGCCATACTTATACTTGGTACTGCTTTAGTAATGATGTTTATCTGGTAAGAATAAAATAGCAGGTTTTCAATGTTAAACTTGACATTGCTCTGAAAACATCTTCAGTAGCCATCACTCTCTGTGACCAGCCTGTTTTAGTAGCGGAGATGCATAAGTCTGCCCCTATGTTCACGAGGCACAGATCTAACTCTCCAGGAGCTCAGAGATCTGGAGAGCGGCTCCTATAAGGTTCTATCACCATAGTGGATTCACTTCAGAACTGCCATGGTTTGTTTACCTGGGTATGGCTACTTCAGTTCATCATCGTGGGAGAGGGGAGGGACACTAGAAAGGACTGTTTGGAATATTAGTCAAAGTTGAGGTTCAAATCAGTGTCTTTCATGAGGCCCATGTCATATTTTTGGGAAAGTTGTGTTTTCTTCATACTTTTATCTGCTCATTTAAGAATACAAAAATCAATATATGCTAGGAAGTACAGAAATGTTATCTAAAACATAGGTCTAAAAATCAGAATATTGTGAATATTTTATAAATTCCTGGACCATTCTCTCGAGCAAAGACCCTTTAGTTATGACATGGACTGAGATGACAAGTGTTGGCCTCACTAGGTGGTGACATAAATGGCAGCACTTCCTGACTGGCTTGTGTAGTTCTGAGCATGGGAACTGTAAACTCAGTCTATAGGGTCTTACACTGTCTCAGTACAGCTTGAACTCCAACTGCCCTCCTGCCTCAGCCTCCTGAGGTCTGGAATGACAGATTATGGGCCAGAACACCTGGTTAAATTCAGTAGATTGTTAAATTTCCCTTGAGCCGCAAGGCCTTAGAACAGGCACCTTCTCTCCTTTCCTCAGAGTTAGTTACACTGAAGTGCAGCTGGGTAGTGCCCAACAGGGCTTCTACTCTCTACCCTTCTGTGTCCGAAAACTATGGATTCCTGTACCTCCGACCTGGGGCCTCTTCTCAGCCCTTCATCCTCAGCTCCAAAGGACTGCATTGGTTTCTCAAAGGATGTTCATTTGTTTATTTGCTTATGTGTTCAAAAACAGGGCTACTCTTCAAAAGAGTTTCCAGTAACCATTCATGCTATCCTGCAGCACCCGGTGGACTGACTTCTTCCCTTCAGGCCTGGGGTTTTGGTTTCATAGTGTGCTGCCATGCCAGAGACACTCAGAGAGAATTTTGACCTTATGCCCTGCTGCAGGTCTTCAGGCAGCAAGGACAAGTCTTTGTAAAGCTCATGTACAAAGTGCATGAGGGATGGAGCGTGTTAGAGGCCAGGCAAAGCCTTTTCCTTGGGGATGCCCACCTGCCTTTAACCTTGTTTTAAGCAGGTCTTGGAAACCCCTTGGGAATGAGCCATCAAGGAAAGAAAAGATTGGGGTAAGGAAATACGAAGTGACTCAGACAGGCACCTCAGATGTGCAGGCTGCTGACCTGTGTGAGAGAGGAAAGAACATGGGAGACTGACTGTACAAGGGTGGAGGTGGTAAGCTGTTCCTCATGCCTTCCTCTCTTCAGACATGGTAAAAAGGCCCTGGCTTTGGGATGTGGATATGACCAGAGCTGCTGCTTCCCTTCTTTCTCCTTCCCTCCTTTGTGAAGTTGGAACATTACTACCACCACCATCACCACTACGACCACCACATCCTGCTCTTCTTCCTTCTCGGCTTCCTCTTCTTCCTCCTCTCCTCCTCCTTCTCCTCCTCCTCCTCCTCCTTTTCTTCCTCTTCTTTTTGCAAGGGGGAGAGGGCACACCAGGAACGAAGATGTATGTGTTAGAAACAAGTGTAAATGAGTCTGTGTTCTGGACTCAGGCTGTGGAAGCAGGCAGGGGGGCTATCCGTTCCTCAGAGCCTCTGCTCCCGAAAAGGGTCGGAGGAGCTGTGGATGAGAAGTGTCTGGACTTGGTTTGGGAAGAAGGACCAAGTTGCGTACCAAAGCGTGGGACCAGCCAGGTAGGCTTTGGAACGAAAGGTTATCTTCTACACAGCAGGGAGATAGCCTCTTGTCGAACATGGCTTTGTATTAGGTGACAAGTGTTTGGAATCAATTCTGTCAACATGTCTTATTACTACTGAGCATGTGGTTTCTTTGCAGGAGTGTCTAACAGGCAGTCACACAAAGTGAATGATTGGCCAGGTGATGGTTGTTATTCCCAGTCATTGGTGTTCTCCAAGGACTGATGATAGGCATGAAAGTAAAATGCACGTTTCACCAAGAAGAAGAGTGTAGAGTCTTTGCTACAACTGCAGAGTGTAATGTTCAAGATAGAGAGCTCTATGACTTCACCATGGTGTTTGAGCTGTGTGTAGCACATGCCTGTACTCCTAGCCCACAAGCTGAGTCATGTGACCTTCCATAGTGAATTCCTGGGTCGTGTGGGCTACATAATGAGAGCTTGCCTCAACTAAAATAGAACAAAGACCACCATCCATTTTGGTTGGTTTTCTGCTTCATATTTCCTGTATTTATGAAGTTTTCCTAGTACCTCAGAATGATGTGCAGACTTATTAAAGGATGAAGTGTGGAAGCAGGAACAGTGCATTCAATGGTAGTAATAGGACATTGGTCCAACATGCCCAAGCCCAGGTTTCTATTCAGAAAGTTTCATTTGTATTAGTACAGTGATATATTTTAGAATTAGAGATGCTTTTATATCTATCTAGCCGTATTTGTTTTGTTTTTATTGTGATAGTGTTTTGCTTTGTAGCTCAAGCTAACCTTGAACTTCAATGTTTTTCTGCCTCAGCCCCAAGTATCAAAGTTATAGGCCTCCCACCCAGACATCCCTATGTTTCCTGTGAATGCTGTTTGCAAGTCACATCACTCAGGACTTGTTCATTCTGCGCAGCTTTCCAGTGCTAGCACTGACACTGTTCTCCCAGAGTTCAAATTAACCAGCACAAGACGTAGTTCCTCAGGACCAGCACCACTGCCAGTCTGTACTGACTCTTGAGTAGATTCTTGCTTCCTAAGTCCTTGGCTTTTTGATTTTCTAAAATGCTGAGGAAAGGGAGGACTGGGCAGCACTCATCTGTCTGTCTTTGCCAGTGTCCTATGGACTACTGAACACCAGCTCTCTCACGGATGGTGCCTGTCTCAGATTGTGGAGTGCTCAGAGTAAGGAGGTAGTGTGTCGTGCTCCTCACTGCCCCCACCTGCTGGTCTTCGAGTGGACAACATCCACAAGGAAGAAAGAACAGATTTCATAGAATCCAGTTTTTCTTTCTATCCTGGGGTAAAGTTGCTAACATAATTTTCCCTGCACAGCCTCAGGCAGCCCCTCCCTGGTGCGCATACACTTAGGTCGCAGGTCTGATAATCTGCTCCTTTTGCTGTATCTTCCTACCCCTGTAAAGGTGGTGTGGCGTGCTGCAAGTGCCCCTGCCATGGTACTTGTGTGACACAGAGCTGTAGAGGCAGCTCCTATGGTCCCTTAGGAATTCCTAAATAAAGCAAACTCTGCTTATTGCCCTTGGGTTGGGAGGAGAGGGAGGCCCAGATGACCCATGATATAAGCACATGACTAGTGTCTGATGGTGAACACTGGGTTTTTACTAACAGCTTAAGTATGACAGTGTTTTATTTTATTAAATTAGTTAAATTGCATTTGAGGATATGTTTTCTGTAAAATAAGTATTATAAATTGAGCCTACGATCCCATAAATGCTTGCTGTTCTACAGTTGTCTTTTTTACTAAGGTAAAGCATGATTTTAGAATATGATCAGAAAGCTAATTTCTGCTGCTTTGTAGAAGTGAACTCCTTCTAGAAGCAGTAGCTTTTCTGTCAGTAGAAAAGATAACATTAATGTTCATTGAGGTGACAGGCCATGCATGACCTCTTGGGTACTCTTACTCATTTTCTGAAATGGTTCTACCATGATCCACGCTGTGACTCCAGGCTAGACAGCACCACCCTGGCAGCCTGGGGCCTTGTCACCCTCTTAGGTCTGCTATTTAAAATGCATTTAGAGAGGTAGGTATAGATCTGGGAGTAGTAGTGGTTGAATATGATGAAAACACATTGTATGGAATGCTGGAAAGAATTAATAAAATGCTATGCTAAAATTTATATTGAAAAATTAATTTATTATAATTAGTTTGTATAAGTACCATAAATATAACATAAATATTATAAACTATGAGATATATATATATATATATATATATATATATATATATATATATATATATATATATAGTTTTCCCTGCATGGTGAGAGTACTGGGTACTTTTTATGTTAATAATTAGCATTTTGTTGCATAGCGGGGTTTTAGCCCTTTTTCTTAGCCTCTGGAACCAGACCAGGGCTGCGCTTGTTCCTGCAACTGTCTTTTGTCCCATCCCTGCCTGGCATATGAAGTACCCACTAGATGTAGTTAGTGATTGGCCAGTTATTATTACACAACTATCGAGTGGTGATATACTCAAAAGTTCTCCAAATATTAGAGTGTTTAAAAACAATTGAGCATCTGGGGAAGAAAATAAGTCTCTCACACCAGTGTCTGGAGCCAGCTTTGTGTGTTTATTACACCTATTGAATTTGAACTGTACTTACTGTGACTATTGCAGGTGGACGCCCAGATGCTTACTTAGTGCTGTGAGAGATGGCATATGCCTCACCCATTGTTTCTGTGTCTGTGATCTTGCCTACTGCCCACTGTACCCACTGGATTCCTGAGGTGTAGGGCCCATAATGTCACAACTCATGAGGCAAATTTGGAACACTAAAGCTGAAAGGACTGCTTCAGTGGGCACCAGGCAGGTGGTGCCTAGAACACACACAAAACACCATCAAATAAAACAATCATTGTGGAGATTGCCTGTCTCTCAGAAATGTGCATACTGACATCTGGTCCCCATAATGAATAAAAACACAATGTGTGCTAAAAACTGACTAAAAATAGTCTAAAAACAGCCAAGGAAAGGGGAGGTATGAGAGTGACACAGATAGGTGACTAAGGATGTCCCCCTCTCTTGAGAACGCACCCCAGGCTCTAACATAGGGACCTGTGTTTCTATCATCTATGGCAATGCATGCTGGGAACAGAATGTATTTGTGGATTTGTGTGGCACCTGTATGGAGCAGGGTGGGAGGGAGGGTGTGCATGAACAAATGAACATGTCACGGGTGCAGGAGCCTGGTCAGGAGCTCAGGTTGAAGGGACCTTGCCGCCGTACTCGGTGTCCGTTGCGGTGCACACAGGAGGGAGGCAGGGAGAGGAACGGGCTTCCAGGATGGCTGCTTGTGTGTGGGGTTGGTGCTGCTGGTGGTGGTGGTGGTGGTAATACATGTTCTGCTGCTGGCCCGACTGGGGAAGGCTGTAGAGGCTGAGCTGTGCTGGAGCCAATGGGAACCAGGTGGGATGGCAATGCTTTATTTAGATTGTGCGTCCACGGACAGGCCTTGCTTGGTGATGGCGCTTTTACTGATTTTCTTCTTGACACCTAAAATAATAAAAACTAAAAAAATATGCTGATATACATGAATGTCTGTTCTGGTTGATGAAGTTTCAAGTAGGCATTTTAAGGTGTCTCAGCTATCTTTTAATACTATTAAACATTCAATATCCTTAAATGTGTTAATACTCACATTTCCATCAAAGATAGTGAAGTGAAAATGGAAGAAATTTGCTTCATGATTGCAGTACTTCTTGTAAAAGTGACTGTCTGCATTTATATCGCTGCTTGGCCATTGGCCTACATGCAACGCATCACTGCTGGGAGCTCTCCTGAAGGTGTGCCTGTGACGTTCCCATATGTTACACGTTATCTTACATGTTGAGATCGAAATGTGTTTAAGCATTTTTTTCCCCTGTCACTGATACATTGCACTTCCAGTACCTAACTCCTGGCAGTTATTATTATATCACCTGACTTCATAGACTCAGAGTGGAACTCGACATAAGCCAGTTCCTTGGGTGATTCTGCCACAATTTTGGAGTCTTCTGAACTTCTGCATCTTTGGTACTTCATTAGAGAAAACCTAGGGGTAAAGCTTATTGGATAGAATGTCCACAGCCCATCCTGACCTCCATGCCAGACGAGCCTTGAGTAAGGCCTTGCTCTGGCTCTGGTGTCCACTGTTTGTCACTTGTGAAATGCGCACCCAGACCCATTATCAGATTGTTACCTCAGTGGGACTGGGAAATCTTAACTTCTGTATTGCAGGCTGGATTGTCTTTGTATTGCCACCCCTGTAGCTCTCCCTTGGTTTATTTGAAGACTGGGGCTGTGTCCTATTTCTGTGTTTGTAAGACTCTAGCACTGATGGAACACTGGATGTGAGGATATTGTCTTTTATATAAGCTTAGGATATTTTGCCTCTTTCAAAATGGAATTTTGGAGAATTTTGCACAGTCTTAAGTCCTGCTGAAGATAATTGCTGTGTTCTGCTATCATCTGTGATTCAGAAGTTGGAATGTAACTTCTGTGCAGTCGTACTGGTCACCCTATTACGTTTATTGCCTATTCAAATAGAAAATCCTTAAGGAAAATTGTTGCAATATGTAAATCACTTCTTAGATCTGACTTGTGGAAGTAGTCATGTAGAAAAAGAGAGCACCTAGTTTGGGTTATACTGAAGTAGTCAAGAATACCATGCTTTTGTGTATTAGACTTGTTAGCACTAAAATTCTTAGTGTGGTCTATACATTCAGCAGGTGGGGAAATCAAGACTTGATCTGTCTGAGAAGAAATTTATGTGTAGCCTTATGGAAGATCTAAGTGAGCTGTTAATCAGAGACATAGTAGCTTGCTGAGGAAAGAATGCTTCATCCTCTGTGAGGGAGGCCAGGCCCAGTGCTAGTACAGGTTGTTACTGTGCAGCTGGAGGGCCAGGGAGCAATTTGCAGTGAGCCTCTTTGTGTTTTTCCTCTGCAGTCTCGCCACTGATCATTAAGGAATGGGCAGCTTACAAGGGGAAGTCTCCTCAGACCCCGGAACTGGTGGAAGCACTGGCCTTCCGGGAGTGGACCTGCCCCAACCTGAAGAGGCTTTGGCTGGGCAAGGCGGTGGAGGACAAGAACCGCCGGATGAGGGCCTTCCTGGCCTGCATGAGGTCCGACACCCCAGCCATGCTCAATCCTGCCAATGTGCCCACTCACCTCATGGTGCTCTGCTGCGTCTTACGGTGCGTTACAGGACAGGGCACAGTCCCCATGGTCAGTGTTTTCTGGAAAAGACGATGAGCTTACACCACAAGGTTGTGCTTGTATTGAGATTTGTCTTAGACCTGTGTTTGTATGTGTAGTCTAGTAATGCAGGTCACATAAATGCAAGCAAGTAATTATTCTGGAGTGCATAATAGAATAGGTATATTTAGAAAGCACATAGCTTGTAAATATTATATAATTGTGTGTGTGTGTGTGTGTAAGAGAGAGGGGTGGGGAACAGATGAGCATGTATGCTTGTGGAACCAGGAGGTTCATATGTCTTCTTCCTCAGTCACTATCCACCTTACTGTACTTTACTTATTATGTGCATGGCTGTTTGCCTGTCTGTCTGCCTGCCTGCCTGCCTGCCTGCCTGTCTGTCTGTGCTGTTTGCCTGTATGTATGTCTGTGCACCAGAGGAGTGATTTAAGAGGACAACCTCTGCGCCCCTCACCCCAACACAGGGAAAACCTGTTCTCTGATCATGAGCAAACGTGAGCTTGGTTACTGTTGGAGTTACTTCTTTGTTGCTATGTTACAAACCAAGACTTAAAGCAGCAGCTTAGGGGAGGAAGGGTTTGGTTTTCTGGCTTATAGGTTCCAGTCCATCAAGGGGAAAACCAGACTATGGATGGATTCAGCCTACTGGCTTGTTCAGGGGTGGTACCACCCACAGTGGCCTGGGACCTGCATTAATTATCAATCAAACACCACCCCCCCCCAACAATTGAGATTGTCTCTCACAGATGTGTCTAGGTTTGTGCTAAGCACAGTCAGTTTATAGTCTTTGTTCCAAGTGTGAAATGGTGTGTAGCACTTGGCTTATCCACTGTCAACACTGACCTAGGCAGCATACTGCACCCGATGTGAAACATAATTTGTGGTTACCTCTGGGTAGCACACAGCCACATTTGTTGGTTATGGATGAGGTGTGACATTCATAATTTATCTGTCTCAGGGACAACTTCATGTTTCCTGGACTAGTAATACCCTTATCTTGACTGTTTATTTTGCTGGTCCCTCAAAGACTGAATGAAAGCTTCATTCTTTGCCAGCACCTAGGGCTATGAGCATTGTGAGGTGGAGGAGCATAAGTATCTCCCTGGCTTCTGCTTCCCTATACATCATCATCTATGCACCTAGACAGAGAACCACAGAGAGGGTGTGGCTTTCTCCCAGTCTCTAGAGACAGCTTTTGCCAGTGTTCTCTCCACTCTGGGTAAAGTCCCATGAGGCACTGCTATATTGTGAATGTCACTGTAAGGCAGCAGTGAAGATGGATAGGGACACTGATGGTCCAGGCTCTAGAATCCAGGGGACAGAGATGAAGCAGCAGAGACAGTGAGTAGAAGTTAATGCTGTGATGTGAGAAGTCCTGGAGATCTGTTGTCATGTTACACACAGACTACATCAATGTGAAGGGAGAAGACTGCAGACCAGTAGATGGAACGTCAGTCAGCGGAACTAGGCAGCGGTGGCCACACAGTTTTAATAACAGCACTTGAGAGGTAGAGGCAGGAAGATCTCTGTGAGTTCAAGGCCAGCCTTGGTCTACAGAGCGAATTCCATGACAGCAAGAGGGGTCGGAGGAGGATGAAGTATGAGAGTCAGTCTGAAATCTCAAGGAGGAGGCTGCGTGTGTTGATGCACCCCTGTAATCCCAGCACTAGGAGAGGCTGGACAGTTCAAGGCTACCCTGGACTACAAAGTAAGACTTCATTTCAAAACAGAACCATCAACCACATATACATGAGTAGTTTTCAGGGATGAAGGGTCCAAAGCGTCATAGCAAGGCCCCAGCTATCTACTTGTGTTTGGAGACACTTCGGACTGTGCCACGTGTGTTCTAAGGATAGTGTCAAACCACCTTTCCCCCAATATATGTCATTAGTCAAGGTCGGACAAGTCTTTGAAGGCTCTACGCTGTCTGCTACCCTTTGCGGTAAAGGTAGCGAAAGAGAAGATATACAAAGCTCTTCCAAGTCTGTTGCTGTAAGCTCCCAAGCAATTGATTGATTGTTGAGACAAGAGGTGTATCACTCTGATTGGCCTGTAACTTGTTATGTATGTAGTCCAGGCTGTCCTGGAACTCATGGACATAGAGGTCCTCCTGCTCTGTTCTGAGTGCAAAGACTATCACCCAGCTGTCAGTGGGTTTCTAATCTGCTCAGTTCATTACATGGCACAGAATACTCATCAAGAAAGTTACCTCCAGAAAATCCGTTAGGTGAGTTGCTAATGGAAATAGGATCTGTAAATCTTCTAAAAGAGCAGATAGGAATCTCTGAATAAATGAGTATCTCAGTGAGTTGCTGTGTCTGTTATGTGTGGGCTCTGATCCTTGCTTTTATGAGCATATTTTCTTCATATGTCTCTATGTGAGAAGAGCTGTAAGCAACTGAATAGAAAGGCAAAGGCAGGAAACAGATACTTTGACCAACGGGTATGGGTTCCGCAGATATGCTGAATTCTGAGTCACCTCCCAGAAACAAACAATTTGAAACTGTGGGTACGCCATATTTTTCTGACCCAAAAAGATTAAAAGGAACTTGGAGCCAGGATGGAATCTGAAGAGTTCCCATGTAAGAGATGAGAAAAGTCTGGTCGGGACTGTGGCTGTAGGCTGGTGGGACTGTGCCAATGCCACTGTGGCCAGCAGGTTCAGAAATGGACGCTTAGTGTAGGGGGGGCTCATGTTATGTGTACATTGCTCCAAGTAAATATATGAGTAGTTATTAATAGGGAGATATAAGTACTATGTAATAACTAATGAGCAAAAGAGAGGAACACAAAACATGGTTATGTGAGGAAAAGAATACTGTTTTATTGATTGTACTCTCCAGTCAGTATTAAGGACTTCTTTCACATTTACTCATGTTTCTTACTTTTTTGTTTTGTTTTGTTTTGTTTTATAAGACAGGGTTTCTCTGTATAGCCCTGGCTATCCTGGAACTCACTCTGTAGACCAGGCTGGCCTTGAACTCAGAAATCTGCCTGCCTCTGTCTCCCAAGTGCTGGGATTAAAGGCGTGCGCCACCACTGCCCGGCTTCACATTTACTCATGGAGCCTCAGTGGGACCACTGTGTCTGATTTATGGCACTTAGTTGCAAAGTATATAATACTTATCTATTTATTTATTTGAGTCAGGATCTCAGTTTGTAGTCTTGACTTGGTCTCAGAGCTAGGATTAAAGGCCTATGCCACCATACTCAACCAAAGGGTGTAATTTTTGTCAGTGTACATAGTGATAATTTAATTTACTTTTATAATACTGTTTAAGTGCAGTAGAATTATTTAGTATTCATTCACACTGAAATTTGATTGCTTATTTACTTACGCTACATAATTGTACCATAAAGTGTATGTCCCTTTGTCCTTCAGTTTCAACTTCGATAGAGGACACTTATTTCTGCTTCAGAATTGCTAGAACAATATATAAGTTTCAATCTGTAAAATATTTAGATCAATATCTGCCTCTTAGTGAGTATGTGAACTTTCGCTTTGCTTATTAATGACTCATTAGAGCCTCCCTGTGCCTTCTCTTAGTGTACATTTCTACAGGTGAGTGCTAGCTTTGGCTTTATTAACTTGCCTTTAAGCCTGAGAAAGCCTCCTTAGCAGGCAAAGGTGGAAAGAGTATTATTTTGCATCTCTCCGCTCCCTATACCCCTTTGAGTTGTTCTCCAGGACTCACAAAGCAGTCTCTCCTCAGAGGTTGTTTTAATGGTACCCAGCAACCTGATCCAGTCCCCCATAAGATTTGTTGGATACCAAGAATCAGTACTAATGGGCTTACAGGTTTATGACTGTTGCAGTTAGCTATTGCTGCACTAAAAGCTGCGTGAGGTTAGACTCTGTGTAGTGATACAGGCTGTTGGCTGCTTGGCACATCTAGCCACCCACCCTGGGCTGTTCCAGATGTGAAGATGCCCTCACAGTGCATTGAGTACCCTCCTCTTCACGGGCACTTCTATACCACTCCCATGGTCAGCTGCTGCCAAGGATTCCTTAACTCAAATGAGGCAGATCTCGACCTCACAGAGAACCACCTGCCTCTGTCTCTGCCTCCTGAATGCTGAGAATAAAGCATGTGGCACCAGTCTGGGCATGTGCCTTCCAGCATCCCAGCATGCTGGGTGCTGATCACAGGCACACTCTTCTTCATTTGGCATCCTCTCGTGGAAGCAGTGGCTGAAAGAGAATACAAAGGCAGCTTCCTGACTCACACGGTCCTGGGTTTACTGAGAAGCTGCTGCTGTTTTTCCAAGTACTGGCCGACTGCCCTCGTCATCCACTCCTTCTGCTCCTCACAGGTATATGGTGCAGTGGCCTGGAACTCGCATTCTTCGGCGGCAGGAGCTAGATGCCTTCCTGGCTCAGGCATTGTCCCCCAAACTCTATGAGCCGGACCAGCTGCAGGAACTCAAGGTACCATCCGACCAGCCTTGTTTCCTTGTCCTGGGAAGTCTTGCTTTGGATTTGGTGTAGCTTTGCTAACCCTCACCAGGCGGTTGTTGGGCACAAACTAATACTAATGTTCTATGTGTCAAAGCCTTCAAGGCAAAGGGCATACCCCTGTCCAGGTCTGGCTGTGCCAGCAGGGTTTGTAAGCAAGTAAACAGCCAATTCTACATTTACCAGATTTTACCAGTTTATCAATAGATGTTTATTCTTGTTTTTCACATCAGAAAATAAACTTCTCTTTTTTATTTTACGAGGGGATTCTAGCCCTGGGAGGGCTCAGTCTTAGGAATGTTCTAACATCTAGCCAGGATTCTTTTTCTTATTTCATTCCATTGTTCCTAGCTGCACTTTAGTTTTCTCTAAAGCATATTCTTTGCCCGTCTAGTGTTGCACAGTCCCTTTTTAAAAGAACCACTTGAAGAGCGGTGTTAGCATCATCCCGACACCCCTTTTCGTGAGTGTTCAACATCACACTCCTTTTCATTTTGCCTGTAGCCCTCCTTTGTGTTTGCGTTGCAGCGTTTATTTTCTCCTTAGTTGGCTGGTTTTGTAGTGTCACCTGCGCTCATTAGTTGCTGTGCTCATGATTATAATTGCTTTCCTGTTTCTGTATTAAATGTTACAGAGCTCAAGTCCTCAAGGGTAGCTGAACTCACAGTTCTGCCTTTTCTTTTTAATGTTAGGGTTTTGTTTTTCTTTGTCATCAGTTATTTAATTTTTTACCAAGTTTGTTTTAAAATCAGCTAATCTCTTTTGAGAAATTTGCCTTCACTTTTAGATCTTTTTGCTGTTCTTTATGAACACATCTTATGGCAAAGATTTTAGACTAGCTGTGTAGTTTTTTTTAGTATTTGACAGGTGGTTCTTAATAAATTTCTGGTTTTCCCCTAAATTATTATATTAAATTACATATTTTGGTGCTAACTGGAACTCTGTTGAGGCTTCTGATGCCTTTGAAACAAGCTAAGTACCAAACCAAAGCTCAACAGGGTCCCTCACATTGTGTCCTTGACTTTGTGCATCAAGCTTTTCTGTGTGCTAGGCAGAAATTGTTACTGTCTTTAACACTTTTGTTTTCGGTGTCAGGCAGTGTGGCGGACCCAGTCAGGTCCTCCCGTGTGTTCCCCGGGTGCTCCGTCACCGTCCTCGCCGCAGGCTGTGCTTCAGGGGGTGGAGCCACTGCCCTAGAGTGTGGTGCCACCCTCTACCTCTCCTCCTGTTTCTCTTGTGTAGATTATTCCTTCAGTATTGACATCCCAGTTCTGAAAATCAGACCGCCAGGGACCAGGTATGCCCACCAAGCCTTATTCACCATCAAGTTACTTTAACCAAAGTCCATCTTCTCTCCCACATCCTTTTCATTTTCGGAGCCACACGCAGGGTGCACCTTTTGAAGCTTTCATTTCGGTTCTTTTGAGACCTTAGTGTTTCCATGGTTTTCGCTGATTCTTCATCTAAGGCGCGACATTTCTAAAGATGTATCAGTGAGATGTAGTCCATAAACAGGGGCCTCTGTCTCACTCGTCGCAGCCTGGGTCTTCTTGTGTGAAAGTTGGTGGTCCTGTTTTACAAGCACAGCCCCACACTAAGAGCTTCATTGTCAGGAGTAGCACACATGTCAAAGGAGCTGTGAGGGAAAATAGCCTGTGGTTGACAGGAGGGCAGCTTGGCTTTGTTTGTTTGGTTTTTTTTTTTGTTTTTGTTTTTTAAGATTAAGCATTCTCTCAGCTATTAAATTGAGAATTGATAGGAATATTCTTATTTCAGGCTACCCAAAATTCCTATGTAGAGTTTAGCATTCTAGAATTTAGTGGTAGAAAATTAAATTTTAAAATTGCTTTTTCATTTAACCATTAAAGGTTTTTGACAAGTCAAAAGCAACGACGGTGCCTCTCTGTAAGACGCCTCTTCACTGTTTAAGACACAGTCACCTCTTGACTGTCACTGTTGCTGTGCTGGGGCTGTCACCGTTTGTGGATTGCCTAGACCAGTCACTCTTCCCTGCCGGTGTCTGGTACATGCTTTGCCATCAGGAAAAAAGAAAGAAAGGTCCCACTTCTGCCAGCTTGGACTCTTGGATCAACTTTTCTGAAGGAAGGCTTACTGGGAGAGACTGCACCCTTAGCTAAAATGAATGTTTAAGAATTCATCTCATCCATGCCTCCTCTGTCCACCATAGCCATGAATAATTGAGCATGCTCTGTGTGGTTCCCTGCATACCTGTGACAGTGACTGATTACCCTCATTTGCTTCCCTGTTCAATTTTATGAGCCATTCTCCTAGTTTTCCAGCATGAGTGTAATTGTGAAGGCAAAATTAGCACTGAGCCTGGGGCTCAGAGTTGGGGGTGAAGGATGAGGAGAAGGAACTGTTGCCATTGTGATATTTGTCCAGTTTCTTCTCCTTTGTTCTTGACATCCCTATAATTCTTTTAAAAGTTCCACATGCCAAGTGGAGAACATAAAAGATGGAGAATGAAGAGCTTTAAAGACAGTATTGAGGTCTGATTGCTGCAGTGTTGTTTTGCCTATAGGTAAATATGACATAAAGTAAGAGAGTCTGTAGCTCAGTAAGTAGAAGTCGGATGATATCACTTCACTACAATTGGCTCTTAACCTATCTGCGCAGAGAACAAATTCTGCAGCTGTATTTCTTGTGAAGCCAGATTTTTCTGTCTGTTTCTCTAGTTGAGGAACTTTGAATAATGTTGAATATTTTATCTCCATTTAAGTAAGTACAGGCATCTGTACAGTTTAGGGTTCTAATTAACATTTAAGAGGAATGGAGAGATGGCTTAGCCACTGCTCTTCACAGGACCTGGGTTTGATTTCTGATACACACATAGCAATTTACAACTGTCGGTCATAACTCCAGTTCCAGGGAATCCAGTGCTCTTTTCTGGTCTCTGGGCATGCATGCGGTGCACATACATTTATGTAGGCATTCATACACATCACTAAAAATTGCTGGATGGTGGTGGTTCACGCCTTTAATCCCAGTACTTGGGGGGCAGAGGCAGACCAGCCTGGTCTGCAAAGCAAGTGCCAGGGCAGCCAAAACTGTTAACACAGAGAAACCCTGGCTCGAAAAACTAAAAAACAAGACAAACCAAAACAATTAAGGGAATTAAAACACTGCAGTGTGAAGTTTAGAAAGTTTTTTTGTTTTTGGTTTTTTGTTTTTTTTTGGCGGGGGGAAGGCATGTTGGCATATGCTTAGGGGCCCGAGATAGGAAAACCAAGACCATCTTGGGGTATGTAGTAAGAAACTGTCTCTAAAACAAAAAAAAAAAAAAAGGAAGTCAAATGTACACAGCAATGGAAATCTTATTTATATAATTATATAGCTTTTATTTTAGAAACGTTTGCCTGTTAATGGTAGTTATCATTACTAAAATTGATAATTATTTTGAAGGTAATTTTTTCTTCATTTCTGAGGATTGAACCCAGGGCTTCATGCATGGTCAACAAATTCTGTTCCGCTGAGCTACATCCTCAGACCTAACATTATCTTTTAAATCCACATTTGCAGTTCCTCAGTGGCCAGTGTAGTGGACTTGCTCTATTCCTCTCAGCAAATTCAGAAATGAGTAATTCTAACCAGAGTGCCTTTCCACTGTAAACCTTTGCTGCACTCTGCTAAACTCCATATACAGAGATATGGCCAGGAATTTAATCCGTGGGACTTTGTATCTGGGTATGACCAGTTGTAGCCCATACTCTTTAAGAGTTGCCTGCAGGCTGCCACAGTTGTGCCCACAGATAGGTGGTGTGGTATTTCATGCAGAACATTTTCATAGAGATAGAAACCTTTATAGTACTAGCATCTCTTCCTACGCTTTGATCCTGATTTTCCACTTTCTGGTGTAGGGCACAGAGGCCATGGGTTAGAAGTAGTGGCCCAGATGACTCGGAGGGATTCATAGCTACTGTCCCCTAGAAGTGGACAGGAGGGTGACCTGTATGTGGGGGTGTCTGTGTACAGCCCACTTCTGCTTAGCTGTTCTCCAGCAGGCCAGTTTAGTCTCTATGGTAAGGAGTCTCTTTCCTTTCTGTAGCACACAGAGGGGATCTCAATAAAACATGCGTTCTCTCCATTTGTTTTAGATTGACCCTCTCTATATATTGCACATAAAAATGAAAGTGCATTTAATCCATCACCTCGGGCCCTCATGAGGTATAGATAAACAGTGTTTGTAAATTCATGACCTGACTCCTAGGCCTTACAAGTTTAATTGCATTGACTAAAATCTTTAGAAAAGATGGTAAGAATCTGATAAGAAATACTTGCAGATAATCATAAGTTCATTAGCATTTGGCACTTAAATATTCTTTTTGTGTTTCATACAATGCCATTTTCCAAAAGTCATTTTCCCTGCCAATGTGGCCTTACCTGATCTAAAAGGTTTATATTCTAAAGATTTTATTATTGAAAAGCCATTGAAGTGACAAGAAAGAAACCACAGTAGAATCAAACCTTTGCCCTAGATAATCCACAAACTAGGCCCTTTGCACACAGGCGATCAAGAGTTGATCGGACTGTGTCCGGTGTCTTACCTGCCCGTTGTCTGCGAGGTGACAGTCCTGGTCAGGCGGGCACCAGTGCTCAGCCTAGAAGACACAAGTTTTGGAGTAACAGTAGAGCACAGCTTGAGTGCAATGCCTTCCTTTGTGTTCTTTTGTTTATAAGCTATTTACTGCTCCTAAAACATTTTGACAGTTTTAAGTTTCTTTGAAACAACATATAAAGTAACAAACATATAATGCACATTTATTTCAAAATGAAATTATGCCAACTAATTTCTTAGTACAGCTACTTGAAAACCGTTTTGTTATCACATGGCCAGTGTTCAGATCTGAAGTGTTAGGCTTTACTGAAGGGATGTGGAGCTCTGGGCCCAGAAAGAGACTGTAGCTCATCAGTTCCCTCGTCATGTCTATCATATTATCCACACTGTAATAATTTACAGATGTCAAACTATTCAGTATGTTCATAAAACATGATTTTAAATACTCTAATGACATAAAACATGGTTTTCTTTGAGTACGACTGGGTCTGGGTGAGGCCAGGGTGTGCTCCTCTTATTGGTGAGACTACTGCTCTGTTAACTCTGGGGAGCTTTAGTGGGAAGTGTGATACTGTAGTACTCTTACTCCATATACATTACTCTTTTCCTTTAAAAGATTGAAAACCTAGACCCGCGAGGAATTCAGCTGTCAGCTCTCTTCATGAGCGGAGTAGACATGGCACTATTTGCTAATGATGCCTGTGGGCAACCCATCCCCTGGGAACACTGTTGTCCTTGGATGTATTTCGATGGGAAGCTCTTCCAGTCCAAACTTCTTAAAGCCAGCCGGGAAAAGACCCCACTCATCGACCTCTGTGATGGTCAGGTATGTTGGGGACAGGGTGGCCATCTCTGACTATAATGAATGTAGTGTATGAGCTAAACCTGCTGTATAATTCATGGTTACTATTGCTATGATAAAATACCACAGCCAAAGCAACTTGGAGAGGAAAGGGTCTGTTTGACTTGACATCAGAGCAGGAACCTAGGGGCAGGAGCTGGTGCAGAAGCCCTGGAGGGATGCTGCTTTGTAGTGAATTGTGGAATTTTGGTTTCTTTTAAAAAACACAGAAATAGTATAAGAAAATGTTTTCATTTTAATCCCTGTGTGGGACATGGGCTGCTTCAGAGTGTTCACAGCAGCGGATTAGGATTTGCCTCGTACTTGTTCTAGCCAGGGCTTGATTTTGTCACTTGCAGATAGTTTGTGCAATTGTGTGACATTTGGAATTCTGGGGGCCTTTCAGAGAGTATATAAATGCTGGGGCTCTAAGAAGAGGTTGGTGGGTTGCTGGTTGATTGTTGGTTGCCTAAGTAGGTGTGCACAAAGAAGAAACAAGAATATAAATATAACGCTGGTGAAGATCAGACTTGCCCCCAAGGAACTCAACTCCTATAATCGGCAGGAAGTAGCCTAAGGATAACACTGCCCCCTCTCCAACCCCTGACTTTATTCAGGGGTCTCTTTCCTTCCCCTTCCATCCTTTCTTCTCTCTTATCTAGTGTTCACAGGTCAGAAGGGTAGAGAAAGGGGTGGAGAAGGGTGAAAGGAAAGAGAACCCACCGAGTAGCCACAGTTGAGCTGCAATGCTTACACTTGCTCAGGACCCAGCATGGGCCGGCCCCTCTCACGTCAGTCACTAATCTAAAACATTCTCTACAGGCACATCTCCTACAGCCTGACCACACGCAAACATTTCTTAACTGAGGTTTCCTCCGTTCGGTGACGTCAGCGTGTGTTAAATTGACATACACCTGCCATCTTCCCGATGGTTCACATAGGTTGAGAGACTTAGGTCCCAGAACAATTCTTGCCTATTGAGGCAGCGAGTGGGAACATCACGGCTGGGAGTGTAGGCCTGGGTTCCCCCAAGGCTCTGCTCACTCTTTCAGTCATTCTGTGTGGCTTCTCTTGATAAACATTTCATTTAATATTGTTGCTTGATCATGAGTGTTGTGCTTATGGCTAATGGCACATGTTTGTGGCATGTCACAGCTTGTCACTCATTCACAAGCCCTCAGGACACTTCAGCACCATGGAAAATCAGTGAAGCCCCAAGAAGGGCAAGTGTGCTCAGCTAGGCCAGCAGGGAGGCCCCTTTTCAGTAGGACCAGTGCTGGCCCAGTTGAGCTCAGCAAGGATAAGTTGTCATGCTTAGAGTGACTAGAGAAGTCCTCTTGATTTTTGATTTAGGTGTTAAGAGTAAGTATTAGGAGTAGGTGCAGGGCTAGAGAGAGGTTCAGCAGTTAAGAGCATGTATTGTTCTCGCAGAGAACCTGAATTCAGTTCCTATCACTCACAAAAGGCAACTCACAACCACCAGTTGGGTATGGTAGGTTTGGCTCTGACCATTTCATAGGCACTTGGTATATATGAGTAATCCCACACAGATACACAACTAAACATCAAATAAATATTAAAAATAAAGAATTAGGAGACTGTGCAGTGGAGATTTGCACAGCAGTGGTTCCGTTTTGTTAATGACTATTAAAAGTTGTTAAACTGCATGGGTGATGTTTTTACCTGTCTATCCCTTGACTTCAGGCTGAGCAGGCTGCCAAGGTTGAGAAAATGCGCCAGAGTATCCTGGAGGGGCTCAACTTCTCCCGGCAGAACCACCCACTCCCCTTCCCACCGCCTCCTGCTCTGCCCTTCTACCCAACCTCTGTATACCCTCGGCACTTTGGCCCAGTTCCCCCCTCACAGGGCAGGGGCAGGGGCTTTGCAGGTGAGTCGTATTTTGGAAATCTTTGCAGTGGGGCAAAGCATGTGGTCTTTCTGGTGGCAGCACAGCTTGCCATGTAGAGACATGCAATAGTAGGTTTTAGGAAGCAGTATCATGTGGCAGTAATTCTTCCCAAGGAGGGATGAGAGAGTAAGATCCTGAAGGAGAAGGTGAGAAAGAACACGGAGTCACCTTAATCTCAGTTACTTTTCATCTGTGTGGGAAAGTAAATCCCTCTGGCTCAGAGAGAGCTCTCTTCGTATACCACATCTCCAGAGTGTTCAGGAGGCCACAGCCAGTGCCCTGTGGTGCTGGCCTCCTGGAATGATGGGTAGATATTGAGATAGCAAGAGGGTCTGGGAGACCTCATCCCAGAAGCTGACAAAGGGACTGCTGAGCCTGCATGGGAGGTCCCTCTGAGACCCACTTCTCATGCTGTTCCTATCTTTCTCACCCTGGATACAGGAGTCTGTGGCTTCGGAGGCCATTATGGGGAAACAGTAGCACCAGGCCCTTACCGTGCCTTCCGGGTGACAGCAGCATCAGGACACTGTGGAGCCTTCTCAGGCAGTGACAGCAGCAGGACTAGCAAGTCCCAGGGCGGTAATTATTACCACACCCACACTCCTCCAAGCTTCAGCTGCCAGCATTTCCTCTGCTCCAGCATCTAGCCCCTTCTCTCCATGGCTGTTCTTTCAAGCCTCCTCTAACACACACAATGACTTTTCTCTTGGGTCCCTGACTGACCCTCTGCCCTTAGGTCTGTGCAGTGGCCCTGTTGTAGCTGTCCTGTCTTCTCCTTCCAGGCTAGGCCACTGAGTGTCCACCTAGAAGACAACTTGTGTATGCATCAGTGTGACCTGGCCAACACCTCACGCTCTCAGGCTAGGCTGCCAGTTCTGTATAGTGGCGTGTATCACGGTAAAGGCGCTTGTACTTGTGTAGAGGATGTAAGCAGGTGCACAATCCCTATTACATAAAAGCCTCTGATAGTTTGCTTTTAAAGAAAATTCTAATGTAAGATAGTTTACTATAAATATTCTCTACATTTCTATTCATTCATATATATCTTGTAAAGGGGAAGAGTTTTAGAAATAGTTCATTATGGTTCTGTCACTGGAAGCCATCAAGTCATTTTGCAGGATTGGTCTGATGCATTCTGAGTTACATTTAAGGTAGGCATTCTTTTTTGGATGGTTGATAGCATTTGTCATCTCACTTACCTGGCACTACAGTGGCCTACAAGAACCATGGTGTATGGAAAGATGTGACTGAGGGTCAGCTCTCTGTGGCCCCAGTGGGCCCTGATCTTCCTCCTCTTCCTCACCCTTCGAAGGGCTTCTCTACCTGTGGCTGTTCCTGTAGCTTCACCATGATGTGTTTCCACTCCCTGTGGATCTGGACGCTAATGCTGCCTGTCCTGTGGGTGGGGAAAGCCAGGAGGGAGGTACAAGGAACTTACCTTGCCTCCTAGCTGTGCTGTTCACACCCGTGCAGTGCACTGCACACCTCAAGCACAGCAGCTGTGGACCTGAAGTACCAGTGGATGAAGGCAGATGTAAAGTAGCGGAGTCAGTTTTCAGTCTTACTAGGGTGTGGATGCCTGCATCTCAGCCCTTAGAAGACAGGGGCAGGCCCTAAATGGGATCTCCACCAAACTCCCCTCAGGGTTCAGGGAACCCTGCAGAAGAGGAGGCAGAAGACTGTAAGATCCAGAGGGACGGGGGACGCCAAGGAAGCAAGGCCCTCTAAGTCAGCATGAGCAAACCTCATGTGAACTCAGAGACTGAGGTAGCATGCACAGGGTCTGTACAGCTCTGGGTCTTTTGAGTATATATTATGCTTCCGGACTATTGTTTTTATGGCATTCCTGACTGTGAATGAGTGAGTTTCTGTGGGCCTTCTCTTGGGCTCTTTTCCTTCTGTTTTGTCCAATTCCAATGTGCTGGTTTTTGTTTTATCTCACCATACTTTATTATTATCCCTTAGAAGCCTGTTTGTTTTCTAATGAGACAGTACCGAAGGGATGGATGGCAGAAGTAAAGGGCAGGAAACTAATCAGGATATATTATGTGATAGGGGGAAACCTATTTTTAATAAAAGGGGAGGAAAAAGTTTTAAAAAAAAGTCATGCAGGAGAAGTACTACAAGTTAAAGGCTAGCCTAGTATACATAGCAAGTTTCAGGTCAGCATGCTACATGGTGAAATTGCGTCCCAAAACACCAATTAATTAATTAATTAAATTGCCTGACAAAAATAATATTAGCATAAAATAAACTTACTAAAACATATTTTCTGAGTGTGGTGGCACATTCCTTTATCCTAGCACTCTGAAAGCCGAGGCAGGTTCTAGCACAGCCTGGTCTCCATAGCTAGCTCCTGGCCAGCTAAGACCTTGTCTTAGAAACACAGGCCTCTCCAAAGAGGATGCGTCTGACACTCTGGGTAACTCTGTAGTCATTCCTGTTTCCAGTGCTCCAGCAGCTGACTGGGGTTGGTCGTAGGCATATGTCTTAACCCCAGGATTGTAGGGAGCGTGTGATAATCTCAGGAATAACATCCGTTCAAGCTCATTTTGTTTTAACCATTTTCTTGTAACATAACAGATTAAGGAGTTTCTTAGGTCAGAAAACAGGAATAGTCAACCCATTGGTAATTAATAGAAGTTGGTGAGTGCAGCATACATTTAACTTTGTGCTAACGAAGTTCTGCTTTAGCAATGTGGTAACTATGGAGCTGTGTGTAACTTCACCTAGCACACAGAAGCAAGAAGGTCAAGAGGCTGGCCTGGATTGCACAATGAGACCTTGTTTCCAGAACTTGTGGTGTGTGCATATAGTTCAGAGGAAAAGCACTTACCTAGCCTGTTCACACCCCGGGTTCCATTCCTAGTGTGAGAGTGAGAGAGGAAGGAGTGCTTAGATTGATTAATTTCCCTAATGTTTGGCTAATGACACAAATATGGAAGTGTTTACCTAGAGAAAAGCATACTGAGGTTGCACACAAATCCATCTGGTAGTGTAGAAGGCACCCCAGCTACACTCAGCTAGTACACTTATTTGAATTTCCCTAAATAGGAGTTCACTATGGCAGTTAGGATCTAACTCACTTGCACATTCTTTTGGTTTGGTTTGGTTTCTTAAACATTTATTTATTTTGCATATGAACATGCTTCAGGATACTTATGGGGGTCAAAGGGCAACTGGCAGGAGTTGGTCCTCTCCTACCAACATGTGGAACCTGGTGATAGAACACAGGCCATCCACCAGGCTTGGTGGGAAGCACCATTAATCAATGGATGAGCTGTTACTCAAATTCAGTCTCTCTAAATTTATACAGGATCTCTCTCTAGACCAGTTTGGCCTCAAATCCACAATCCTCCTGCCTCAGTTTCCCAAATGTTTTGATCATAGATGTTTACCACTATGCTTCACTCTGTTATAGGTTCTTAACTACAGATTGAAACTTCATGCTATAGGGCTTGGCATGTCTTTAATTCTAGCACTTACGAAGCAGAGGCAGGTAGATCTCTGTGAATTCAATGTCACTAGTCTATCTATAGAGTTCCAGGAAAGTAGGATTACATGGAAAGACCTGCTTTCAAAAAACATCATCATCATCATCATCATAATAATAATAATAATAGCATGGTGTGCACAGAGAGTCTTCACTAATAAAATCTTGGTAAAGCAGGGTAGATGGCTTCTTACTAAATAGCAACCAGAACTAAATAGGAGTTGCTTTGCTTGTTTTCCCTTTGTTGATCCTAACGCTGTATTTGTAAAGATCCTTGTTTTCTCATGGTGTTTTTGTTTTTGTTTTTGTGTGCAGGAGTCCAACCTATTCCTTCTCAGGGAGGGAAGCTAGAAATAGCTGGCACCGTGGTCGGCCACTGGGCCGGGAGCAGGCGGGGCCGTGGGAGCCGAGGGCCCTTCCCGCTGCAGGTGGTGTCTGTGGGAGGACCAGCGAGAGGGTAAGCTTTGGGCTGGGCTGGTGGCCTCTTGACAGCTCCCCTGAGCAGGGACTGCTTTCATGCCACTGGGTAGTTTCTGTTTCACATCATTCTTAGTATTACATAGAATTCTCTTACATAGGATTATATAATTGTTTGATTTATTAAATAGTTAACCATGCATTATTCAGTTAATGAATTGTCTTCTAGAAATGTCTCAAGTATTAGTTTTGAAGTCAAATAAATGCCTTGGATGTGAACCAGAGAAATGATTCCTTGCATTTGATCTGACCATACTTAATGTCTCACCTAGCATAATATCGACTCGAGAGTAGTTTAAACATTATCTTTGATAGACTCAAGTCTGTTTGTTCTTGTTTTCCTATATTGATCCAGGCGTCCAAGGGGTGTTATTTCCACTCCGGTGATTAGAACATTTGGAAGAGGTGGAAGGTACTACGGCAGAGGCTACAAAAGCCAGGGAACAATTCAGGTAATGTCCCCACATAGTTCCTCTGTCACTCCTGCCCTGTCTCCCCTTTAGGAGTGTCCCTGCCTGTGTTCTGACTGTAGGGCAGTGAGTTTGTTTGGTACTTGTCAGGCCTCTGACTTGATACTTGAATCAATTCCCTGTGCTCAGCAACTCCATCAGGTGACACCTGTGTGTTTGACTTCTTGTTTAGGCCAAATGAGGTCCAGGTTGCCTTGTCTTCCAAGATAGCAAGATAGCCACTTCTTTAGAAGAAAATAGTTTTGTTGTTGTTGTTGTTTTTGTTTTTTTTTTTTAAGTCCAGGGCCCATTATATAGCTCTGGCTGGCCTGGAACTTGCTATGTAGACCAGGCTGACCTCAAACTCACAGAGATCCACTTACCTCTGCCTTCTATTTTATGTGTCTAGATGTTTGCCTGCATGTGTGTATGGGCACCATGTACCTCAGAGAGCAGAGACGGGTTGGATTTCCTGGGACTAGAGTTTTAGAAGCTGAGTCTTCATGCAGGTGCTGGGGATCCAGCCCTGGTCCTTGTGATGAGCCCTGGTGCTCTTTATCATAGAGCCCTCCCTCTTTCCAGCCCCACTTTTAATCTCATGTATACCTGTTGGGTATGTGCTTTTCTTTGATCTCTTGTATGTCCTTTTCCCTGGATGAACTGCTTGCAGCCTTCTTAAGGCCCTTGTACGTACCTTGTGTGTGCCCTGTGGAGACTGCTGACATGCACAGTCTCAATGAAAAACTTGTTGAATTTCAGCTGATAGGCTTTTGACTAATACTCTATTGTAGTGTTTAAATGGATTCTTGTCTGTCTTGGAGAATCCTGCTTCTGGAGAGTTGATTAAATTAGTACATCCCATAATTAGTCAATGCTTTTTTACAGATTTCACACAGGCTCAGTATCTGCTCATGGCGTTGTGGCCAGCCCCCTGTGCTGAGAGCAGCTGGGTGTGTGTGTGTGAGTGTGAGAGTGAGTGTGTGTGTGTGTGTGTGCCTTCATTTTTGTGTGTGTGCCTTCATTTTAAACACTAGCTGTGCTATTCTCATCTATATCTGGGCAGGGAGCCATGATCCACTCTACTTTCCCATTTTGCCTCCTTTGTCTTGGTTCTATAAATCCCTTCTTGACCCATGAACTCTCCAGGCTCTAGGCCTCTGTTCTGGTCTCAGAAGTCCTTTTCTTACTGGTTTCTTGAAGAATGACTCCCCAGGAAGGACTGAGGGGCGCTGTTCAGTGTGAAGACTGCTTTCCTAATTAGGACACTGGCTTGCAAGCTTTCTCTACAGTTGTCTTGCTTTCCACCATTTTCTTCATACATAAAGCTTTGCTGTCAAAGAGTTACTTAATCTCATTACATTGAACTCACCTGTGTGTCTGTCCAAAGTGCCCAGATTGGTTTGCTTTTCCATGAAAACTTGCTGCCTGTCTAGAAGCCCCTGGCACTGCTGCTGATTGCCACACTCAGTGAGCCTCGATCTTTTTCCCTTCAGGAGCTTGTCTACAGTCGGGTGGTGCCTGGCCATTCTCATCTTTGGTGTCTAGCTGCCTGCTCGCAGGCTTTTCTCTGCCTCCCCTTTATATTTGGCAGACTCTCCTTTTTTGATTACAATTCAGGCTACAGTTTACTTCTAGGGTTCTTTTCTTTCTGTTTTGATTGTTACTGTAATGAGACAGTGTCACTACATAAAACCCATGTGGAACTTGCTGTGTAGATTAGGTTGGCCTCAAATTCCTAGCAATTCCCTGTTTCTGTCTTCTCCTGAGGACTGGGATTAATTGTGCACCACTGTGTGTGCCACACTTAAGTATTTATATTTGTTTGTCATTATATGTGAGTGATATGATGTATGCATGTGCATCCATGGGCCCCACTGGCCATGTGCCGCTAAAAGCTGAACTTTGGCATTCATTCTTTGACCTTTATGTGTGGTCCAGCGATTGAACTCAGAATGGCAGAGTTTTTACACATGTGAACCCTAGTTGTTTTTTTGGTTTATGGTTTTTAAGACAGGATCTTTCTACATAGCCCTGGCTGTCCTAGAATTCATTTTATAGACTGGACTGGCCTCGTATTCCCAGAAGTTTCCTGCCTATCCCTGCGCTGTGATTAAAGGTGTGGGCCACCTTGTCCAGCTGCTTGGTTCTTTAAAGACTAAATTTCAGAGTGGCTTTAGGCTGACAGCACTAGGGAAGGTAGATTTCCTTATAGCAGTGCATTCCCTTTCTAGCCAGTCTCCTGTCAGAACGACCCCTTTGTTACAGTTGGCGCCCGTCCAGGACACGTGGAATCCCGGCTCATAGCATGCTTCAGCTGTAATTCTTGGTGTCACACACTCCACATGTTCAGGCAACACTGTGCTGACCAAGTCTGCACTGCCATCGTGTCCCCCAAGTGTCACTGCCCTGACGGTTTTCTGCTCCACTCTACTTCCCTGAGAGCTCTGGCAGCTGCTGAGTATTTTAATGTCTCCCAAGTTTTGCCTTTTCCAGGTTAAATAGGTAGAATTACACCTATTTATTATCTTTTCAGACTTTTTAAAAATGATCTTTGTAATTTTTATGAGAATTGATTGGTGTTTTGCCTGCATGCATGCCTGTGTAAGAGTGTCAGATCCCCTGGAACTAAAGAATAGACAGTTGCAAGCTGTCGTGTGGGTGTTGGGAATTGAACCTGGGTCCCCTAGAAAAGTACCAATACTAAGCCATCTCTCTAGCCCCTCAGACTGTTCTTCCTTAACTCCACAATACATTTTGTGAGTTTCTCTCTGTTATTAACAGAACTGTGGACATCTCGGTGGGGCTGGGCATGCCGTGCAGTGTTATAGTGCTGGCAAGGCCCTAGGCTTAATTCCAAGCACCAGAAATGAGTAACAAACAATGAGTGTAGGCGTTTGTAGTTCCCAGGTTCTCATCTATGTGATCCCTGGCAGAGACTTAGCTCAGTGCTGAGCCTCTGACCTGCCTTCCTGAGTGGCAACACTGTTTTATTTTCCTTTCCTTTCCCTCTCATCCTGGTTGTTTGACCATTGAAGCAGTTATGTAGTCAAATGTGTGTGTTCCTGGTGACCTAATGTTTAGCATGTCTTTTCTGGTGTGTATAATTGCTATTTCATTTCTGTGTTGTTTTGATGAAATGTCTGTTAAGGGCTTGGATCATCTTTGGTGCTGTCTGTAAGATGGTGTTTTTTAGTCTGCTGTCAGGCTTGATTGAGCAAGGATGACCATCACTCCCAAAGATCCTCCCCATCCCATGACCCTTCCTTGGCTCCCATATCCCACTCAGTCTCATTTGTCTTAAGGGACTTTTATACACCTTGGTTGTTATGACATGATGACCATTTTATTGGTTTCAAGGGTGGGGCACTCACAGCAAAAAACTGCCAGACCACAGTGTCTGTCATGTGTCAGGATGGTGGCATCACCGTCTCAGAGAGCCTTGTCAGGAAGTGTACGGGATAGTGTCAGCCTCAAACTGCTTGGGGAACGGGGTAATCCAGAGGAGGATCTGCCCACAGCCCTTGTGCTGCTGTCCACACAACCCTGCTTTGTGTTGGTGTTGCTCGACTGTGACATGGTTTACCCTGTAAAGATTGGGGTATGTGTTTGGGGTATGCATTTTGCAGAATATGAGGACAGCATCTATTATTTCAGAGGAGAATCACTAAAAGGTGCTTGTAACTTTAAAGATGAGATACTATGTAAAGGGTTAGATAGAGCACTCCAAGTGGGACTTTGTCATTTCAAAATGAACATTTCCAACAGAGGTATTGAGAGAAGGAGCCACAGAAGGAATAAGCCTAGACAGAAGTTTCACCAGCTGAAGGCAAGCAGAGAGCCTAGCTTCTCAAATTTTTCTTTTGAATTCTCTGGCTGAGCCATTATGGCTCATCTGTGTCCCTGTCCATCCATGTTGTCCCCCATCCAAGCCCCACCTTTTCCGTACCTGAGGCTCTTACCACTCTCCTTCCCAACAGGGCAGACCTCCTTATGCTGCTTCAGCTGAAGAAGTGGCCAAAGAACTGAAGTCGAAATCTGGGGAATCCAAGTCCTCTGCTGTGTCCTCTGAAGGGTCCCTGGCTGAAAACGGAGTGACGGCCGAGGAGAAGCCAGTGCCCCAACTCAATGGGAGCACGGGTGACCCCCGGGCCCCTAGCCACTCGGAAAGTGCCTTGAACAATGACTCTAAAGTGTGCAATACAAACCCTCACTTAAATGCACTAAGCACAGACAGCACCTGCCGCAGGGAGGCGGCTCTGGAGGCAGCTGTCTTAAATAAAGAAGAGTAAACCTATTTTTTATAGAGGGTGAAGGATGCTGGAAGGGTAAGGATTCAGGAATATCTGGAGAGAGAGAGCCTGCAGTTATGTACATTTTGTCCTTTCCGTAAGAGAAAAATGAGGACTTTGGAAATTCAGATCCCTCTTTGATATCAGAGATTTAAACAACACTTTTTTTTTTTTTAGTTTTAACCAGTTGTAGTCAAAATGCTACAATAAAACAAAAAAGAGACAGAAAATGAAGAGCATTTGACTCCCGCACTTAAAAATGAAGTACACAAAGTTTAAACTGGTTACGACAAAAGCCTAGAGTTGTGTTTCTTGAACTAAAGAAAACAAATTTTGGCAGTGTTTAAGTATATATAGCTTAAAATATAATTTTTAGCATTTGGCACCATATGTATGCCATTATATTTGATTTTGCATTACTGTTTCACAATGAAGCTTTGTTTTAAGGCTTTGATTTATGATTATGAAAGAAATAAGGCACAACCACAGTTTTTCTTTCTTACTTAAATTTCATCACTGTTGATGTGGTTCTTTTGTGTTAAAAAAAAGTGCAACTATTGAAACTAAAAAAATTATAGAGTAAACTGCTGTTGTGCTGATTTTGAATACACAGTACATCATACATACTTTACAAGCAAGTTCACTGGAGATAAAGTTGAAATCATAGAAGATACAAATGACCTTTCAAAGTCAACACAATGTGTTCTGAAACTTCGTGACTAATACCATGCATCTGTGATCAGTGAGCTACGTGGTTTTGAATCGGACGTAGACCATTAGTGCTACTACTTGAGCTAAACTTCTGCATGGTTCATAATTTTTAAAGTGTGTAGTTAATATTATGCATGTTATTGTCCTTCCATTCTTACCAGTATGTGCCCATTTGCAAAACAAAATGCTAATAATCAGTAATAGTCCTATAAAAGATGTTAACTCTGTTTAGTCATTGACTGATCTTGCTCTAACCTTAAAATTTTGTGATTATTGACCTCTGTTGCATTTATTCTAAACCCCCCCAAAATTATCTAGCCGTTTGGAATATCAACATTACCCTGGTTGTACTCACTGCTGTGTGCATTATTGTTCTTTGTTGCTGTTTTATGCCTTCATATTCATATTAGCAAAATATGAAATTCTGTAAAGAAAAAAACCCCTATGATCTTAAAAAAAACAAAATACCCCCTCCCCTTCTGTAGCAGGAAACAAATTGCTTGTTCTTGAGAAGTTTCCCATCAGGAATTTAGTAGAAGCAGGTATTCTTCTATCATTTTGATGTTTTGTTACTGTTTCCAAACAGTGTACTTTGAATCAGAATCACCTCTTACGTTTCCTATACTTCCGATGCTCTTCATCACATTAGTGATCAGAAATGAGGTGTAACTCCCCAGCCCCTGCCCGCAAGAGCTAAGTAGGATCTTACTGTAAGTTGAAGGGAGTTCTGCCCTAACTCATGGATTGTGAAGAATGAACTGCTGTTGGGTCTGATTGACTGTTGATGGATTGTGGTGTGGCGTATCCAGAGGCTATTGAATGCAACTTACAATGCTTAATAAAAATCTTTATTCTTTTAGTATAAAGTATGGTGTGGCTTTTAAATTCACTTGTAAAAGTATGAATTCTACAGAGGTTTAAATTGAGGCAGCTCGTGAAGAGCTCCGTAAGACAATAAATTTAGAAATACCGAGCCCTGTCAAAGTAATTTTAGAGGAACGTTAGTGGTTAATATGAAAATTGTGCTGGGCACAGCTTTTGGGTTCCGCTACATACATTCTCTGACCAATCAGGCTGCGAAGTCCAAAGTAGCTTTTATAAAGGCCTAACGGGGAAATCTTTGTGTTTAAATATAGAGTTCCAAGTGTAGGGGCCCTTTACCTGGTTCTCCCTGCAGTCTGGCTCAAGCGTGCCCCGCAAAGCGGCCAAGAAGCTACTGGAGCGCCTGCTCCGAGCAGGGGACGCTTGCTTTACGGGCGGGGGCGGGGCGATTGTGCAGCAGATGCGCGCGCACCTCGGGGCGGAGCCGAGCCATGCCCAAAGCCGCTGCCTTCTTACGCCGCAGCGCCAGGGCGGAACTGCGTGACGAGGCCTGAGACTGCGCCTGCTCGGTCTGTCAGGCTCGCTGCTTAAAGAGCCTGGGACTTTGCGCGGGCTGGTTCTCGTTGCCTCGCGGCCTCCGTAGTCCCCACGGAAGATCGGAGGCTCAGCCATGGAGGCCTTGATCCACCGACGAGCGCCTACTGTATTGTGGCTTCCAAATTACGGAGGAGATAACCTCTTGTCCGATTCTGTTAATTTGGCCTCCAGGGTCTCAGTGAGAGTGAAACTTGGTACTGCTGCCCATAACAGGCCCCGGAACCTTTGACTGTTTGGTAGCCAGGCCTGTATCATCTTAAAAAACCCACGGTCCTAGGGACGACTGGCCACCCTGGATCCCGAAAGAATGGTCCAGCAACTGGAGTACAGGAAACTTTTATTCTGAAAATACCTTCTCCCATAGCACCCTCACAGGGTCTTCCCCAACCCGCGGTAACAGCCACAAACCTCACTATTCGGCATCTTCAGCCCACCTTACTTGGGGACAGCAATCCGAACAGAACGGCCTTCTGGCTTAGAGTGAGGGGAGGAGAGCTTTGGCCAAAAAACAAAACAAAACAAAACAAAAACCACAACTCATGAGGGATGACCCCTGGTGGCATAAGCCCACCCCTGCCACTTTCATATCACTTGGATTACATTTGTTCTAGGCCTAAAAGACCTCTTGGCTCCAAGGTATGCCTCCACCTTACTTAAGGACCGGGAGTTTAGGTTTGAGCAGGAAGGAGAGGGTTCTGGGGGCTTCATGGATAGGGACCTGGACCCTCACTTGGCCAGAGGCACATTGACTTTTTCCCACACCTCTGGAATTGAAGGGGATCACTGGGAGGCCAGTGCCAAGGTGCTCAAGGGACTTTGGCCGTATGTGGCACCCGCCAGAACTCAGGGCCAAATTTGAGGCTTTGTACACACCCTAGATGAACTCAACCTGATGGTGCTCCTGGTCAAACGGTAAACTGTGGTAGGTCTGATGCTCTTGGTGGTTTGGCTTTTTTGGTTTGTTTTTCCTTCTTAGAAGGAACTTCTATGATTTTTTGCTGTAACTCTGCCATCTTGGAAACAACTACTGTGAACACCAGGTCTTTTCTGATGCAATACGTATTTTCATTTTCTCCTCAGCACAGAGGGGACATTCTTCTTCTTACTTGTTTAAGGTTCTTGTGTAGCACTTTTGCTAGGCCTTGCCCTTCCTCCAAGGGACAAGGCTTGCACCTTGAAGCACTAAAATGGGGAGGGGGGTGGTGGCAAAACACGTTTACATTTAATAAGCAAAATATAAGGACAGGAGACAGAGGTGTACATGCCACTCTGTAAGTGAGTGTGCGACTGCTTCCTGGTCCTGGTGTTGCTGGCCCTTAGAGCACAGGAGTACAGGAGCTGTTTGTATGAATAGGCCCAGTTTCCCGGCAAGGCCAGGCTTTCATTTACCATGGCCTTAATTTCCAGGGAGGTTGAGCGTTTGGTGGATATGGCTAATGTAGCTCCATTCTTCATTTTCTATCTGACAGAGACTGTTGGGTAATTCCTATACCTTCATCCATACATCACTTACATGGACTAAAGGGATACGGTCAGCCTATGCCAACCCTTCTTCCTGTAAGACAAGCACCGGTGACCAGCTGAAAGTGTGCTAATTTATCGTTCTCCTCAAGCCTGTCCCTTTCCAGGATATTTTGGAAACACGCTTTCTGCTGTCTGCTCAGCACTTCTTATGGTGGACAGGGAAAGGGTCTTTTTGTCATGGTTCTGTTGCTAGTGGGTCTGCCAACCCTACCTGTGTCTTCCACACATGGTTTGCCGTGTGGCTGGGTACTGCTCACGCATTTCCCGAAGAACCACATTGGGGTTCTCAGGCTCCCTGTCATCACCCTGTGAGCTCTTTCAGGAACCTATGGCTATGGCTTAGGCTGAAGTGACCAGGAAGCCCTCAGGCGAGGTCATGTGGAAGTTTTCTGTAAAGATGTGGCAACCTATATTAGGGTCTGAACCAAGTGCCTCTCTTTCCGAACTCACTGGGCCAAGACATAACTCCTGGGATCTCAGAATGTGACCTTATTTGGAAATAAGGTCTCTGCAGATGCAATGAGCTAAGGAATTGGGACAAGGTCACGGTAGAGTAAGATAGACCCTTGCCCAGTGTAAGTAGTGTTCTTATAAAAAGGGACCGTGGACACAGAGGCACATAGCCAAGGCCACGGCAGGACTGGAGTGACACTGTCCTAGGCCAGGAAGCTATGAGAAGGTGGACAGAGACCAGGCGCAGGCCCTTCTCTGGTCCCTCTGAAGGACTACAGTCCTGTAGACCCTTCATCTTTTGGCTTCCAGAATCAGAGATGGTAAATGCCTGTAATCCAGGACTCCCGGTCTCTGGATTTTCATATGTCTGGTAAATGGAAGCTTCTGAGCCCACAGTAGGGCCACCTTCCTCTCTGTTCCCAGCAGGACCTGGCTCACCTGGGGGCTATATTTACTTTCATTTTTTCCTAGCTTCTGGAATTGGAAGTGCCCTAGGATAGAATGTGAACAGTTGTGGTTCCACAGAGAGCGAACATGTCTAAGGAGCCAGAACTACAAAGGGAGATGGAATTTCAGACTTAGGGTCTGAACCAAGTACCACCATGAGCCTGGCACGAGTGCTCCAAAAGCCATATATCTGGACCAACCAACAGATATGATTTTCCCTGGGTAGAGGCATGTTCATCCAATCTTTGATGCCTTGACTGGTCACTCCAGAGGCTGGCACTGAGCCTGCTGAAGAAGGCAAAGTTCTCTGGGACTGTGGAACATCACCTGAGTGGAGAGAGCAGGATCACAAACTATGTAAGCACACAAGTAAAAAAGAATCAGTGTAAAAAATGAGCTAGAAGGGGGTTCCAGGAAGAATGGTAAAGCAAGTGAGAACTTCCATGGAGTAGGTGTAGGTGCCAGGGAAGCCACACCACGGGACGATCTGGAGAACAGGTGGGAGCCAGTAGGCAGGGCGCATGTGTCCAGGACAGCCCTCAACACTCTATAGCTGCACGTGTGTGCACTCGGGTACAACCTTTGTTAAAAGACATGATTCAGTAAAGAGCAATATACAAGATCAACACCAAAGATTAGCTTTGTTTCCTTATACTAACAATGAACAGCTTACCAAAAAACAAACCAAACAAACAAAAAAACCAAAAGGAGAATCCTGGTAGAGATTGTAGCTCAGTTGGAAAGTGTTTTCCTAGCACGCATGCAAGTCCTAGGTTTCAGCTCCAGCACCCTATAAGTCAGGTGTAATACGTGACTATAAGCCACACACCCTCAAGAGATAGCAGGGGGAGGATTCAGGGTACAGGAGACTGTTTTAAAGAAGGGGTGGGGGAGGTGCTGAATGATGGCTCAGCGGTTAAAAGCATTTGGCTGCTGTTCCAGAGGTTCAAGTCCCAGCACTCACATGGCAGCTCACGATAGTCTGCATCTCCCCCCTGAGATCTGACACTCTCTTCTGGCCTCCATGGGCACTGGGAACACAGCTGATGTGCAGACAGACCTGCATGTAGGTGAAACACCCATACACATAAAATAAAAACTAAAAAAGATAAAAAGGAAAAATGCATACATACAGGCAAATATATACAAAGTCAATGGACCAGTGCAATGGCTCCGTAGGTAAAGGTAGGTGTCTGCTGCCTCCGAGCGTGATAGGATCCACATAGCAGGAGAGGACAGACACTTCCACGTTGTCCTCTGAACCCCCATTTGCACACACGCGCGTGCACACACACACACACAAAGTAAACGAATGTTTGTTTGGTTTTTTTTTTTTTTTTTTTTTTTTTGGTTTTTCAAGACAGGGTTTCTCTGTGTAGCCCTGGCTGTCCTGGAACTCACTTTGTAGAGCAGGCTGGCCTCGAACTCAGAAATCCTCCTGCCTCTGCCTCCCAAGTGCTGGGATTAAAGGCGTGCGCCACCACTGCCCGGCTGTAAACAATGTTAAAAAGAAAAATAAACTACTCTAGAGCAAGGAGGCAAGGCAAATGATCTGACCAGATTTAGCTCAAAGTAATTAAATTTGAGCTAAGATCTGGAAACTTCATACACAATCACTTGAAAACAATGTAGCAGGCTACCTAGACGCCTCAGCAGGTGATGGTGCTAACTGCCAAGCCTGACCATCTGAGCTTGACCCCAGGCACTCTATCCTAGAAAGAGAGAAGCGGGCTCCCCCAAGTTCTCCTTTCCTCCCCAAAATAGACAGACAGACAGACAGACAGACGAAAAATCTAGAGATTTTCTACATTTCAAAATACCACTTTTTGAAAAATCTTTAAAAGGTGTGTGCGCATACACACGCATACATGTGTGCATGACATGGTAGTGTGTGGTGATCAGAAGATAATTTTGTGAAGTTAGTGTGTATTCTCTCATTCTAGAGGATCTATCAAACTGCTGTAACGAGCTCCAGGAAAAACTTTCTCTCTCTCTTTTTTTCTTTTTTATGTGGATTTTCTAAACAGGGTTTCTCTGTGTAGCCCCGACTGTCCTGGAACTCACTCTGTAGACCAGGCTGGCCTCCAACTCAGAGATCCACCTGCCTCTGCCTCCTAAGTGCTTGGATTAAAGGCCCTGTGCTGCCACCACCCAGCCTAGGAAGCAACCTTAAAAAAAATTATTGTTATTGTTTACATACACAGTGTGTGTGTGAGTGTGTGTGTGAGTGTGTGTGTGTGTGTGTGTGTGTGAGTGTGTGTGAGTGTGTGTGTGAGTGTGTGAGTGTGTGTGTGTGAGTGTGTGTGTGCGTGAGTGTGTGTGTGTGAGTGTGTGTGTGTGAGTGTGTGTGTGTGAGTGTGTGTGTGTGTGAGTGTGTGAGTGTGTGTGTGTGTGTGTGTGAGTGTGTGAGTGTGTGTGTGTGTGTGTGTGTTTGCTCAAGAGCGCATGTGCCTGAGGTTAGGGACATCCCCTGGAGCTGGAGTTACAAGTTGTAAGCTGCCAATGTGGTTGCTGGGAGGTGAACCTGGGTCTTCTGTGAGAACAGTACATGTTCTTGCCCACTGAACTATCTCAGCAGCTCCAGAAATAAACTTTTAAGGAAGAAAAATCTATGCTAAAATTAGCATGGAATCTCAAGGAACCACAAGCAGCCATAGTAATCTTATACAAGTTAGGAGACTCACACTTCCTAACAATGCTTACTACAAAGTACAGTAGTCAAAACTGCGCAACATCGGCAGACGCTACAAAGAGCTCAGGACAGCTGCTCACCCCTAGGAAAGGGGCCGGAGAAGAGGGCTCAGCCAGGAAAGGGCTTGCCACTAAACCTGACAACCTGAGTTTAGTCCCTGGGACCCACATGGCAGAGAGAACTGACTACTGCATACCCGTTCTGTGACTTGTGCAGGTCCATACACATACCCCAAGTAAATAAATGGAAAAACGAGCTAAAGAAACAAAACAAGGAAGGAGGTGCTGTAGGAATGATTCTGGGGAACTCTGATATTTACAAGCAAGACAACAGAGTTGCCTCAGTGGACCTCAGTGGAGGGAGACTTGTCTGTGCCGAGAAGCCGGGTTGCTGTGTGGTACCGAGGTCATGGTGCCACTGGAGTGCCTGGGTACGAAGCTGATGCAGGGACCACATACCTGTGAGCCGGTTCCCCTTAGAGGGCCACAGGCGAGCCCATGGGCATGTGAGTGGCGGTGTGGGAACACAGGTGTGGATGTGGAGCTGAGGGGGGTAGGAAGCACCAGTAGAGGGGGCACCAGACCACACTGCCCAACTCCACCTCTCCTTGCTAGCAGGAGCACCTCACCCTCACCTCCTTGTTCCCTCTCTTGGGTCCTGTTCTCAGAGGGTGACTCACCTGTCCAGCCTTCCCATTCTTTCTCCCACCATCGACTCAGATCTACGTTCATCCCTGGGTCTCTCTACTCCAGGATGAACACTCTTTTGAGTGCTGGTGTACAGCTGTCAGCATACAGTAGGTGCTCAATAAACACCTAAGGATAGGAGGTGGGAGAAGGGATGGAGAGAACAAACAGAAGTTAGGGCCTGAGGCCTGGGATAGGGTCTGTTTGCTGCTGCACAGCTCATGAGTCCCAGGAGGGTTCTGAGAACCAGGGTACCTGACCCTCCAAGCACAGGGGCAGCTGTAGTGGGCACAGCTGCTGCCAGAGAGCATGTCAGAAGGGAAGGAGAGTCAACGGAGGCACCCAGTGGTCAGTACCCCACCAGAAGGGGGACAGGCTTTCTGGGAGGAAGGTGAGGTGAGAGGAACCAGTTCAGGTCCTTGGCAGGGATGCCCTCTTCCCTTGCTCCTCTGCTCCCGCCCTCGGCAGGATGCTTCCCTTCTGCACTTAACTGCTCTGAGCTTCAGTTTTTCAGTTCTGCTAAATGGCAACTGCAGCATCTCTTGGGGAGAGTGCTGTAGGTAACAGGGTAGTGCCTACCCAACCAGGACTGGTACTGATGCTGTGCAGGGACAGGGGATTAATAGCTGTTCCTTGCCTTGTAAACGGGAGGAGCCACCCCGGACAGGGGAGACCCAAGGTGACAGCTGGAATTCAGGCAGGTAGCTTGAACTGAGTTCATTGTGTACAGTTTGATGGGGTAATCGGCCTGCCCCCCCCCCCCCAGTTTCCGAGGTTATTTTCCTATCTCCCCTTCCACATGTATGCCCTTAGCTTATGCACTGTTTGCCCTGGGTCAGATCCTGATTTGTGGCCCTGGGTTCACCTGTTTGGGAAGGGTGGGGGCAGATTCTGGCTGAGTCGCCAGCAATGGAGCTGATTGGCAGCTGCACCTTGGGCAGGGATAACTGGGACTCTGCCTCGTCAAGGTAAGCAGAGGTCTGAAACTCTGGAATTTATCTGCAGAGACTAGCATCTCCACGTGTTGTGTGGGGACAGGCAGAGGGGAAGCAAATCTAGCAGACAGGTTTCTTCCTAAATATGTGGCCCTGCTCATCAGGGTCGACCTGGGTAGGGGACAGAGAAGGACCCTCACTCATATCCCACCAACCATCAAACAAAAAAGCCCTAAGCCGGACAGGTGAGACCAGAGAGCCAGTTCAGGGCAAGACTGCAGGGGCAGTGCGACAACATAACCCCTTGTCTTTCCCCGCAGTCCTGTGGCTCAGTTGCGACTCACTGGACTGTCCTCCGCTCCTAAGGTCGGGGGGGGGGCGGTCTATGGGTAGTAATAAGGGGTCCTGGGCGGGACCAATGCCAGGTAAGCTGTGTCCTACAACAGTTCACTCTCGGGTCCCCTGACTTTTTGCCGGAGCATCGGGAAAGTTCACCCGGATCGTGCGAGGAAGCAAGGCAGTCCCCAGCTAGAAAGAAGGGGAAGGGGAGGTTGTTCGAGAGCCAGCAACTCGGTCGCAGTTCGGGATGGGAGGGAGGCTGCCGGGCCCAGGAAGAGGAGGAAGATTCCCCCTGTCCATCCCACTTCGGGGTCAGAAGAAAGTTAAGGCCAAGGAGTTGCTTCTGGCTAAGGCAGGGCTGTGCGGGCTGTGTTCACGTAGTCGGGGGCAGGGGGCTCCGCGGCTCGTCTCCCTTGGCGTCCCGGGGCCACCCTCTCCCGCGGGGTCCCCCTGGGCCCGGCTGCTGGCTCCCCCAGGCCCGCGGCCCACCTTCTACCGCGGCCCGCCTTCCCGGCGGCGGGAGCGGGGCCCAGGCCGGCGGGCGGAGGCGGCGCCACCCGGGGCGCTGACGTAGCGGCCGCTCGGCGGCCGGGGGTCCCTTCGGTGGGGCCGCGGCTCCCCGCCCGCCACCCCCGCGCGTCCATTCGCTTTGTGTCCCGCGCGCGGCCGGGCCCCCCGCGCACTCTCAGCCCTGCGCCCGGCGGCCCGGCGGGCGGCTCCCGGCGCGGCCCCAGCAGCCCGCGCCGGCATTGTGTGGACGCGCCCGAACGCGAGCGCGCGCGCGGGCCCTGCCGAGCGCCCCCGGCCCCGTCCGCTCCGGCCGCGGCGCCCGCGCCCGCCGCCCCCGCCGCCCTCGCCGCGCGGCCCCCGGCCCGGCCCGGCCCGACCCGGGCAGCGCAGCGGCGGGGCGAGCGGCGGCGCGGCAACATGGCGACGGTGCCCGTGTACTGCGTCTGCCGGCTGCCCTACGACGTTACCCGCTTCATGATCGAGTGCGATGCCTGCAAGGACTGGTTCCACGGCAGGTGAGCGCGCAGCGGCCCGCCCGGCCCACCGAGCCCCGCGCCCCGGTCGCGCGCCCCGGGCCCCGCCGGGCACCGCAACCGCGTTCGGCCGCCGGGCCGCGCGCCCTTTTGTGCCCAGGGCGGGGGCGTACGGCCGCCGCGCACAAAGCGAGGCCCGCGGCCGGGGCGGGCGAGGGGCGCCGGGAAGTTGGGGCTCTGGCCGCGATGGGGCTGGGACCCGGTCGTCTGACAGCGGGGCCGCAGTGGCGGCGGAGGCCGGGAGCCGGACGAGGCCCAGGCCCGGGGCCCCCGCCGCCAGCCCCCTGCGAAGTTGCAGGAACTTTCCCCGCGCGGGCTCGGGGCGGCCGGGCCGGGAGAGGCGGGCGCGCGGCCCGGCGCGGGTCCCCGGAGAGGCGCGACTGGCGGGCTCCGGAGCTGGCAGGGCTCGGGTGGACCGGGGGGCACGGTAGCGAGGTAGCGGCCAGTGCCCCCAGTCTGTGCCGGAGCCCGGGAACCTCCCCGGGACCTTGTCCTGGCGGGCAGAACCCCTCTGGGGACCCCGCGTGCCTACTGGCTCGGGCCGGCCTGCGGGCCTAGGCGGGAGTGCAGTGACAGACCGATGTGAGTGTCTGTGTGTTGGAGTGGGGGTGTTGTGGCTCGGCCGCCTATTTCCTGGCCTGCTCGGCTCCCCATTTTCCTCCTCTCTGCTTCAGGCAGAGACACCCCAGTTTTGACATGACCTTATGCTCTTTAAGGAAGATGGGGAGGAGGGAAAGAGGTACGCTTGGAGATACTAAACCCGCCCTCTGGGCCCTTGCTGGTGGCCATGACCTGGCCTTGTGTCTACTTTTTAAGAGCCTAAGTCCCTTCCTACTTAGAAGTAAGAGGAGGAGAAAGAGGTGATCATCCTGCTTAAACTGCTCCAACAGGTTCTCTTGTGTTTGACTTTGCCTGTGGGATGTGCCTGGGCCTCAAGAGGGCTGGCCTGAAGCTGGACAGGTCTGTCTGTCCCCTGGGTGTGAGTTTTTAGCAGCTAGTAGCAGGCTGGAGGGAGAGAAGGGTGTGTGGTTCTGGACCGTCCCTGTCCTTCCTTCTAGAGAGAAGACCCTTCTGTTATCTCACATCCAGGATCTTTAGGGAGTCTTGAAAGAGAGCTGTGGTCTTTGGTCTAGTCAACTTTAAGTATGAGGAGCTAGGAAACCAGGATGTGAGGGGCCTCCTCACATCTGTAGGCCCTGGGACAGAGACTCACTCTTGTAAAGCAACCTGGCTGGCCTTACTAGGGGTGTCCCTTTATAGCTCACTAAGTATCCTGTGTTGCCTCCCCCAAATATCTAGGGCTGTGGAGAGCACTCAGAGCTGTTGTGACCCCTGGGCTCTGCTCCAAACAGGGCCACTATAAACAGTGACCAACTGGCATCCATCTCCGAGGGGTTTGTGGCCAGATCACAGTGGGTAAGAGCCTGGTGACCTCTCCAAATCCAGAAACGCTGGGAATCTGGACTTGAGTAGCCCTGGGAGTGGTGGCACCCCTTCTTCCTGTCTTAATCCAGGGCCTATAGCACCTCTGGGTACCTGTCAGGTGGGCTGATGCTGGGGCAGAGAAAAGGGGGGATGAGATACTTGACCAGTCTCCATCCTGGAAGAGGTTTGTTGTTTAGTGTTTGCTTTGATTTTTGGAGCTCTAGTCACCTTACTATTTCTCTGAGGATTTTGGTGTGATCTGAGACAGGCAGTTGATTAGCACAGATGCGTTTGCAAGTATTTGGGGCTCTGGGCAGTAAAAGGGGGTCACTCATGGCAGGTGTTTTCTTATGCTCAAGTGCACCCTGAGTGGTGCCTCCTCGTGGGTCTAGAGCTCTCACTAGCTTTGTGCAGGATCAAGGGTTGGGACCTAAGAGAGGCAGGGAGGGGAAGGCCTGGGCCTCTTCCTGCTCCCGAAGCCTGGAACAGATCCCTGGGCCCCTCTCAAGTCTCTCTTGTTCAAGAGTGGAAGGCATGTGGTCAGCTCCCTGTGTGTCCCTTCCTCCAGGTATTCTTGGAAGACCTCTGATGCTTCTCTTCAGAGCTATGTGGCACCTGGATTGTTAATTCCCTCAGAGTTTACATTTTACCTCACGTTTGAACAGCTTGTATGATTTTACACTTTTGATCTTGCAGAAACAAGGCTTACTGAAGAAATTTTTAAAATGGCATCCCCAGGAGTGGTAGAACATGTGTATAGTCTAAGTGCCTGGGAGGTTGAAGGCAGGAATATCAAGAGTTCTAGGCCATCCTTGGTTATACATCGAGTTGGAGGTCAGTCAGCCCTGGGTATCTTGAGACCCTGTCTCAAAAGAAGCAACAAAGGCTGGTGAGGCGGCTCAGCAGGTAAAGGCTTTCTGCCAAACCCAGTTCTAATCCTTGGACCCACATGCTAGATGCAAGATGTCCTCTGACCTACCCATGTACACCATGGCATGAACTCCCTTCCAAAATAAAATTTAAAAGTAATAAAAAAAATATATACCAGAACACCAATAACAGCAGAAGGGTAGACTTTGGCTGCACATACCTTCCATTTCACTTCTAAGTTACTTAGTTGGCTACGCCAGCTTTGAAACCAAGGCGAGAACTTTGGCTCAATACTCCGGACTGAACACCACCCGTTACTCAAACTTCTTTAGCCAGGTTTCCCTCCTCGATGTACTTTTCCTGTTTCCAGATCCCACGCAGCACTGGATTCCTTACCCTGGCAAACATTTCTTTTAAAAGGAAACTTTGTATCATTCTCCAAAATGGAGCATTATTGTAACTTGCAATACACAGTAACCATAAAAACAAACACAGTGGCCAGGCAGTGGTGGCACACGCCTTTAATTCCAGTCCTTGGAAGATGGAAGCAGGTGGATATCTGAGTTCCAGGCCAGCCTGGTTTACAGAGTGAGGTCCAGGACAGCCAGAACTACATAGAAAAACCCTGTCTTGAAATAAAAACAAACAAAAAAACCCCACAGTAAGTAGAAAGCCTCAGTTTGTCCTACCTGGAATCACGTTACGCATTTCCAGCCAGCCTTGCTTTGGGGAGGATTAGAATGAGGATCTCTTAAGTCACCCATGCTTATAGCGATAGAGTGGTGGTGCTTCCCCTCTTCTGCGGCCTAGAACTTCCATGGGACAGCTGCTTTCTTAAGCCTAAACTTGAGTCCACGATGAGCGTGCCTCTGAGTTGGCACTGAGCCCCACAGCACCCTTGCAAGCAATGTCTTTGGGGACAACCCTATGCGATGAGGTATGTGCCACAACTGAAGAGAACTTATTCTGCATTTCTGGGAGAGGACAGTGGGGAGCACGGGGAAGGATCCTCTCCATTCTGTCCCTGAAATGTACAGCCTGTGTCAGAGTGGCCTCTCTCTAAGCCACGGCAAGATTCCTCATCCAATCCTGTCTTGACCATGTCTGATATTCCTTATGCTTTTCTGGGGTTCCTGTGGTGCTCCCTGGAAGTTGGTCTTGGATTCAGAAGGGATAGATTTGAAAACAAGACCTTGTTGGAAGCAACTAGAGGCCAGTTTCCCCCAGAGGTGTCACATCTGATCCATTTGGTAGGGACCTAGAGCTCTACAGGGGCCCTGAGAACCTGTTCTCTTTGGAAGTCTTACTCTTGTGCCGAGCCCCTTGGTCTGTATCATCTATTGGGTTGATGGGAACAGACGAACAGACCCCATGCCAGCAGTCCTACCCGCTGCTTGTGTTGGAGGACCTGGCCTCTCAATTGCCAGTGACTTGCTTGGAAGAATTTTGACCTCTGGGATACAGGAATGGCTAAGTAAATTCATCCAACATCCTTAAACCTGACCTTCTGACCCTCTTAAGGGGGATCATTCTATCAGATGGTTCCTTGGAGTCATTGCCAATAAAATTGACTTTGGAAAGCTTGAAAGATGAGCAGGTGACTTTAGCAACAAAAGTTTCACTTATCTCTCAGTAAATATTTGTTCCGTGTTCTAAGGAGGGTCTCAGAAATGGCAGTGAGACCTCTGGGGGTAGCTAGGTGGACTGCTTTACTGTCTGTTACTGGGTTCTTGCTTGCAGATGGACTTTTAACTCACTCCTCGTGGGGATGACTGCCATGTCTTGGAGTGGCAAGTGTGATCTGTGGGAGCAAAGTAATAGGAATAAAGGTGAGGAGGTTAGGGAAGAGGGGCTGAAGTACAGGCAGGAAATGCACTGTGGGATACCAGGGAGAAAGAAAGGGCTGAGGTACAGGCAGGAAATGCACTGTGGGATGCCAGGGAGAAAGAAAGGGCTGAGGTACAGGCAGGAAATGCACTGTGGGATGCCAGGGAGGGTGTTGGCTGAGGATATGGGACAAGTTTGTGTTGTTATTTTTCTTTCCTTCCTTCCTTCCTTCCTTCCTTCCTTCCTTCCTTCCTTCCTCCTCCTTCTATTTTGAGACAGGGTCTCTGAGTAGCCTAGCCAGCATTGAAGCCTTTATCCTCCTGCCTCATCCTCCTGGGTGCTGCAGTTGAAGGCTTGTATTACCCTACTTGAGACAGGTTTTGTCAGAATCCCTGTGGCTGCTGTTGGGGCAGATGTGAGGTAGGGGGTAAGGCTTCTGGGGACATCATGTCTCTTTGTCCCTCTTCCTGAGGGCTCTGTTTCGATGTCCAATTCCCTCAGACCGAGATGGCCTGTGTGGGTTTTCATTGTGTCCACTTATCCTTAAGGTCCCTGGAGTAGCGTTACATTGGGGGCACCTGGAGACATGGAATAGGGCCTGTGGCAGTGCTCAACATGCCAGCTCTGTTTTGGCTAGCTATGTTTGTGTCTCACAGGAAGGAGACATGGCCAAGAGGAGTCTGGGCTAGCAGAGACTCTGATCCTGAATATGGGGAGGAGGCCCTTCCCACTGAGACAACATACAGATGTGCTTAGGACAACATACAGATGTGCTTAGGAATAACAGTTCACCATTTTTGTTAGATTTATTTATTTATATGTATGAAAGTTTTGCTTGAATGTATATATGTGTACCATGTGCATGCCTGGTACCTATGGAGGTCAGAGTAGGGTGTCATATTCCCTGGAACTGAACTTATGGGTGATTTTGTGGGTGCTGGGAACTGAAACCTAGACCTCTGCAAGAGCAACATGTGTTCTTAATCTCTGAGACATCATCCACCCCCACCCCCCTCAACTCATCATTTTAGGACAGGGAATTCTCCCTATGTGAGTTTGCAAAGTTCTGGAAAAAGTGGGAAAAGAATGTACACTCAGCATCCGGGAAACCAGGAATCCAAACGGTGTTTCCTAAGAGGGGCAGATGTCTGGAAGGAAGCGGCTTTGTGTGAACCTCATCCTAATCTCCATGATGTCTGTCTGGTTTTGTTTGTTTGTTTGTTTAAACTGGAAAATTTTGGTTGGCAACAGGCATGGTATAAGCACAGGATTGCAGCCCACGTTTGTTTGGGGCCAGTTGGGCATCAGGCATAACTCCAGATGGCCCAAGATCTAGGACATCAAGTGCCAACCTTGCTGTCCCAGGCCACTTTCTTTCCTTCTCCTTTGACCTTTTCCTGATAGTACCTCACATTTGCCAGACTCTAAAAAAGAAAGAACGAAGGGGTTGCTGTTGAACCAGGCCACCGTCTAACGATGCATGGTAGAGTGCCCTGCACGAATCCTCTAACTTCTCAGTCTCCAGTGTGCGTGAAACAAGTCTACTAGCTGGGTCCTGTGACAACAAGGCCATAGATGCTGAATGCCTGTGGGACTATGGAGTGCCATCCTGTCTGATCCCCATACAGACTGTGAGTGGAAGGAAGTCTGCTAGGCTACAATGTCAACTCCATTCTCGGCTCCGATCCAGAGGCAGCCAAGTCTCTGTCACTGTTGGCTTTCCTGACCCTAGCAGTTGTACTGTGAATCAGGACAGGTAGATGTACTCACCTCTAAGAGGGTGTGGTGAGGAGGAGGTACCTTACACGTACTCTTGGTTTAAGTTTGAACAGACACTGAATGCTGATAACCACATGCGTCCATAGATAAGACAGTATGGTGTGGTGTGAGCCCAACAAGAGGTCCACAGATAGTGCTGGTTCTGGAGGGGTCCTGCTCCAAGCAGCCACCTGAGTAGTCCGTGCTGGGTCTCAGTGTGCCCCCCTCTCAGGCGGGTTTCTCTCTAACTTTTTCTTCCTTCCTTGCTGGTCATCTCTAGTCCCCATATTTCTGGTGACTTCTACTCTGAGCTTTGTGGTTTGGTGGCCCTGGACAAGTAGTACCTTGTCTACACCAAAGCACTGAGTTTAAAAAACAGAAAAACCTATCTGGAACTCGAGTCTGCTTGGCTGTCATCTCAAACTCTGAGACCCGGAGGTCTCAGGAGCGTGCAGTAGTCAGCCTCTTGAGTTTCTGAAAAGACAGAGGTAAAACTCAGTGTAATGTTAACCATGTGAAGGAAGACAGTTCACCTCTGCACTGCAAAGGACGAGCTCAGTGACACCTGAGGCCTGTGTGTCATGGGACCCTCCTGTCTGTCTAGTTCCCGAGCATCTTCATCCTTCAGAAGTAAACCTTCTGTCCGTCAAGCAGCTATGTGTCCTTCTCTGTCTGACCCTATCCCCTTCCGGCCCCGTGGACTTATCTGTTCTCAGGATATTTTGTGTAGACAGACTCATACAACATCAAACATTTTGAATCTGGCTTCAAATTTTGAGGCTCATTCACACAGTGACATGTGTTGGTATCTATTTATTTATTTATTTATTTATTGGCTGAATAATATTCTGCTGCCTGGGTAACCAGGCCATAGTTGTCTATTGTCAGTTAGGTTGGTTTTGGTCAGCCTCCACCAGGGACCGTTGTATAGTGTTGCCATGCACATTTGTGCACAGACGTTTGGGACCGTTGTATAGTGTTGCCATGCACATTTGTGCACAGACGTTTGGTTGAACACCTGTTTTCAGTTTTTCAGTGTGTACTAACCACATGTGTTACCACCGAGCTGCACCCCCAGCCCTATATTTAACTTTTTGAGTAACCAACAGGGTATTTGCTACGGGGCCCGCCCCAATCGTCACCACTGCTTTCTGTTTTCCAGTCTTTTTGTTATAACCATCCTCACGGGGTGTGGGTGTGAAGTAGTGTTTGGTGGTGGTTTTGACTTGTTCCTGATAATTGATGGTGCGGGGCGCCTTGCCTCTGCTGGCTGGTGTTTTAGTCTTTGGCTTTGAGAAATGTCTACTCAAGGTCCCCTCCCCGGCCCGCCGGCCCTCAGCATGGGAGATGGGATCCCAAGTGGAGGCACACTCACTCACTCCCAAGCTTCATCGTCTACTTTATTTTTACTATTTATCATGTGTCTTATGTTGTGTGTACATGCTCCCATGCCATGGCACTCGTGTGGTCAGAGGACAACTTGCAGGAGTTAGGTATTTCCTCCATTGTATGGGTCCAGGGCGTCAAACTGAGGTCACCAAGCTGGGCAGCCCTTTCCCCATCAAGCCATCCTGCTTACCCTTTCCTTCGTCCTTTTAAAATTGGATTGTTTCTCTTCATCATGAGCTTAGAGCTGCTGAGTATATTCTAGCCACCATACCTTTATCAGATACGTGATTTTCAAGTGTTGCGTTGTGTTTTGCTTTTCTATTTCCCTGGGTTAACTTTTCATGTTCTTGATATCATCCACTGGTGCATAAGAGCTTTAATGGGATCCAGCTTACTTACGTATTTATATGTCTTGTTCATGCTTTTAGAGTCTTAGAGTCTCTTGTGAAATCAGTTGTTACAAGATTTACTCTAGTGACTTCTTTGAAGAATTTCATACTTTCAACTCTTTATTTAAAAAAAACCATTTATCTATTTACCTTGTGTGTGTGTGTGTGCTCATGAGCGTGTATACACTGCCATGTACATGTCAATGTATGTTTGTTGCATGTGTGTGTACTGAGCACACGCACACCATCCTGCATATATCAGTGTGTGTGTGTGTGCATGTACGTATGTTGCATGTGTGTGTATGCATGTGTGTTGCATGCGTGTGTGTGCATGTGTGTATGTTGCATGTGTGTGCATGTGTGTATGTCATGTGTGTGTGCGTGTGTGTGTATGTTGCATGTGTGTTGCATGTGTATGTGTGTGTATGAGTGCATGCACACTGTCATGTACGTGTGAAAGTCAGAGGAAAACTTGTGAGACTTGGTGCTGTTCTTTCCACCATGCAGGGCCCAGGAGTCTAACTCATATTTACAGGCTTGGCAGCAAGCACCTCGTAGCCACTAAGAAATCTCCCTGGCCCTCAACTCTTAGATTTAAGCTTTTAAAAGTTCCTCTGTTTTATTTGGTGTTGTTGGCTTTTGTTTGTTTTTGAGACAGAGTCTCATTATGTGGTCCTGACTGGCCTGGCACTTGTTTTACAGTCAAGGCTAGCTTTGAACTCACAGAAATCCACCTGGCTCTGCCTCCCAAGTGTTGGAGTCAAAGGCATGCGCTTCCACCTTTAGTTTTTAATTTATTTTTTTGTGTGGTAGAGAGCACATGCCACAGTGTGTGTGTGTGTGTGTGTGTGTGTGTGTGTGTGTGTGTAGGTCAGAGGACAACTTGCAGAAGTCTGTTCTCTTCTATCATATGGGCCCCGGGGGATTGAACTCAGATCATCAACTTTAGTGGCAAGCACTTTTAGGTATTTGTTTTATTGTTCTACGTAGGATCTTGGGTTGGTTATTTTTGTTTGTTTGCATGCTGGTGCTCACTGCTGTGATGAAATCCTAAGGTAGATGCCTAAAGTAAGAAAAGCTTTTGGCTCCTGGTTTTTGAGTTTTTTGACATGGTTACTTGACCACATTCTTTAGGTTTGTGTGAGTCATGCTTTTGGACATGTTTATATGTGTGCACACATGTGCATGTGGAGGCCAGAGGTCCATGTTAAATCCTTCTTCTAGCACTCTCTCTTTTATTCTTCATCGGTCCCTTTCTTTCTTTAGTTTTTCAGACAGGCTCTCTCGTTAGCCTGGAACTCCTTCCTTTGGCAAGGCTGGCCCGGCCAGCTGGCTGCAAGCCCTGTGGACCCTCCTGCCCTCTTCTCACCTCATCTCAGCTTTAGGATTACAGGAGTAATACCACAATGTGGGTTTGGTTGGTTGTTGTTTTAACATGGGCGCCGGGGATCAGAACTCAGGTCCTTGTGGCAAGAACCTTAATGAAGGCCATCTCCCAGCCCCAGGGGTCTTGGTGTGTTGAGACTGTCTTGCTGTGTGGCTTAGTCTGTCTTCAGACTCATGGCCCTCTGACTCAGCTTCCCATGTGCTGGGGTTATAGGTGTGTGTCATAGCACTCAGCTTCCCAGTGTTTCTGAAGTTCACTTTTGCTCGAGGGAAGAGCCTCCCTTGTTGAAAATCATGTGGACATAAGGGTTTATTTCTGATCTGTCACTTCTGTTACCTAGGTATTTATGCGTACCTTTAGGCCAGTCCCAAAGGCTTTTAAGTACTTTGGGTTTGTAGTGTGTTTTGAAATCAGAAGTGTGAGTCTTTATGTTTCATCCCTCCGACCCCCTTTCTTTGCAGAATTATTTTGGCTATTTGGGACCATGTAGCCCCTTGCGATTTAATGTTTACATTGGAGGGTTGACTGCTACATTTCTGCAAAATTGAAAATTAAGAAAAAGGAGAAGAGGCAGCTGGATTTTGACAGGGATTGCAATGCCTGTAGGTTGCACATTGCTCTCTTGACAGACTCAAGACTTCTGACTGGGCTGAAGTAGAGTCTTCTGTGCTCCTTTAAGGTTAAAGACTCAGGTGAAGCTAGGGAAGGAGCTACCTGACCAGACTGCCTGTGGTCAGCTACACTGCCTGCAATGGAGAGACAGTGAGTGAGAGTACAGGTGTTGTAGGGGCAGCCAGGGGCAGGACACAGGAAACGGCTGCCCACACTCTGTCTGTGTGAGGTGCAGGCCTCCCTGCCCCACAGGAGCAGCCTGACAGAGCCAACAGGACAGTAACCCAGATTTGGTATGTGTGCTGGGTAGGACTGTGTCCTCAGGAGGTCTCTCTGGGTGCGTGCACCCAGAGCTGGTCCCGTTCGTGGCCCATTTGGAGTGTGGAGTGCAGGATGGGCAGCCCTGCTGGAGAATATAAGGTGCTACTTACTCTTACACAGCACTGGGCCGGGCAGAGGCCAGCATTCAGTCAAGTGTGAGAGTTTGAATGAGGGCTGCTCGGCCCCACCTGGAATGCCAGGCTACAGCAGAGACCCTGGCCCAGTGCTCTAACAGTGTGGTGGTGGTAGTGACCTCCGCAGCGGGCAAACATTCAGCCTGGAGATCCGTGGGGGCTCAGTGATGTTGGCTCTCCAATTTCCTTCCCCTTAGGAAATCCCATTGGGCAGTCATGTGCATTCCTGAGGCCTGGACAAACATGCAGGGCAGGTGGGAGATACTCATGGGAATGCAGGTTGGCTACAAGGCCCTGTCGTGGGACAGTGGGACCTTTACAGCAAGCTCTACCCCATGACTGACTGGCATAGCTGGAAAAAGAACAAACACTGACCTGGAATCCAGGCCTGTTTCCATATGGGAAGGACTGGGAACTGGAGTTCTGAGACCCTTTGCCATCCTGGGACAATCCAGTCTGTCTCAGAGAACATACTGAGGAAGAGATGCACAGTACCCCTTTCCTCAAGTGTGAAGACTTGTCACCATGAGTGCCTGTGGTGTCCCTGCCTCAAAGAGGACAGAATTCTGCAACACCCCCCCCCCCCATGCAGCCGCCTATGACAGGTGCTGTAGGCCCTCCCCTGGGAGCAGTGTTTCCTGCTCATGCTTTGCATATGACCCTGGCCACCTCTGATGCCACCCTGACCTTGCAGCAACTCCCCAGTGGGCCTTGGGTATGAGACTGCTCAGAAGAAACCAACCAATCAGGTCCCCTGAATCATGGCCCCACTGCTGGTGCTGGCAAAATCAAATGGAGGGCATTCCGTGAGAATTTCCTGCCACCCTTGGCAGCGCCTGGTGACTACACATTATGCACAGTGGTTCCTGACCTCCAGCTGGGCACAGGCATCTGCACAGGCCATTCATAGATTCAGGAGGCATAGTGGTAACTTGGCTCCTTGTCTGTCTGTCCATCTAGCTAGCCACAATTCCTGGGGTGAGGGATGACAGCCTGGGTTGAATGGTAGAGAGGTTCAAGGTGAGCAATAAGGCCTCTGTAGTAGAGAGATCACCCGGGAAGGCGTCTCCTCCTGCCATCCGTGTGCCCTTTGGGAGGTCTGAGCCTGCCGCACTCTCTTCCTGCCTTGAGCCCACCAGTGTTCTTTGGACAGTGGAGACGGTAGCTGCCTTTAGCATTGAGGTTCTCACGGTACAGTGTCACCATGTGACCCACTTGCCTTGGTCTTCCAGCACTGTTCTGTCACTGATGCCTGCTGGCCTCTCTAGTCTGTCTGTCCCCTGCCTGTTGGGGATTTTGCTTGGGCCTTGGCCTTGTGCTGTCTGGATTGGAGCTAACCCAGCAGGTTGGCAGTCTCCACGGTGACTCCCTATGGCCTGGTAGCAGTCTTCTTTTTGAGTCCTATCTCTCCCACTCTGAGCCACAGCTGGAGTGGGTCCCAGCAGCCCTGTAGGATAGAGGAAGACTGTTCTGGGTGTGTACATGTCAGCCCCGGAGAACTCAAGTCTGGAGCTGTGAGAAATGGCTGCCTGGCGACCGAAGAGATCACTCACTGGTTGAGTCCATACTGGACTCTCTGGTTTTAGGGCCCAGCTCCCATGTTGGTGATTC